>CM021104.1:483067028-483548120 GCA_007115665.2 Sequoiadendron giganteum
GGAATTTAAGTTGGAATTGGAAGGATATGCTTGAAAGTCAATTCATAGTTATATTTGATATTTATGCTGTAAGATTGGTAATCCGATGTTGGTTTCTTTCTTAATTAACTATGTGAATGGAAATATTAACTTTTGTGCCAAATCTCTTCATGGAATAATTTGATTCCCTTATTTGGATGGTTAGAATGTAATTAGCCTCACAACCTTTGTCAATGCTAAATATGGCAATTCTTTTATTTGCTGAATTTTAAACTACTAATGTATGCTTGATTTATATCATAAGCTAAAGTGTGTGCTTGATAATCGATGCTTATATTGTGATGCATTTAGTTTATGCCGTAAAATTCGGTGAAGATAATTTATAGTGATATTCGTTTCATATATATTTATGTAGGTATATATAGGCATAACAACATATTTATACTTCTCACTGTAATTTTTTTTTAAGGAACTACATTTTATGTTATATACATATATACATATGTAAGTGTATGTTTTAATATGTGAGTATATTTATACTATTTTATTATTAAATGAAACATTGTATTTCAAAATAACATTATAATCATAATATGTACATGTACATATATGTGTATATATATATATATATTGAAATATGTGTGTGTATATATATATGTATGTATACATGTATGTGTATCATAGTTATAGAAAAGAAATATCGAAAGAAATTTGATTTACTTATATTAAGATAAATGAGGGTTTTGATTTATTTTATAATTTTTTTAGTTGAATTATAAATTTACCATGTCATTAGTCTTTGAGAACATTAGAGATTATGGAAACAATGTATTTGGTGTTTGATGATTAGAAATTGGGGTAATTATGGTAATAATGTTTATTTGTTATTTATATTGGATAGTGTGTTGGATTTGTGCATTGGGGGTGATTTTGGGTTATTGTTCAAAATGGAAGTAATATTTTATCTATGGAGTATTCATGTTTGTAATGTAATGATTTCTTGAATTGAATATTGTGTTGATTCTTGGAAATTGGGGGTGATTTTTGGGTGTCATTTGTGGTAAATCGTTGAGATCGATTTCCAAAGGCTTCGAGGGGAAAGTTAAGTATGTTGGGTTTTATGATTGTTTCTTTTTGGAAATGGTTGATAATATATTTGAGATATGTTCATGTGGATCTCTAGCCTTGCACTACTTATCCACTATTATGGTTGGGATTTGTGTGCGAGATGGTTCATGCCTTGTTCTATGTGTGTGTACATGTGGTTTTGTAATTTGTGTAAGATGGATTTACCTTGTTTGATGTTTTGGGTCTACTAATTGCAAGTAGGGGGAGTGGCTTTCAATGGGGGCCAACATCTTGTGAGATACTGTCAGCATAACCCATTAGAGAGTTTCTTAACTTAGTGATAACTTATTAATGAATTAGGGGGTTGGGTAGTTTTCACACTAATTAAGATAATTGGATGCCTCACCCATGGTTGTAGTGCTTGTTTCGGATAAGGATGAGTTGAGAAGGCTTGGTTGGCAAGATCAACTTCCTTTTCCTTATGAAAATAATGTTGGTTCCGCATTTTTCACCCTATGGGGCTGGCATCTAGTAAGAGACTGTCAGGGTAACCATAGATGGGGGCTACGATCTAGTGAGAGACTTTCAGGGTAACGCATGCCAGGACCATGCGATGAAACTCTTCCCTATTGCAGTCTAGCATTCCCTAGTTATGTTTCCCTTCTGTTGTATGTGTTTCTCTAGAAGTGAAGTCAATGTTGTCAGCGGTGTCTCTGTTATGTGATGTTGTGTTGTATTGTGTTATGTTAGAACCATGTTTTTTACTTGTGTGTTAGCCTTCTATCTTCTTGACTATTTTGAGGTGGGACCTTATTGTTATCTCCTATCATGGGGGTGGACCTTAGGGTTCCACATAGTTGGATGGTTTATGCCTTTTCCTCCATTGGGTTTTCCAACTATTGTTCATGAGCGTGGATGATGTACCTTATGTGGCAGTACTCTAGATCTTGTACTAGTTCGAGAGATAGTTACACATGTTGTGTACTGTATATGTATCTCATTTGTATCATGTAATGTAATATTGATGTATTCTTCCCATTCTATTCAAGGAAGCATTGATGTAAACATGTAACAATGTAATGATGTACTTCCATGCAATGGAAATTGTATATGTAATCATTAGTGATTTTGAGATGAACCTTGATGGTTACTTGTGTGATGCTGTGATATGGACATGTATGTGTTTAGTTATTCTATGCAATGGATTTAAAATGAACTTTTAATGTTAGTTAATTCATGATGTATGTTTAGATCTTAGTATTTGTTTTGCTAGTAATGTTGTCATGGAACCTTAGAGAACATAGCTTAATGTTTCTGTTATGTTAGATACAATTTAATTTTCATGTTGTTACACATTAAAAAAAAATTGTGCCATTGTTGTAGTTAGTTGTGTTGTCCTCTAGGGTTCTTTAGCAAGGCGTTACACCTGGTATCAGAGCCTAGGTTCATACATTGGGTACTTTGGATACATATGAGCCCATTATGTTGTCCTAGTTCCTTGCACTCTTGAGATTATGTCTTTTCCCTTTTTTCATTCTTGCTTGGAAACCTTAGACTTATCCACAAAAGGAGAATATCACGAGATTCCCAAATCCGATGGTGCTAAAATACTTGAAAAATATTTGAATGCATATTTCAACAAATGGAAAAAACATAAGGAATAGGATGAGAGATTATATATACATATATTGTATTAGATGCTAACACCAATCATTTAAAATTACTACATTAACCAAGAGAAAAGAAAAAAAAAAAGAGATAGAGAAGTACTATAAGTTATTTATGACACACATTTTACCTTCTCCAATCCCAAAATAATCATTAAAAACACTCCACAAAAAATAAGAGAGATTATACTTGTGAATTATGAATAAATTTTGAAATTGAAAACAATGATAATATAAAGAAAAATACCTATTTCAACATTCAATAATTATCTTCAATAGAGTGTGAGCAACATAAATCAAATAAAATAAGAATAATTAAACAATAATGCCTCTACAAAGCCTCGTTTTATCTCATTGATTTTAATATTCTTTAAAGTATGATATGTGGATATATATTACTAGCATAGCCTTGTAATTGCGAATGGACATAATGATAGGATGTCTATTTAAAAAAATTATCGATCTTTTGATAGCTTAGAATGATGGTTGATTTATAGCTTTCACTTGATATCAATAAATGATGGAGGATGATTAGAAGAATTTATGAATGGGATTAATTTAGAGGACATGAGGAATGTGTAAGTAACATGTGTCCTTGTGATGAGATTTATTGGTGAGTTAATTGGTTGTATGGATGAATGAGCTGACTTCGTGGATGAGTGAGAATGAGAGTGAGTCTGGGTGAATTGATGTGCTTTTTTAGTCAACTCACTTAATTGATGGATAGAAGAATTTTAATAGAATTAAATAAACAGATTTATTTAATTCATGTGCTAGGAAAATATATAATAAAATAATAATTTTCTTTATTTAGAGGAATTAAAAATAGAAAAAAATTAAATAATTTTTATTAATTTATTTAATTGTAGAGGAAATGTTAGTTAACTAAATATTAAAAATTATTTTATTATAGTGGATAGGAGGAATTAGTAGATGATTTAAATAAATAATTAATTTTAATTAGTGTGGATGAAAGAAAAATGATGAATTAATTAAATAATTAAAAAATATTTAATTAATGAACTGACAAGAGAAAATGAAAAATATTCTACTAGCTTAATTAAATAATTAAAATACTTAATTAATTGTTGATGAGAAATGATGAGGTGATGAGAGAATGCATTTGTTATTTTTGGGTGTCTACATTTTTCCCCTCTTTAAAATAATGTTTATTTTGTTGTTTCAAAGACATAATGTTGGTACAAAAAAATTAGTTGGTGGCATGCCTCAATTTTCCCTAATGGATTGAAGGATGGAGGTAGGGTGCCCCCTTGAGATATTGGCTAAGTTTTCTTTTTTGGTCAAACTCTAGATAGGAAGAATGATCTAGGTGTAGTGAATCAAGGATGAAAAAGAGAGTTTAATGAAAGAAATATGTGACAAAAAAGTGATGGGATGAATAATGTGGAGAAAAATGAAGGTTAGGGTAGAAATTAAGGTTTTGGGGGATATATATAGGCATGGGGGAGTCATTTCTATTTGTTTTCATGCTCCCAAGTTAAAAAATTTAGAGCCTTCAAAACCTCTAGAGCACAAAGACGTTGGAGAGATGGCAAGCATTCTAGTGGTCAGTTATTGAGAAAAGTGAATGTGAGTCTTCAAGAGGTCAATCAAGTTGCTTCCAATAGTATGTGTCTAATTTTTGGGTCCCTAGGGGTAGATTTTGGTGCATAAAATACAAGTAAAAGTAGGTCTAATAAAATGTGTCACTAGGCTAAAATAGTGCATATGGTTTGAAAAATGGTGCAAATGGCATATTTGATAGTGGTTTTGGCACTTTTACAAAAGTAGGTCACATTTGATAGGGGGTTCGACACATTTTTTAGAAATGTGCAATTTTAGTGAAGATTGATGCATGTGATAAGTAGATTGGCACATTTTCCAAAGATGTACAATTGAAGCCTAGATTAGTGCATGTGATAGTTAGACACATGTGATGTGAAGCTATGCATATGATGTGTTACAGAGTGGTGTAATTGAAAAAATGGGATATAAGTGCTATCTAGATTGATGCAATTACATAAATAATGAGTAGATTGGTGCTTCATAAAGAAAATTTGATCTTAGATATTTGGAAACCAATGATGCATTTCTTTTTGTGTGAGGAATTAGATTATTTATGTATCAAGAGAATCATCCTCACATGATACTATTGGTAGTTGAGCTTATGAATGTGAAGAAATATTTTATTGGTGCAATCATATTATGGTATATCACTTACATTCCCAAAATCAGAGTGCATAGAACCATGATGATAGTGTTGGTCAAAAAATGGCATAGTAAGAATAGCGTATTCATGTTGCCTACTATTCAGATGATGATTACTATAGAGGACATCTAGAGGATTTTGTAAATCCCAATCCATGGTGAGAGGGTGATCTATGATACTGAGATTGGGGAGAGTGCTTTAGAGATGGTGTTTTTGATAGATGACCTAGGGATTGAGGACATGGAGATGGATTTGTGGTAAGCTATAAATTTTTTTAATTATCTTCTAGTAGTATTGTCAAGAGTAGTTGGAGGAGTTCTAGTACCTAATTAGAGGCCTAAGGGTTTTTCTATTGGTTGGAGTTGACTGCTAAAGTGAATGATAGGCTATGAGGTGGTCTACATATGGGGGAAATGCATTTTAGCTCATTTATATCATGATATGTATCAAGTGGTATATAGATATGGAGCTAGTATTTTATATGGAGTTACACTTTTACATAAATGGTGTGGGAGAATATTTTTTTGAATCATATGATTATAAAAAGAGTGAGGGTTATAGGGATGTCATGTGTGTAATTATATGTTGGAGTACTAACATATCAGTAGTTCGGGGATTTTTTATTGTATATGCGTATTCAATGATGTGGATGAGGTGGTATGGAAACCATTGTGTTAGTGTGAGTTATTGTCAAGTAATGAAAATAAGTTGGTGTATTCTCTCTATATGTGATATATGATTGGGTGCACTACACTCATTATTAAGATATATATGCTAGAGTGGATGCATCAAAATTTTGGGTTAGAATAGACATTATTGATACATGAGGCCATTTTTTAGTGCACTCAATAGGAGATATAAAATGGGGTTTAGTAGTGGATCTTGATGTAGCCACTATAGATTTGAAGTTCGTTTTACCACAACAAAATGGGATCTTCTAATTGGAGTAACAAATGCAAGTAAAACTATAGATTATGATGCATGGTAATTCATACATAGGCTTATACGATTAAATGGGATAGGAATTATGGGGTTGAGATAGTAGAGATGGGGTAAGGGGAATGGTGGTGGCTGGAGATAGCACTAGAGGGACGAGGAGGTAGTGGTAGAGGAGTGTAGAGATGATGGAGGAGGATATGCACTGAGATTTGGTGGTGGAGATGGGGGTGGAGAGGGAGGGGGTGGTGATGGTGGTAATTATGGAGATGTGGGTGGGAAAATAGAGGGTGGTGATAGCCTATAGGTACAGTTGGATACCACTTTATCTAAGTAGTATTAGGCACATGTTGAGTGGGATATTATTCTTATTTTTCTAGCTTAGAGGACCACAAAGTGAGATGTAGAGGTATTGGGATGATAATTTGTAGAGAACTAGAGATTAGGAGTATTAGAGATATGGTAAAGGATGATATGGCACAAGCTATGGATAAGATCACTAGGTCAGTGCAAGAGGCGATGTATTATAGGGATCTATATAACACATACATTCCTATAGACTATCGGGTACATATATTTGGCACATGGATTCAATCAAGAGGTTTGTGATCAAGGATATCAGGGACTCCATCAGTCATGGTTCCACCACCAATGGGACATCCACCAATAGAAAAATCACTAGTAGGTCCTCCTCCTCTATTAGTAGGATCACTTGGCCATTTTGAGGGTGGGAGTTCTACCTAGAGGGGCATATCTATTTGTATCATATGATGTAGATTGTATATTATTTTTCTTGTAGGCTTATATATAGCCCATGTACAAACATTATTTTTATGTAACATGACATAATTTTTTGATATATATGAGATGTGATTTTTGCATGAAAACTCACATGTGATGATTTTATTATGATGTTCATGATGATGATCATGTATGCAACATATATGATGTGATTATGATGTAATGATGTTATAACTTATGTTTATGATGATGTATGTAGAAAATATGTTATAATGTGATGTTATGACCTATATTATGGATATGATATAAGCATGATGAAATGATGTTAGGATACGATGCATATATTATGGTTTCTATAATAATATGATGTCATTTGATGATGACCTATGCTTTTTATTGTGTATGCAAGAAATGTATGAATGTATTGAGATATTTTTGATGATTCTATTTTTTTCATGATACATAGACATAATTATTTTTAGGATGGGGTGGGGATGAGTTAGTATGAAAAAATAAATGAGCTAGAATGTAGGATAATGAATAATGAATGTTTTTTTGTGATCAATTATTGAATAGTGAAAGTTATAAGTAGGAAATGGGATGGCTAGGGTTCATATGGAATGGAAAGGTGATTTTCTATAGTTTATGGCTAAAAAATGTAAATAGAAATCCTTATTTGATATAGAAGATAAATATTATGCAAATGATATCCTTATTATTGCCATGGTCTTTTTGATTCTATTTGTTTTCCTTTAGAACTTGGTTACATACTTCAAATCTTAAAGTCTTGATCTTATTGTTGTAACTATGACAAAGGTAATTTTAGTAATCTTATAAATGATTTAGTTTGCTGAGGTATATTTCATTTAGTAAATCTAGCTCATGTAATATATAAACTTGGTACTCCTTGCCAATAATAAGATGTTGCAAAGAGACCATTAAAGAAGGAAGTTCAACCTCAATAGGAAAAATGGATTTAATACCAAAGACAAGCTAATATGGAGTGGTACTAGTGGGTCTATAGATACTTGTATAAAGGCACATAAGGTAGGATTAAGTTGTAGATACAATCATGACCAACTTTATTTATCATTTTCTTAAGGTTTTTTAATATGGTTTTATAAGAAGCCTCATCTTGATCGTTACTTTGTGGGTAATAGGGGGTGAAAAGTGGTGTTATATATGGAATTGCTAGCAAAGGCTATAAATATCGTGGTTGTTAAATGTCTTTCCATTGTGTGTGACAATGACACATGGGGAATACGATATCATCAAATGATATAATGGAGGATGAATTAGCTATTTTTTATTGGTGATGTAGACTAATGGAATGACTTGTATTCACTTTGTAAAATAATCATTGATATTAATAATTAGTTTATGGCCATTTCAAGAGGGGGTATGTATTTTTTCTACAAGTTTGAGTCTCCATTGTAAAAAGGTACAAAAATTAATTATTGGCTATAACTCTTGTGTTGGTACATTAATTAGATCTTCACACTATTGATATTGAAGGCATTATTTAGCAAAATAATGTGCATCCTATTCCATGGTTGACCACTATTATTGTATTAATAATTTCATCTTAGAAAGTGTAGGACCACTAGAATGTGATTCAAATATGTCCTCATGAACCTCATGTAATGAATTTTTAGCTTCTTCCAAGTTAAGAAACTTAAGGAGGGTCCCTCAAGACCTCTTTGATATAAAGTATTCCCAAGGATAATGAAAAGGGAGGAACAATGGATATTTTTTTCTTTTGGGTGTTGGATGGGTTAGGTGGAAGGTTATTTCCATGGAGGTACACATAAATTTTATGATATCATGGAGAATCAGGACCAAAAAGTTCATACAAAAATTATGATTCTCGGATGTTGAAAGTTGGAATAAAAGAAATTTAACTAGAAGTTCACAAAGATGCCTCTTACGAGGAATATCTAAGAGAGATTCAATAGTTTGCATGGTTCTTGGAACTTTTTTGTTTAATCATGGTGAGGAAATTAAAATGGATTCAAGTTAAATAGCATGAAATATAATGAAATACACACAGAATACCTTCACCTAAAACCCTTTTTTCTCCTTAGATAGAGCTTGAAGTAGAGTGTACCCTAGATCCACAAATTATATTTTGATGTTTTGATGGAGGAATATGGTTTCTTATCAAAATGAGTAGCATGATGAGAGGATTGGTATGATGATAGATCAAATGGATAGGATGAGGATATGATGAAAACAAGCTAGGATATGGAAGAAGTGATAGAAAATGAGAGAATATTGATAGAAATTTTAGCAACATAAGGATATGAATATGGAAGATTGATTAAATGAGGAAGACCTCGCATTTATAGAATTTAAATGAGAGAAATCAGGGTCCAATATGTATTGGTTAATGGAGGGCTAGGATTTAATGGGGATTAAAGTTTGGATCAAAGTTGTAGTCATGTGATAAGTGTAATATGAGGGAAAAGGGTTAGGTTTAGAAATAAATTAGGGAAACATTTTTATGTGAAGGGATAGGATTAAGAGGTGGGATTAAAATGAATGACTGAGATGGAAAGTTAGTTTGAATTTTGGGAAGTTTCTAGGTTCAATGAATCTAGACAAGGTATTAATTGGACATCTGGAAGAGGAACTTGTCATATGATGACAAGTTTATATCGTGATCCATGTGAATGGAATAAACGGATAGGATTAAATGGAAAAGGGTTGAGGGATAAAATAGAATTAAATATTAGAGAAAAAGGTGGTGGGGATTTATTAACCTAAATTAATTAATTAATTTAGTTGAAGGATTTTAGGATAAGGTTAGAATTAATTAAATAACTATGAGATCTATTTAATTAAAGGCGATGACTAAATTAAATAAATAAATAAATATTATTTAATTAATTAATGGCTTAGGATAGGCTAAAATTAGGTGTGGTAGGGTAAAATGAAAGTATATGTCTTATGACACCATGATATGGAAGACCATGATGCACATGTGGCATAGAGTGCAAAGACCATGGTAAGTAAACAACATGACAACAAACACAAGAAACAAGAAAGAATGTACAAAAAGCCAAAAGAAAGCCAAGATTATGCCCCTACTCAAGCTGAAAACTAATTGATTGATCGATTTATTATGAGGATAATAAATTTAATGATAAGAATAATGTGTACGCTAAGGATTGTGTTAATTATGAGAACAAAATATGTATTGGGAAGGATACATCCCTATGGTGATAATATTATAGTGAATCAATAGATCTCGACTGATTTGAATTAAGATTATGGATTTCTTATGGATGATGGGATAGATTGCAAGATTGGATTGCATCGATTAGGATTGATTGCATTTGTATGGACTATGTGGGGATTGTTGAATTGAAAGGATAGATGGAGGATAAATGGATTAGGATAGGATTGGATGATTAGGATAAATTTATTAGATAGGATAGGATTTTATGGATGATATGATGATTAGGATAGAGGAATGGATGGGAACCAATAATAAGGGAGAACCAAGCCTTGGTAAAAGGATGAAAGGATAGAGGGATTGTTTAGATAGGAGATAGATGGATTGAGTAGATGGATGGTTATGGGATATAATAGGATAGGAGGAGGCATATCCAAAGACTATGTTACAAAGGAGTAAGATGCCCCACACTAGAGGTGGTGCAATAATAGATGAAATATGATGGGAAAGATGCATGAGATGGAAGGATCATGAATAATGGATATGGATGATGAAGGAAGACTATCATTGTTCAAAGCATGTAAGGATATTTTGCCACTAGTTTTGAACAAGATAAAAGGAGGGAATGGAGGATGAATTTGGATAGGATGGGAAGAGATAGTATGAGGGACATGGGATAGAAGATAGTAAAGGATATGGATACAGTATGGATGGAAGGATGTCACGGAGAATTCTTATAAAGATCAAATATGGGAAGGGAAGATGGATTTTGATAAGATGAGGGATATCATATGAATGACATGAATAGCGTAAGGTAGTTAGGATATGTAATGCTTATGAAGATCCTTAGACTTTTAAAGATCAAATATGAGAAAGGGTGGATGGATTTAGATGGGATGGGAGGAAGAAAATAGGATGGAAGATATGGGATGGAGGATAATAAAGGATATGGATAAGGTATAGATACATGGATATTTTATCCCTAGGATCCTCATCAAGATCATAATTGGAAAGGTAGGATGGATTATTTGGATAAGATAGGAGGATATATGATAAATGATATGGATAGGATAAGGTAAGTAGGATATGTGATGTTTATGAAAATCCTTATCTTTTCAATATTAATGTAGGTAAAATGAGGACTAGATTAGATAGGATGATGGATAGTAGATGATGGATATAGGATGAATGGTATGGGAATAATGCTATGGATATGGATGAATGATACATGATATATATGAATATTATTAGCCTTGTAAACATCAAATGTGGAAAAAGCAGGATGGACTTAGAGAAGATAATGGATAAGGGTATCCAAGATAGTGGAGGATGTGGATAGGACATGGTAGCATGGATGAATTTTTTCCACAAGTGTAAATCTCAATAGGATGGGAGATTACACATGATTCCTATTTTCTAGTTTTTCATCATGATACCTACCAAATATTACACAAGAAGTGGTTTTCACCATTAGATAAATGATTTATCTTTACTTTTTTTTTTTGGATATTTGGAATAGCATGGATGAATAAGTAAAGAGATAATTAGATTTGGAAGATAGTTGATGCATGATAGGGATATGGAGGAAGGACTCAAGAATATAGTTCCATGAATGGTATCCCTTGAAAATTTTCTATAATAAACCATAGACATTAGAGGTATCCTCCTAAATATTGGTAGAATGATGGAATGATGGAAAAATATAACTATTTATGCAAAGTATTGGATTAAAGGGGGATGATGGGGGATGAATTTTGGATGATGGATGTGGAATTAGAAGAATTGTAGATGAGTGGATGGAAATTTTGGAAATATAAATAGTGGCACACACCTTCAAGGTTGATGGAGTTGTGGAATTGAAGTGGATTTTAAATTAGATGGAGTGGGGATGAATTTTGGGACATAGGCCCCTAAATGGATTTGGAATATGGGGGAGTTTTAGATGCAGGATTAGAGGAAGCTTTTGGATTAAAAAATTGGATGCCAATTTATATATTTCTTTGGGATGTATTAATTTTATGATTAATTTAAGAATTCGCATGGTATTTGACTTTGATTTTTCTTCATGGGATTTTGTGGCCTCTTGGATTGATTTTTTTTTTTGGATGAGATTTGGATTTGTCTTAGTAAATATTTTAGATGAAAAATTTTCTTGATATGATAAGCAACATTTATAGGGTGTCGTACCCTTTACACATCAAGCCCCAAGGGCCAAAAAATATCAAGTTGCAAAAAAAGACAAAAAACAACTAACCAAAGAAACCATAGGCACAACAGACCAACAACCAACAAGAACACTAACTAGCATTATCTCAATTCTAAGAGAGGAGGTTAACAAAATTCTCCCTGACCCATTTAGGACCATCATTCACAAATATATCTATCTCGTCCCTTAGCAAAATAGAGAGGGTGCTAGTCACATAGTGGACTAACTTGACAGTGAACCGGGTCAAGCCATTAAACTTATTCTCAAGCTTCGCCATTCACTCCAGCAACACACTGTGATTGGCCTATTTATCCATGGTCTTCACCAAGTCAGCATGCTCCACATCTAGAGGGTCAAAGGACTAGGAAGTCGAGTTATCATTAGGCATTTTGTTGAAGGCCGAAAAGGTGATAGGACCTTCAACAAAATCCTCCTCCTTGTCCTCAAAATATTCCTCATTCCTATTTCCTTTGATGTCAGACCACTCCTCATTAGAATAAATTTCCCTAATCTACACTTTCTTATTATTTTTTTCCCATCTACTAGATCTCCTAATGTTGGTATTTTCAACCCCAGTCTCCATTGTAGCAACAACCATGGTATCCCCCTTGGAATATTCTCACACCACATTCTTTCCTCTACTGTTAGTGGCCGATGGCTCTGCCAAACTCTTCCCCTCATCCTTCTCTTTCTTCTTTGTAGTAGGTTTGTTGTTAATCTTGGTAGGGGAAGACTTAAGCTTGCAAAGACCAGCTGCATCATTAGACTGGGCAGTCCCCACATTCCCCTTCAACTTTTTGGTGGCCAATTTAGGTTTAGGGGTATCAACAATCACAATAGGAGTTTTTCTTTTGGGACCCTTAGACTCAATCGAGGAGATATTGGTCTGAGTAGGCGGTTCAATTTCCTCAATGCAAACAATAGAAATGGGTTTAGGTAGACATAGCATAAGGTGAAAATAATAAAACCTCAATATGAGGCCTTGATGAAATGGAAAGGGAGAAGCATCCTCAGAGTTTTAGGTAGCAGTTTCAATGCACTTCTCAACAGAGCTTTCCAAATTAGTAAGTAAGAAAAATGGGAAGCTTAACAATATTTTATGGCGAAGGTGATTCAGGAGAGGAAAATGATAGTAATATAAAATTTTATATCTACCTTCTAAGGTGACATACTTTATGATAGTGAGACAAACCTGGTCCCAGGGCCGCAGGAGAGCATCTCTTTCAAATTTGGACCGAGAGCGAACAGGGTTTTCATTACCCATAAAGAAATAATTAAGGATTTCATTGTCCTAATCCTTTGTGTGCTTAGGGTACTTCTACTTGGTGCATGACATCGCCATCGCCTGAGAAATCACCTCTTTGTTCAACTCAAAGGAAATACCACCCATAATAACCCTTCTTTCTTTCCATGAACTTGCAAATTACGTAGACAACTTTAGATCATGCCCCACTAGGTTTTCCATCAAAGGCACAAAACTGCCCTCAACATAGATGTGCCAAACCAGTGGGTTCTTGCAAAATTCCCCAAATTTTTTGGCTTTGTTCTCACACTATCACCACCCATATCGCAACTCTGCACATTGAAAAACCAAGAAATTTTTGAGAGCAAAAGGTTAGAATTTAAGACAAAGTGAGAGGTCACCCAATCACTAAGATTTTAAACCAAATTAGAATGCCTTGGGCAATCAAGACTATGCACTAGAAACATGCTTGAAGAGTAAAGTTCCAAAAGGAAAACCTCACATCCTCATTAATGAAAATATTCAAACACTTACAGTCAGGTATGCATAAAATGATTGGTTTTCTAACCACATTGCCTTTGCACAAGTACTAATGAAAGTTGGACGTGGAGCCAAAATTAGAATTCCTTAGAGTCCTGTCTTTTCCCCATGGAACCAAATTAGATGAAATGATATGAAAAATTAAAATCTTCACATCATAATTATTTGTCACACCAAATTTGAAGTAAAAAAATTATAAGGATTTGCACAAGCTGAGAAAAGACCTCAATAAAATATTACATAAGGCCTGACTAAACTTAGTTGTAACATCAATGTACTCCACATTAATCCTAATAATTAGCTCTTTGATATTTATTTCCCACCCAAAATTCAAAATTTTTCACTTGTTTGACACCTTAGTAGTTGACCCCATCCACAATGCCCAATAGACAAGAAAGTGGATCCCCCAAAACGCTATAGTAGTTATAAAATTAATTATCATCATGACAAATACACGTGCCTTGCTCCTTAAGGATTAAACCTTGTATACCCGACAGTAGGTTCCCCAAGTTCTTCCAACACTTATAATTTCTCCAATGGGTGCCTAAATTAGCCAAAGCATCAACAACTTGATTACCCTCTCGAAAAAAAGTGGGTAGCAACCTTCATATTAAAATTAGACATCAAATGACTTAAATCTAATAGTATGTACTTAGTACTCCATCCCAGAAGTCTTCTCATATTAAGAGCATCAATTAAAGATTTAGAATCTCCTTCAATATCAATATTCTCAATCCCCATAGTAACAACCAATTGGATGCCCTTTAGCAGTGCCCTAGCTTCCACAATCATGGATACTGAAATCCTATTCCCCCAAAGTAACCAGCCACAAACTTACCCTTCTAGTCTTTGATTATGCCTCCCATACTTTCCCTACCTGGATTATCCTAGGAAGCACCTGTTGGTGTTTTAAAATGCAACCCACCTAGGATTTGCTATTCTCTAAGAGGTAGCCAACCTCTATATTAAAGAACCACAAAGGCTAGTGGCCAACTGACAAGAAATTGAATGGATTCACATTTCCCCTACACTTCAGGCTCTGTAAGACCTAGGGGGGTAACCCTTTAGCAACATCAAACAATCTAGACACACAAGTAACAGGATATTGCTTAACAGATTATGCTCTCATAGAATTGCTAAGAAACTTAAAATATCACTCAACATTAACAAGATATTGAATGAATTTCATGAACCAGCATGGAGAACATGGAAAACACAACTCAACCAAATAGATTTAAAATATTTTTTCGATTTAAAGAGTTGGGACCAAACTGAAAACATCAGAAACATGATAATGGACTAGTGCCATAAAAATGGGCTATGGAGTCTATAACTAGCATTAATCTTTCAGTCTTGAACATTCTCTGAAGGTCTTGCAAATGTTGTCACATTATGATAGCCAGACCATTGCAGCTTTCTTTGATAATTTTTCTTATAAATCCACCTGAAACATAACACTCCTGTCATATTTGTCAAAGCAATTATACTATCCCTGAACAATAGGCAATAATAAAAGTAGCTTGTGCTTTATTAAAGCAATTACACCATTCATAGAACAAAAGGAAACAACAAATGTAGCTCAAATGCAGTAAATGTGCATGAACAAACTCAAATAATTTTATTATTGAATCCAAAATAACATTACAATTCAGCCATGGAGACAATTATCAACTAAAATAAACATAACAAAACAATTCAGAACATACACTTTTAGATTAAAAATGACTAACAGTCATATTTCCCCCTAGCTTTACAATCTACCCATAGCTTCTGCCTAACTTGCAGAGCTTTCATAAATTGAAACCCCTTACAATTGAGAAGAGAAAAGAAGATATAGAAAAATGAAGCAAACATGAGCATCCCTAAATCTGATTTGGAAATGCCATCTAGAAGCTCCGTTCACCGTTGATCAATCTGAAAAGAATATCTTCTCTCCTTCCTTTGCAAAAAAAAAACATTCCTTCTAACTGCTTCAGCTCATCATTGCACAGTAACTAAAAGCATGCCCATGTGGAGAATCACCAAATTCACCCAACTAGAAAATATCCTCTTTCCTGTGAAAATTCTGTTTCTGCCTTTTATTGGCTGCACATTATTATTTACTCCAACTTATTTTATTTCACTTGAAATAAAATGCCTCTTGCCTGTGCCTTCACTTTCATGAGCATTACCTTTGATGGCTTTGCATTTTATATTTCCACTCCATATTTGATTCTCATTCACCCTTTAGTGAAACATTAAAAATTTCACTCACAAGTAAAAAGATACTTAAACAAAATTCACGGGCACTCACCATGTGAAAATATTTGCCTATTCCATTTTATTTCACTTTGTATTTTAACCCAGAAAAGTAAAATATTTACCTTTACCTCATCTCCAAAAATCACCATGCCATTTATATTTTACCTGTTTGCACTATATTTGGGTAAAAATTAATTTACCCATACTTTACACTCACTTGCAAATTTAATATATTCCAAACATTTCCCGTGTTTTCACTTTAATGAATTTTCCCTCTTTTTAAAATATTTTACTTGATAATTGAAACTTAAACTTTTAAAAGATTCACTAGGCATTTAAAATATTAAAACACATTCCTCCATGGGCAAATTACTTTTGCTGGGACCACCATCCACGTGGAAAAATTTCGCTGACACCGCAAGAAAAATGGGCTTGTATTTTAAAATCCCCGAGATAGCGGGGAAGACAACAAATCTTTTAATATTTCCTTAAACTATACCCATGCTTTTCAAAATGCAATGGACCCACCTCCCACGTGCATTCTCACTCAACCTCGTGCAACTCGCAATATTTTCATGACCTCACCTTTTATTGTGCAAGGTGTACGAGGTTTGCCCTAAACTTTATTTTTTGTTTTGGTTGAGCATTCCCGAGCTGCATTTGGCCGCCATTGCCTCTCCATCGAGCCTCCAAGCAAATTGCATTTGTTTGAAAATGTTTCTGAGGCATTTTCCATTGAATACATTTTGTTTAGTTCATATCCAAATGTGAATGGCTCCTTCTAGACTAGCGCACCTCTCTCTTCCTCTTGCAATATGCAAGCCCTTGTTCCTCCATGTGCGCCTCATAGTTTGCTAGCCATGCCCCCCCCACATTGCTTGAAATTTTGTAACACCTTGTTCAATAAATGCATATTGTGCATACCCTGTAACATGGTGCCCCATTCACTTAGATGTCTTGTCCTCACCTGCGCGGGTTTCTTTTGGTGGTTGAGCCCTCAAACTCCTTGTGGCCAGTGCATTCTCCCATTTCTAATGTCTGCAACTTCTCTGCAATGGCGGCCAATTTAGACCTCCCTCTAGCATGGGCAAGGATGGCAATATATATGTCATTAGCATCTGCTTGGGAAATCAGAAGCAACTTCAACAAATCCATTATGTGCATATCGTGCAATCATGGCATACCATGAGACTACATTTACAAAAGTATTTCATGAAGTCAAATAGTTCACTTGCCTGGTATATATGCCGATGGATTTTCATGCCCCACTCAATGTCAATACATTTGCCAATTATGCTTGCTTTAAAATCACTGAAGCCATTTCCACCAACCATCTTGTGTGTACACAACAATGTTGGCATCGCATCCTTTTCCCTCAAACAATTTTGATATAGACTAATGGCAATGTAGTCCTCCCTTATCCCTAATGTGTTGATGGATGTCAATAACCTGTTCCCATAGCCGTGCCCCTCTATGCCAGCCATGATAAAACTTTGGGTGTCAATGACAATAAGAACATCAAACAATTTCATTGCACTTTGTTGTGTGGGACTATTTTATTGTGTTTGTTGAGACCACAATGGAAGATGCCTTTTGCCTTCAATACTCATGCATTGTTTCCATAATGCTCACTTCTTCATGCCTTTGTTTTATCATTTGAAAAGACAAGCTCACACTGAAGATATAATTTTCTTTTCTGATCAAAATGTCTTTCAATACTCCAATCATAATTTCTTAGGCTCACATTGTTCCTAAAACAAATGACTTAAAATGGTGTCCTCAACGACACTTCCCCTTTCATGTTATCCAAAGAAGAACAAAAGGTGGATTGTCTTCCCTTTTCTTCTAATGTTGTAGTCTGTCCTTTGTGTCTTTTGTGAGCAAGTGTCTTTGCTCAAGATTCTTCCTTCCATGATGCATTGAAAATTGTAAATCATTTGAAACAACCATTGATAGAATCTCATATCATACTTGACCAAACTTAACATTTACAACTTTGCAACAATGCAAAGCATGTCGGGCATCAGGTGGCCCAAATAATTTTTGTTTTCGTTTTGAAACAAATTTCACGTTCAAATGACTAGAGATAAATCCTGAGTGTATTTGAAGTAAAATTATAAAATGGGTTGCCATTAAAATCTGCTTTCCGGCACATTTGGAAAATGGGCAAAACTGACCCAATGGGTTCTGGAATTGTCCTGGGAAACTAGTCAAACAACCTTTGGGAGACATAAAAAATTCTAAGTATTTAGACATTTGATTTGAGAATACATTGCAAAAGATGAATCAAAGAAATAGATTACAAGGAACTAGATATTAATCGACAAAGTTGCCCAGTCAGGCTTTTCTGAGACAACAGCTGTTCTGGACCAATTAAAACTTGTCCAACTGCCAATTTGTAAAAATAGTGAATCAACTACTGGCGAGCTGCTATTAGACACATAAGTTCATTTAAGTACCCTAAGCATGTTTGCAAAAGGAATTTTCTTGAATCATCACTGATCAAAAGTTATTAACGATTGAAATTGACCACTCAGAAAGGCTGTCAGGAATGCAGATGTGAAACTGAACAAATTGCATTTGGTTTTGATTTGTTAAAAATAACAAATCAGATCATGAGGCTCTGAAAACTGACACCCGAGATCATTTAGGTATGGAGAACACATAAATCATTCATTCTAACATGACAGTCAACTGGTTGCGAAATCCAAGCTCAAACAAGAAGTTGTTTTGCAAAACTGAATGTCTGCAAACAACAAAATAGTGTCAAAACCCTCTAGCTTCACTTTTCAAAACTTTGTCAAAACTCATCGTGCAAATCTGAAAACTTATACACATGTTCACATATATCAATTGAATATGTTTGCAATTGGGTTTTGCCCGAAAATCAACAGGCTTTAAATTACAAGCCTCCAAAGTGGGTCCCCTAAGCAGATTCTTCAGGTGCACTTCTGAAAGTGTAGAAGCAAAATTTTGAAATGGGCATCTCAAATTTACAAAATTTGAGAGTTCCATTAGTGGCTCCGACTGGGGATGTATGCCCCCTGTGGGCATAGCAAGATTCCAGATCTCTGGGGAGAGTAGACCAAATCTGAGTCTGTCAAGTGCCCTCAAACTGCTCCCCTATCCAAATTTCATTTTTCAACTTCATATTTGATGACCCGGGTCACCAAATGAAAAAAAAATGGGGATCAAAATATACCTCTATCAAACACCTATCTGTAAAAATATTTGATCTCCCTCAAGTCATGCTTGCCTCTATGAAACCATAACAACACTGGTGACTGCATCTTTGCAAACAACAATACCAAACTGCCCTTGTGCAAGTGAAAACTTGTTCCCTATTCAACTCTGTCATCAAGTGGAAACCAAATAAGATAGGCTACATCACTGTTCATCATTTCAATTTCTGATTTCATATCAAGTAGAAACACTTGAAACTAGTGATCAAGATCACATGAAAATATGGTCTTATCACATTCATTAAACCCTTTAGGATGATCAAGTTCAGAGAAGATGTCATGGCTGAAAAGCAACATGCAATCATCTTGTGTGTTGAGAAAAAATTGCTCATACATTTGTATCTCCTCCAATTGGAATACATCATAGGATGGCTTGTCCTCATCCAAACATGACAGCCCAAACATATTATCATGTGTTTCAAGATTTTGAAAATCAGATTTGCAATATTAAAAGTACTTTCAACTTCATTCAACTCATGGCACTCATCAAAAACATCAACCTCCAATGCATGAGAAGTGTTCTCTATTTTAGGCTCGCACATGATATCAGATTCATTCTTCAAACCATCATGCAAGTTGACATGGAAATATTTAAACATAGATTCAGATAACTCAAAATTTAACCCTAAGCTAAGAGTCTCACATTGATCTTTCATAAGATATTCAATGTCTGAATCATTTTGGATGCTATCATTTTCAAGATCAACAGGATCATCAAGAAGATTTTCATGTGTATTATCAGCTAATAGGCATATTGATCTATGTGCCAGAGACTCACTGTCATCTGAAACTTGTTCATCAACAATAAAGTTAGAACCTTCATTCTCTTTCTCAGCAATGCATTCCTTATTCAAAGGAAACATATCCATTTCAAACTATGAAGATGAGAGAGATCATCGAAGGAAGACCCGCATTCAATCTCATACTGACTGACATCACACCCATTACTATCTAGATCATATAGCTTCTCTACACAGTGATCAAGAGATCTTACAATTTCAACACAATCCGACAGTCCACCAAATTGTTTTTCATTACCTATGGATGATAATGTTGATTCTAGATCCATGTGATTGCCACTATGCACAACTTGATTATTCAAAACTGAATTCCTTCCTTTATCACTGTGCACATTATCATCATTCTTATGTACCACTGACATTTTGATTTCTGTTTCATACAAGAAGTCATGGAAAACAAAGATATAAATAGGTTCTTCAACACCTTCACCACTTCTAGCAGTACTATGCTCATGATTAGCAAATTGAACACATATATGTTCATGCTCAGACTCTTCATCATTAACTGAATCAACATGCTCCATTGATGTCAAAATTGAATTACATTCCACGTTTATCTCAAGTGTAAGTGGATCATTCACTTGTGAATAAATAACTTCATCAGTGTCCATATCACTATATCCTTTGTGTGAAGAACATACCTCTAAGTCATTCTCATAAGAACATTCATAATCATCAGGAGAACAATCAGTTTGGCTGTTATCTGCATCCTCATCACAAGAAGACTTATCACTGTACAAACCATGCTCAGATTCTTCAGAATAAGTGCTTGAACTTTCATCTTCAATATCTTGTTCACTAACTTGAGAAGGAATATCATCAGTAATTGCAGTATGTTCACTAATCAAAACCTGACATGGAATGATGTCTTGTACCTCTTTCATTTATTCATCACACAAGATATTGCAAGTAATTTTTCTATGCATATTTATTTGTTTAGCATACCATGTATCTTCCTCTTCATTACTGCTGCAAGGATCTGCACATGTGTTGATTGTAAACTGATTACAATTAGTGTCCTCATTCATACAACAAACATCTTCATTTTCTGACACACTCTTTTCATCCTTGTGTATCATGTTTTGAATTTCTCGAAACAAATAGCTACTACCTTCATTTTGAGACACCACATTTTGATGACGTTTAACATGAAGTTCATTAGGATCTGCAGATCATGATGATGGAAAATTTGGAGTAGCAACATCATTTCCCTTTTGAAAAGAACTTTTATTAATTGATTCATGAGTTCTATTTTCTTGAGGTGTGTTAGGATGAACAACTCTCACAACCCTATGTCCTTTCATCATAGAGTATCTCAAATTGTTCTCAATGTCTATAGCCATCTGATATGCTTGGAGCAGGGTTGTAGGCTCTTTATCCCTCAACAAATAACTCATCTTTTTGTCAAATGATCCTAAATATAAGACCAAACATTCAACATCATTTGGCCTTATGTTCTCTTGGATCTCTCTAATGATTATTGAAAATATGAGATTAAAAGATGGTACTAACTCATCTTTTCCTTTCTCCATGCTCATGAACTTTTTCCTTATCAAAACAGGGTTAATCCTTTCTCCAAACTTTTCCATGAACACTGCCTTGAGCTCTTCCCATGAATGAATGACAAATGCTAGTAAATAAGAGAACCACTCTCTTGCATCTTCTCTCAAGGACTAAACAAATAAACTCATGATCACATCTTTGTGATCAATCTCATAATCATCCATCACATTACTGAACTCTTGGAGATGTCTAATTGTTGATTCAACCTTATCACCAATGAACCTTGGTAACTTATTTCTGACTTTCGCTGGAATGTCATTTGGGTAACAACTAAGGCTACTGAAATTGATAGCTTTGTACTTTCCAGTGCTAAAACCTCTTTGACAATCTGGCTGGGACTGATCACAAACCCCAGTTCCATCCAGAACCATACCATGATGCATGTATTGGGGCATCTTGATATACCTCTTTCAAATTTCACATATAACCCCTATAGTTGATCGTTCATTGCCCTATTTCTACCTTTCATAACAATCTTAGAATACCATAATGCATGATTCAAATTCATTTACACATAATACCTATTTAGTGGGCAAATTTAAAGCAAACAAACTTCTCCAACAAGATACATAGGCTGCAAATTATAGTTCAGAAGTATGCAAACAAAGTATTAATGTCCTTTCCCTGTTTTAGTGCTAATCACTCAATAGGGAACCAAAGTTTTGTCTAAAATGTTCAAGTATGGTTTTCATATACAATTTCTTCAAAACCAAGAATGAGGAATACCTGGAAACTTTGTAACTGCTGCAAATTATCTTCCTAACTAGTAATGTTTATAGATCTAGAACTTTCTTCAATTTTCAATAGGTTCTATCAAACAAAGATGCCACCTCTTTTCATAGAGGGCTGAACTTCAAGCAGTATGAAGTTATTTCACATGTAAACTTATATCTGAGCTCCTTTCCACTAGTAGAGCACCACATATTACAAAACTGTTCACGTTCACTGCAACAAATTCTTCTCCAAGGTTGAAATCCTTCAAAACTTGAACAAATCAGAATGACAAATTATTTGACTCTATGAAATGACTCTTAAGGCTAGATTCTACAATAATAATTTTCTTCAATTCTCCCCAATAGAGTCACCATTCTATTGGTGTTTTAAAATGCAACCCAGCTAGGATTTTCAATTCTCTAAGAGGTAGCCAACCTCTATATTAAAGAACCACAAAGGCTAGTGGCCAAATGATAGGAAATAGAATGAATACACATTTCCCGTGCACTTTAGGCTCTGTAAGACTTAGGGGGATAAACCTTTAGCGACATCAAATAATCTAGACACACAAGTAACGGGATATTGCTTAACAGATTATGCTCTCACTGAATTACTGAGAAACTTAAAATATCACTCAACATTGGCAAGATATTGAATGAATTTCATCAACCAACATGGAGAACATGGCAAACACAACTCAACCAAATAGATTTGAAATAGCTTTTTGATTTAAAGAGTTGGGACCAAACTGAAAACAACATAAACATGATAATGGACTAGTGCCATAAAAATGGGCTATGAAGTCATATAACTAGCATTCATCTTTCAGTGTTGAACATGCTCTGAAGGTCTTGTAAATGTTGTCACATTATGACAACTAGACCACTGTAGCTTTCTCTGATAATTTTTCTTATAAATACACCTGAAACATAACACTCTTGTCACATTTGTCAAAGCAATTATACTATCCCTGAACAATAGGCAATAATAAAAGCAACTTGTGCTTTATTAAAGCAATTACACCATTCATAGAACAAAAGGAAACAACAAATGTAGCTCAAATGCAAAAAATGTGCATGAACAGACTCAAATAATTTTATTATTGAATCCAAAATAGCATGACAATTCAGCCATGGAGACAATTATCAGCTAAAATAAACATAATAGAGCAATTCAGAACATACACTTTCAGATTAAAAATGACTAATAGTCATATTTCCCCCTAGCTTTACAATCTACCCATAGCTTATGCCTGACTTGCAAAGATTTTATAAATTGGAACCCTTTACAATTGAGAAGAGAAAAGAAGATATAGAAAATAGAAGCAAACAGGAGCATCCCTAAATCTGATCTGGAAATTCCATCTGGAAGCTTTGTTCACTCTTGATCAATCTGAAAAGAATATCTTCTCTTCTTCCTTTGCACCAACAAACATATTCCTTCCAACTAGTTTAGCTCATCATTGCACAGTAACTGAAAGCATGCCCATGTGGAGAATCACCAAATTCACCCAGCTGTAAAATATCCTCTTTCTCGTGAAAATTCTATTTCTGCCTTTTAATGGCTACACATTATTTTATCCAACTTATTTTATTTCACTTGAAATAAAATTCCTCCTGCCTATGCCTTCACTTTCACGAGCATTACCTTTGATGGCTTTGCATTTTATATTTCCACTCCATATTTGCTTGTCATTCACCCTTTAGTGAAACATTAAACATTTCACTCACAAGTAAAAAAATACTTAAATAGAATTCAGAGGCACTCACCATGTGAAAATATTTGCCTATTCCATTTTATTTCACCAGCAAAGTAAAATATTTACCTTTACCTCATCTCCAAAAATCACTATGCCATTTACATTTTACCTGTTTGCACTGTATTTGGGTAAAAATTAATTTACCCATACTTTATACTCACTTGCCAATTTAATATTTTCCAAACATTTCCTGTGTTTTCACTTTAATGAATTTTCCCTTTTTAAAATATTTTACTTGATAATTGAAACTTAAACTTTTAAAAGATTCACTAGGCATTAAAAATATTAAAACACATTCCTCCATAGGAAAATTACTTCTGCTGGGGCCACCATCCACGTGGAAAAATTTCACTGACCCCACAAGAAAATGGGCTTGCATTTTAAAACCCCCGAGACAGTGGGGAAGACAACAAATCTTTTAATATTTCCTTAAACTATACCCATGCTTTTCAAAATGCAATGGACCCACCTCCCATGTGAATTATCGATCAACCTCGCACACCTCGCAAGATTTTCATGACCTCACCTTTTATTGTACGAGGCATGCGAGGTTTGCCCTAAACTTTATTTTCTATTTTGGTTGAGCATTCCTGGGCTGCATTTGGTTGCCATTGCCTCTCCATCGAGCCTCCAAGCAAATTACATTTGTTTAAAAATGTTTCTGAGGCATTTTCCATTGAATACATTTTGTTTAGTTCATAGCCAAATGTGAATGGCTCCTTCCAAACCAATGCACCTCTCTCTTCCTCTTGCAATGCACAAGCCCGTGTTCCTCCATGTGCACCTCATAGTTTGCTAGCCGTGCCCCCCCACATTGCTTGAAATTCTGGAACGCCTTGTTCAATAAATGCATATTGTGCATACCTTGCAACATGGTGCCCCATTCACTTGGATGTCTTGTCCTCACCTGCGTGGGTTTCTTTTGGTGGCTGAGCCCTCAAACTCCCTGTGGCCAGTGCATTCTCCCATTTCTAATGTCTGCAACTTCTCAGCAATGGCGGCCCATTTAGAACTCCCTGTAGCATGGGCAAGGATGGCAATATATATGTAATTAGCATCTGCTTGGGAGTTTGAGAGGAAAATTCAACAAATCCATTATGTGCATATCGTGCAATCATGGCATACCATGAGACTACATTTATAGAAGTATTTCGTGAAGTGAAAAAGTTCACTCGCCTGGTATATATGCTGATGGATTTTCATGCCCTGCTCAATGTCAATGCATCTTCCAATTGCGCTTGCTTTAAAATATCTGAAGCCATTTCCACCAACCATCTTGTGTGTACACAAAAATGGTGGCATCACATCCTCCTCCCTCAAACAATTTTGATATAGACTACTGGTAGTGCAGTCCTCCCTTATCCCTAATGTGTTGATGGATGTCAATAACCTGTTCCCATAGTTGCACCCCTCTGTGCCAGCCATGATAAAACTTTGGGTGTCAATGACAATAACAACATCAAAAAAATTCATTGCACTTTGTTGTGTGGGACCATTTTATTGTGTTTGTTGAGACCACAATGGAAGAGGCATTTTTCCTTCCATACTCATGCATTGTTTCCATAATGCTCACTTCTTCATGCCTTTGTTTTATCATTTGAAAAGGAAAGCTCACACTGAAGATGTAATTTTCTTTTGTGATCAAAATGTCTTTCAATACTCCAATCATAATTTCTTAGGCACACACTGTCCTTGAAACAAATGACTTAAAATGGTGTCCTCAATGCCACTGCCCCTTTCATGCTATCCAAAGAAGAAAAAAAGGTGGACTGTCTTTCCTTTTCTTCTAATGTTGTAGTCTGTCCTTTGTGTCTTTTGTGAGCAAGTTTCTTTTCTCAAGAGTCTTCCTTCCATGATGCATTGAAAACTGGAAATCGTTTGAAACAACCATTGATAGACTCTCATATCATACTCACTCTTCATTGCACTCTGCAGTGCAAAAGCAAGTGATCCACATACTCTTCATTGCACTTGCATAATAAGAACATGTTAGGGATCTAGAATCCCCTTTTCCTTAGATTATCCTGAGTAAGGATTCTGTTATGGTAGGTTGTCCACCAAAAAAAATTATTTTCAAGATCATGTGTCTATTCCAAACCTATTTCTAGAGTCCATGTTCAATCCCTTGGTCTGAAAAAAAATTGTAAGCCAACTTAACAAAAATATTACCTTGTCGATCATTAGTCTAGTAGAAATTATCCTCCATGTTGCTTAACGATAGTCTAGTAAGGGAGAGTAGGTATTGTTGAGACTTAGCTAGAGAACACAACTCAAGAGACAAAGGGTAGCAAAGGATCAGATCTTTCCACCTCCTAGCACCAGGTTGGACAAGTAGGTAATCACTAATGTAAAAGTTGAAGAAGAGTTGTGTTGGCCTCATAAGGTTCCTAAATTTAGAGAGGACAAGGGGATGTCTAAGAACCAAGGGTCTTCCCAAAATATGATACAGTTACCATTCCCAATCTTCCAGCTCATCTCAGTCTTGAGCAACCCCTACAATCTACAAATGTTCTTCAAAGCCAAAGAACCTAAAGGATGGTCCTTAGAGAGGCAATTAATCAAAGGTCTATTCTGAAGATACTTAGCTTTCATAATCTTGCATCAATCCTTATTATTCCTGGTCCCAACCCACATTAGCCATGTTGATCCTTGGATGTATGTTGATTTTTTGATTTATGCCTTTAAGATTTGGTATACAAATTACTTCTAAGAGCAATGCGATTGGTTGATGTAAATGAATGATATGGAGGTCTTATGTATGGGTTGATGTAAGTAGGATGTTGAAAGGATTTCAAGGACGTGTGTCTTTTCCTTTTATCTTGAGTGGGGATATGATAGATGGATAAATAGTATTAAGGGATTATAAAATATGAGTGATGGGTATTGGAATGTAAGGGTTCAAAATGGATATAAGGGATGAAGGATTTGGTTTTGGGACATATGGAACCAAAATATATGGAAGGGATGAAGGCTTGGGGTTGGCATATAAGTACCCAAGATGGATTTGGAGGATAGAGGATATGAATTCTTGGACTTAAGTGGAAGGATGTGGATTTTAAGAGGAGCACCAATTTCTTGATCTTGAGCTTGGTATCCTCGATATGATAATTTTGATTTTCTTTGATTTGGATAGGTTCTAATATTCCTTACTCATGGAGTCCTAACCCTTTTCCTTGATGATGCATAGTTTTTCAAATTATGTTTCCAATGGGGTACTTATTGGTTTTGAAGCAAGACACAAGTCCATTTTGAGGAGGATATAAAATGCAAGGAATAATAGGCTCATGGAGTAAACTAACTTGGATGAAAGTTG
Source organism: Sequoiadendron giganteum (assembly GCA_007115665.2). Lineage (NCBI taxonomy): Eukaryota > Viridiplantae > Streptophyta > Pinopsida > Cupressales > Cupressaceae > Sequoiadendron > Sequoiadendron giganteum. Next base: position 483,094,428 of record CM021104.1, read on the forward strand.
AGGAGCCCATTGGATATGTATGGGGTTTATGGGTAGCTTGGATAGGGGTGGTGGTATCTTGTGGAAGATTATAACAAGGAGATGAAGTGATTCTCTTCTCTTGAGATAAATATGAACACTTTGATCTTGACATGGGGTAGGATCATGAGGTGGAGTGGAAGGATGGGATCATATGATGGAGTGGATGAGACATATTTATCTTGATTAGGAGGAGCATCATTAGATGGGTTTGAATGCATGTCTTCCTCTTGAGATTGAAGAGGATCATGAGGTAGAATGGAAGGTAAATATTGATCCTCATTTAGAGGGGGATTATGCAAAGGAATAGAAGTGATGCCTTGATCTTGATATGTTGTGGAATGTATATTATAATTCTTTAGATTATAGGATTGAAATAATTCATTTGGTGTGGATGGTGTCATGGGGGAGGAAGGTTGGATATACTTCTCCAATTGGGTAGATGGGGGATAGGAGATTCATGGAGCTTAGTAAATGAGGGTTTAATAGTTTTGATGGGTTATATGGTATTATGATTTTTGTGGGGGATAATGGATGTGGGGTGACATATCTCCACAAAGTTATGATGGGAAATTTACAATGATTTATTTTCTTGTGGTCCTTGGAGGGATTTAGGAGTGAATTTTTTATATTGGGGTGATGTGGATTGTAAGGATGTAGGAGATGAACAAGTGAAATAATATGTGGAAGCTTAAACGGGTTGGTAGATTAAGGATGAGGAGAAAGATCTTGAAAAGGAGTTTGATATGAGAATTTGGGATGTGGATGGGGTTGGAGGGGAACTTTGGATAGAGGCTTGGTTTCCCTTGTCAAAGAAAGGGTAAGGATAAGAAATAAGATATGGATTGTGATTGGATGGAGGTGGGTGGGATGTAAATTTGGAATCAATACTAAGGAAGTACCTAAGAATTGCATCCTTATCATTATTGAAGAAGTAGGTGAGAATGAAATAAATTATATTGGATGGGGATGATGTAGATTATAAGGATGTGGGTGGGATTTGAAGAAAAGTTTGGATGAGGGTTTGGTTTCCCTTGAAAAAGGAAGAGGATGTAAAAGAAATAGGAGATAGATTGGGAGTGGATATAGTTTTTTGAGGTGGCATATATGTGGAGAGCTTGTCTTGGTCCACAAGACTCTCATTATAATCATAGGGATCATATTAAAGTTGGTCAGAAAGGCTATCCTCATTAGATCATTATCATAAATGTAATTAAGTTTACCCTTAATCAAAAATTTTAGACTTGTTAGAGGAGGATATGGGTTTGTGATGTTGGATTAGGTTTGAATGAATGATGATATATTAGAATAGATTAGGTTAGATGGAGGATAGATTAGATGGTTAGACATGGCGGATGATTTATTATAAGAAGAAATATTGGGATTGGTTTTGGATGAGGGTGGAAATTAGAATGATGAATTATAAATGAATTGGGGATTTAGAAGAATATGACCTAAGGAAGAGGATGGAGAATTAAATTGGATATGGATTAAGGAAGAGTTGTATTGGAGAGGTTTGGAGTGAGTAGAAGGATAAAAGATTAATTTGGATAGGAGGTGAGATTAGAAATATTTTAATGGATGAGATATTATGGTGGAGGGATTTAAAGGACTTGGATGGATAGGGGATAATATTAGAAGGATTGGATAAATTGGATTTGGATAAATATATTGGAATATTCGTTGGATTAGGATGAAGGTTTTGATTGCTTTACTAAGAGGTAGATTTGAAAGCATACAAAAATACAAAGTGGCTTGAGGAATTGGTAAGATAGATATGCATTGGATTAACACAAGAAGAAATAGCAAGAACTTGCACAAGTCTAGAACTATTCAAGTGGCCCCACAAACTAAATGAAAATACCTCAATATTAGTGAAAGAAACTCTTCTTTCAAGAGTCAATAGATACGGGTATATTGGCACAAGGGCTCGCCTTTTGCCTTTAATTGGAGGTACTAAGTATTGAATGCATAAGACAACTAAGAGGGGGGGTGAATCAGTTGTACCTTAAAAATTTAAAACCATCACAACCATTCAAATCCACATTAATCTAGTTAACCCTTAATCTTGTTACAATTTTTTATCATGAAATAAAATAACAAAACCTAAATCAAAACAACACCATGCACAAAGATTCACTAGATTTACGTGGAAAACCCAAGATGGGAAAAACTATAGTGAGGATTAACTAATAATATAAAGAAATATCAACGCCAAATATAATAGGGCTCACTACCCAAGAGAAAGAAAGGCTCACTAACAAAGGCTCACTACTAGAATATAAAATAAGATAGAGAAGAGTTTTACAACAAGAAATCCATCTCAAAGCAATAGAAAAATCTACCACAACATCACCAACACCTTTGCAATCTCTTTGAAGAATTATAGACACCTTCTACCCACTAAATTTAGTAATCTAACACATGAAATATCACACTGCACTTTACAAATTCACACCCTACAACTCTAAAATTCACATTAATTACATGATTATCATCTATCTTCACATCCCTCGACAACTCATCTCATATTTATATCATCTTCAACATTGAAAAAATTCTCCAAGGTCAGCTATGTAACTCAATCATGCAAATTTAAATTAGGTTGGTACCAAAACATTCCCATGGTGGAAAGGAATGAAGGTGAACCACATCACACCTTATGTAGGACCTAAATTGACTCATACATTCCACACCATGCTTCCATAAAATTTGCAAGTAGTGTAGACACCTAAGGTCAGATGCTACCTGTGTAAACACCATTAAACTTGTAAGTACATCCTTCCTTTGATCCAACAATAACTCATAGACAAGAAATGTCACCTGAAAAAAATCTATAATATTCCACAAACATCTTAAAATCCAACAAAATCCTTCACAAAAGCTTTCACCTGAAGAATGTATACACTCAAACAACTCTTCCATACATTATAACTCAAGAAACTAACTTTTGAAGCACCAAACCTTGAAAACATTCAACTAGAGAAAGATACCAACACTATTAGCACACCTTTAGATCCGTAAGACTTGAAATCAAATTGAGAAGAAATGTGGAGCAAAAAATTTCTCCCAGACATCTTTGTAATACACAATTCACACATTGGTGAACAAAAACTCCTCTACACAATGATCAAGCAAACCAAATTTTGAATAAAACACCTCTGTTAAACATACCCAAAATGTATAAATAGATCTTATACCTAGTATAAATGCAAAGCAACACTAGAACAATACTCTAAAACCTAGAAAAACACTACAACTCATTGTTTCCTCTTTCTATAAAATTTTCTCAAAAGCACTTATAAATCAAGCACCAAAGGCACATCCTCATCATCTTCAGTATAACTTCAACACTATAAAACTAACTGCAACCTAGCAACTCAAACATACATCCATAGAAAGAAGCTTATCATAGCAACACTAGAGGTTGACACCATTAGCTTATTAATGACATCATAATGCAACTAATCAAAGAATCATTAATGCAAAAACATAGACAACACCAAAAACTACACATTCTCTTGCAACAATATTAGACTCATCAATGACAACACAAGATTTTTGACATCAATGAAAACACCGATATACTCATACTTGCAACAATATCCCCCTTTGTCATTGATGGAAACACATGATGTGAAAAACCATCAACAATAGCTCTGCTCCATGCCTATTTCCTTTTCTCTTTTTCTCGTTCACATTACTCACTCCCCCTTTAACCTTATCTTTTTCAAATGCCTCATTCTCCCCCTTTGACATCAAAGGTAAAGGAAAAAATATTTGTATTACTTATGTCTTGTAATAACCCATCTTGAATTATTACTTAATTAATATTATTGTAAATGACACATGAATATATTTCAAATTAAAAATACATAACTAGTGGCTAAAGTCAATCATAGCTACACATGTCCATTTAAAATGAGTCAATGATTCATATATTCAATTCAAAAGTTAAATTAAAATATCAGTTTTCACTTGGCTCATAAGGCCACATAGTCATTACATTGTACAAATTTACACCAAGTACATTGAGTATTTCATGAAGGTTACATCATAGACTAAAAATTCTCATGTATAACTAAGGTTCCTCTTGATGCTCGCCTCCATTGGTGGATGAGAACATGGTTGAAGTTCTTTAACACACAACCACAAAGCTTATGCTTCCCCAAAATTTTTCCAACTTGAAGAATAACTAACCTTGCATGAAATGTTTAGCAAGAGAACAATATACAAGGTGGAATCTGGTGTGTACCCATACATCAACATGAAATTTCTATCTACAAGTTAGAAAAGAAAATACAAGATCTATACTAGGAATGGCAGAGAGTGATATCACAGTGTTCATACATACAAATTAACTATATTGATTAGCCAAGCATATAAATGTGCTGCAACAATAGCAAAAAATAGGTTTGGTAAAGTAGATCTATACTCTGAACTCCATTTTGGCATTGGCCCTGGAAGGTAACTTTCTACAATACAACATCTCATAACAACTATTGATCCTGTAGCAACATCTACCTTGAGGTGCTCTAGTCTACTTAGGTATCACTGTTCTATTCAAGTAAAAGAATATTATTCACATATGTCTATGAAAAATAAGAATCAAATTTCTAATTTACTCTCTAAACATAAATCAGATACATGATTCAAATAGAGCAATTCAACAATTAGTCATATTATTCATATGACCCATGTTTAATTTTCAACATAAGCATTATCCATTTTAAAATGAATTAAGTAAAAGAACAAAAGAAGGTACATCACAAGTATGTGTATGTACATAGACAAAGTCTATGTGCATACACATATATGTGCCTAATTAAGTTATTGGTTTGTGCATACATTCTGAAATAAACCTTTAAATTAAATTGCAATCATTAAATAATATTCCATTTGACATTTCTTTTGTCAAAATAAAGAATCTAGAACAAGTCTATATTAACAGTTTCAAACATACTATTGCTTCTTTTGCATTCTCACAAAACTGTGATACTCTATCATTGTTGTTTACATATGAATATTCATAGTTTTTTAACAGAACCATCACTATTTCCTACTAAATAGTTATAAAACAAGTTGTTTCATATATAACATTCACAGTTTACAACTAATCAATGCTATTCCAGCTTAGTAGTTTAATGAACAAGATTGTTTCTAGCTAAAAAATTTATTGAACACGATTGTTTTCAGCTACACATATAACTTTACAACAAATCAATGTCGTTTACAATAGAACATTCACTATTTACATCAATACAATGTTGTTTCAGACTAAACAACTACAGTTTATGAAAAAAAATTGTTTATAATTATAGTGTTGTTTCTAGCTAAACGATTACAATTTATGTCAAAGAAATATTGTTTCCAAAAGATCAATCACTATTTATAATATTACTATGCTGTTTCAAGCTATTTAGATACTAAATGATAACATTACAATTTAATGTTCATTGTTTTTATAGAACAAGGTTATCTTTCAATGGACATATAATGAACAATGATTTTTTTGCCACTATAAATTATCGTCTACAACTAACTCATCTGTCATTATCAAGGAAAATCCATAAAAAATGTATTAACAACATCAGGCTAATCCAGCTTCATACATAAGAGCATAATGTCCATTATTCAACACTTTGAATACATAAACAACACTAAAAATTCATTGAGCAACTATATATGAATATAATAAAACTAAATCGACATACTTGTTGATTTGAAACTGAGCAATCACTCGGTCAAGGGATAAAACAAAGTTTTTCAGGGTTCTTAATAGAACCTGTGCCTTTCAAGGTCATTAAAAAAGTACTCATTGGTCGCTCTAGGAGTGACTACCCCTTATGCAACTAGTACATATGTTTCTAGTAAAAAAGGGTTATATTCAAGAATACCCATATATGATTACTAGTTTTATAGCATATATGTTGACTACAAACTCATATTTGTATTTATTTTAAAGAAATAGCTTGTCGATCATGAATATCTAACCATACAATGGTTAATGAATCTCAAAATTAAATACTTCATCATTCCTACTAAACAATGGTGGTATCAATATGCATACATCTGACGCATTCTTTAAGCAACTATTTTAGCCACTTACCATTATCGGCCTAGCCGATAATGGGAATCAATACATTTGAAAGAAAACACATGGTACTATGCCCCTCCAATAGGATCGAAAATTGATCCTCTACAAGGTTAAACACACTAAAATAGAAATTTTATCATAATGAAATTCCTATAGCCATAGTATGGCTAGCACCATCGTGTGTGTTTAAGTGACAACCGCATCTTTAATGGCTCCAATCCTTGGCCTAGCTCTATAAGCTAGCTGATAAGGCTCTAAATTAGATAGTTCTCATACAAGGTAGGTTATAGGCCATGCGACCCCAAAAATATGGTCAATATTACACAACATTCAGCTCAAGGCTGTAACAACACAGACAAAGAATTATATTTTTACTGTGTTATTAATTCATTCAACATAATGAAGAGAATACCACTTGCATGTTATGAAAATGATAATAAAGTTGAGCTTGTTTCTTAAAATAAATCGATTTAACTTAATATTCAAGCTTTTTGTGAAGCTTGCCTCAGATTTTTCCACTTCCATGAGCTCTTCCATGATTTTTGTCTTCCAACCAGTCAATTCAATTCACTATGCTTTTTCCAAGTTTACAAATTCAAAATGGAAACAACACTTTTACATGTTGCTAGGTGCTACCATTATGGCATTATTTCCATAGCCATCGGCCACTATCTTGATTCGAATATTGTAATAATTTTTATGGTAGACCATGTCCTTTTTGGGATTCCTTCATGATTTTCAAACAGTTTGATATGGATAATTTTGGTTATCGAATTCAATTTCAAAAGAATATCACTATGTATATGTATATATGTGACATTCATTCATATTTACTATATTTGTTTTTCATTATATATATACATATATATGTATTCCCATTTATATACATACATGTATATATATAGGTAGATTGTTTGCTTGAAGTAGTTATGAGTTCCATATGCTATCAGTGAATTAAATAAGAACTTTATTTTCACTTCGAGAATCTATATATAATTTTCACATAATGAAACTCTTATCCTTTTTAATCATACTTTGAATACATACTTTCATTTTCTTCAAGCCATAGAGTTTAGGTAGGCAATTTAATCTACAAGCCATTGATTTTCAATCACTGAAACAATTCAAATCATGTAATTGCCTTCTTCTAGATATACAAAATAATTCAAATGCAAGTCATCATTCCATTTGTGGTGTGTGTGTTGGATCTTAGTTGTGATCATGGTTTGTCCTTGATGACAAATCCACTTTTTTTGATTCTCATTAGATTTGGCTCTCTGGATCTTTATGCTCTTCATATTCAGTTGTCTTGATATGATATATACTTGATGACTCTTGGTGATTATAGTTGGTTAATATGGTGATTCACATGGTTCATGGCATGCACTTTCAAGTTTCAGGTTTTAACATATTGGTACTGATATTTGACATGGTGTTCATTGTGATAGGGCATGCATTTATTTCAAGGCATGCATTTGCTCTAGATAGTTATGTCATTGCTATCTTGACAGGTCCTAGGCTCTTTATGCTTTAGGTTGTTCATGTTCTTGATAATTCAAGTTCAGGTATATTCAACTGGCATATTATTTCAGTTGATCATTCTTCCAAGTTGATCTTGGTTTGGAATTCAGTACATGGTCATTTGATTATATATCATCATAGCATCTTTTTATCTCCATGGCATCAATGGTTATGACACATGAAATCTGGTCCATTGTTTATATATATTGCTTTAACAAGAAATTACCATGTCTAAGGATTCATGCATTATGGTTATTGACTCACTTTGTTCTAAAATTATTGGTCTTTGGCATTCTATGAATCTTGGCTCATTTTAAAGGAAAGCTTGAATGTCACATGGTAATGATAAAGTATTTGACAACCACTATTTTTTCTTGGTTCATTCCTTAAGTCTAGAATTGGAATAATGCTTATTCAGGTATTATCACCTTTACCTATTTTCATAAAAGTCTATTATCGAAGGTCATTTGTTCTAAAGGTATAGAGGTGTCAGGATCTAAAAGGAATTAAACCCTATCGAGTTTCCTTAAGCCTTCATTAAGTGGTGATAGTGAATTTGACTTGGTGTAAATTTTGTTGCATATAACTCTTGGTTGATTAATGTGCAATCGATTGCCATCATTTATCTCTAATATTGTCAGTATTTTGAAAAGCTTGGACATAACATAAAGTTTATTATATGATTATGTTGAATTGACTCTTAGGAAGAAAAAAACAAGGTGATTATTGTGTCGGACTCCATGGTAATTAAATCATCATTGTGTCGGCCTCCAAGGTGATTATTGGCAGCAGACTAAGATCATTACAATGTGTATTATCATTTCGAACTTCAACTTTTATCTTTCTTGGCATAGTAATCGAATAGCTTGTGAAAGTATTGATTAGGGAAAAAGTCATATTGTTTGTCTCTTCTTGCAAAGAATAGGGTTGAAAACCCTAGCCACCACCATGAAGAGTTTGTGGTTGTTGTTTTTTGTCATTTCTTCCTTGTTGAAGTGCTAAAGAAAAAAAGGGAGGCTCACTGTGTGAGTCAAAATGAGAATGGCCATTTGGTTTGGTGACTTTAATCGGTTATGTGCTCGATTAAGGAAGGATATTCGAGGGCATCCTTCATGTTGGTTCATTGGAATCTATTTGTAAGGTCATCATGTTTTTATATTTGGTTTCTTTCTCCAATTTCAGGTATCTGCTAGTGTTTTTTTATTTATTCGAAGCCTGTGAACATTTTTGTCATGAAAATGAGTATGATTCTTGGCAGTTTTATCTATTATTGGTTTGTGAACAAAATTATTGTGGATGAGGACATTTTGTAAAAGGGAAATATTCTTTTATTTATAGTCCACCTATCATTTCATTCAGGGATCTTGAACTATAACGTTTATTGTATTTAGTTTGAGTTGGATTTTTTTGTAAAAGACACATGATGACATAGGTGCATATTTTTTAATACATATATATACAATGGTTAACCACTGTTCTTGTGCTGGAAGTCAGAAATATGTTATAGTGAAAAGCTCGGTAATGAAACCTTGTACATATAATGTAGAGACAATATTAAATCTAATATGTTTGGTATTTTAGAGATTCAAGCATGAATCTTTAGGATATTAGACAGATTAGAATGATAGGCAGATGTGAATTAAATTGAAAATAGAGAAACCCTCTGATATTATTATTTATTTTGATTTATGTAGAAGGGGTTGGTGCTCCTTGGAATGGGTGTTCTTAAATTGGTAAGGGGTTGATTCTCCTAGAGTGGGTGCTCTAAAATTTTCCAATAAGGCAATGTATACAATGGTTTTTGAAGTTAAGATAGTGAGGCATCATTTTTTGGAGTGGTTTTTCTACCCCAAGAGGGTTTTCCACTCAATAAATTATTTGTCTTATGGTCTCATTGTTTTGATGTGATAATGATTTAAGACTATGTTGATTTTGTGAGTTATTGTTCTTATCAGTTTGAACATTTTTGAATGTTAGTTCTTTCATCTCTACAAATGTTATTATCAAAATGTCTTGCACAAATGTTCTATCATTGTTTAAAATTTTGATTCAAAAGAAAGCATAAAATTATTCATTTGATTCATAGCTCAAGAACTGTTATATTGTGCTAAATTTTTTTGTTGTCTCAATACCTATCTTGTGTCATTCTTCTACTCAATTGTTGCAGTGTATTATAAATCTGCATTAGAATTAGTTGGTTAAGAAGTGATTCAATAATGTTGGTCTTCATTCACACAGTTTTATGAGTTGCACTTGTACTGTCATCATGCTTTGATTGTTTAATTAATGCCAGTCACAATTGTTTTGGAAAGTGAAATTTATCTCACTCAAATCATATTGGCATGAGTTATCTAATGGAATGAGTTAATGTTGTCATATGTTTAGTTACCCCTTTTCATGAATTCTCTCAAGGTGTTTACTCTTCTCTGTTATCAATAGAAAGGGTATCAGAATTAAAATTCTTGGTCGAAGGTTAAAAAGGTATAAACACTAATTCACCCCCCCTCTCAGTTATTTTCCATAATCCAACAATTGGTATCAGAGCCATACCCATACATAAGTCTAACCAACACATGGTTTTTTGGTCATGGAGTATTTGTTATGGCTAAGTGATAAAGAAACAAAGGTCTAAAGAAAGCCCCTCGTTTCAAGAAAAAAGTGGATAAACCAACCTTCATCAAGTCTAGTGAAGTTTTGTCTCAAGAATTACCCCTGCCAATTGATACTAAAAGTGATTTTGTAGTTGGAGAAAAAGGACATCACTTAGTAAGTGACTTTGAACAAGAATTTGGTGAAAAGGAAAGTGAAGGTGATGAGTTTGAAGTTGATTTGGAAGGAGAATTGATTGCTTCCTTAGATGAACTTAAAAGCTTAATCAAGAAAATTAGGAACTTAAGGTACAAATTCATAAGTGTATTGATACTAATAAGGTATTAAACCAAAACTATGATACATTTAAAAAAATTATTGAATTTAAGAAATCTCAAATGGTTGATAAGAAAAGGACTGAAGATGGATTGGAAGTCAAGTTAAAAGACAAGGATGAATTGTGCAATAAACTAGAAAATGGGATTTGCTTCTTTAAAGAAATGTTTAGATAATGATTCCTTGTTAAAAGAACTAACTCTTAAAGATGATATGATTATAAGTCAGAAAATTGAAATTGAAGAATGTAAGAGGGTAGAAAATGTTTTAAAGTCTGATTTGGAGGTTAAAAAGATTGAATTTCTAAAACTTGAAGGAGAAGTAGTTGCATTAAGAAAAGAGCTTGAAAGTGTCAAGGTTCAATCAAATAAAATTAAGAAATTTGATCATATAACTAATTTATTGAATGAGATGTTGGGCAAACAAAAGCATTCTAAAGATCCTATAGGAGTGGGATATGAGGTTGGACAAAGCTATATAGAAGAATCTAAACATGAGATAGTGTTTGCTACTATAGATGGAAAGAGGTTTATAGCCAAGCAAATACCAAGAATGAAGGTTGATCTTGGTTACCATATTTTTGCACCGAAGGATAACATTGATGCTAGAAGACAATCTAAAGGTATTCACAAAGAAAGGAGAAATGTTTTCAGATCTTCACACCCTTGGCATGAACAGTCATTTAGGTATAATCATTTTTTTCAAGGATCTTGTTATGTTTGTAATGAATTTGGTCACAAGGAAATTGATTGCATGAGATGGTCAAATAAGAATCATTCTAATATCTATAGAAATAAGAATGTGGTGTGTTACAATTGTAACAACTTTGGTCAGTTTAGAAAAGATTGTAGAATGAATACAAGTGATATTTATGATGGTAACAAAGTTGGAAATTTAGTTAGGAAGTCTTATGCTCCTTAGATAAGTCATAAGATCATTTGTTTAAGATGTAATAATATTGGGCATAAAGTAAAACAATGAAGGTTTAATAGAAAGACAAGTACTTTAAGCAAACAAGTGGAAAAGTCTATATTGGTGTGGAGAAGAAAGAGCAATATAGATGAATGTGTGAAAAATCCTTGTGCACTCCTTGCACATGTGATACCATCTGGGTCTTGAGAAGAAGAAAAGAAATAGGGGGAGTCTATTATGGTAACACATTTTACCCCTATGAAGTCAAGAATGAGGTATGACAAAATGCATTTGCTATTGGTGGTAAAAGAAGTAAAGAAAAGGTTTGTAAATGTCAATATTTCATTATGTTTATTCTAATTGAATTGTTTATGAGGGTCAGCAGTGTTGAGTATGACTTGGGAAAAAGTTTGATATGTTATGATAAAATGAGTATGCTGAGTTTAGGACTGTTTTGCTGTGCGAACTGAATATGATATTATGAAAAACCATGACCATTGGTTGTTATATGGAGTAAATAATGTCATTTTATTTTTTAGCAGAGTTAATGCTTTCTGTGTGTGGTTGTCAAAAAGGAGGCATGTTTATGTTTGATTTTTCATAACACAATGTGGCATATCACTTGTTACACAATGAGAATAGTGAGAACAATGGTTTGTGCTTTTGACAATGCATCTTGATAATAGTAAGATTAGTTGACAATATAATGGTTTATCTCATAGTTTCTTTAGGTAGTATAGTGGATAATATTTTGGCAAAGAACAGTCATTATAATGTGTTTTTGAATATTGTCAAAGATTCATGGGTATGTTTGCAATGCTCTTTTTACCTTTCAATGGTTTCTTATGGATAATCCTTCTTGGGGGAGAATGTAGAATATAGGTTTGGTTACAGAGGGAATGGTTGCAGTTGAGTCTTTATCTTAGGAAAGTGATCATGTTGTGCATCTATATTTTAATATTGTTGCAGTTGCCTATGTCCTAGTAAATATATGAAGAATAAGGTGACAGTGTGTTTTTACAAGGGACTTGTATGCAAGGTGTGGTTGCAAGAGGTGCAAGGTATTTTTGATGCAAAGGCTCTTGGATAAGATCACAATTATCATTAGAAATCTCAAACCATCAAATGGTATTAGTGGTATTTTTTTTAGTAACAAAGAGGTTTTGATTGGTTACTTTGTTATACCATGATTTCATTAATACCTGATAATATATGCACCTTGTTATCACTAGTCACTAGTGACCTATATATACCTGTCACTAATAAGTAATTAATGTCTTATCAATTTTTCATTGGTAAAATATTAATAACTTATTACATTCATAGTATATAAGTTGTTAATAGATTAGAGCATATAAGGTTCTAAGTGGTGTATAAGGAAAACTTTAGGTAAAATCATTTTCATTAAAATTAGTTTGGCAGTGATAAGGACATTTGATTTGACCTTGGTTTCATTTTTGATAATTCAGTATTATTTGATTGAGGATTTATATGACAGTGTGACATGCTACTTGTTAGAGTTTTTGGCTCTGATATTGTCATTCATTGATAGTTTTCGAAGCTTTGTGGTCTAAATGTTTTAACATTTTGATATTGCTGACAAAGGGAATCATCCAGTTTGGAAGGTAGTGAATGAATCTATAAGTTAAGAAATGTTTTTGCATGTCAGTGGTGAAACAGTTTGATATCTCTCGTATATTCTTTGGTATCGAAGAAGATGAAGTTGGTCTCTTCATATTCTATCAAGAATTTGTTCTCATGATTGAGATAGTACATAAGAACAAAGATATTCTTTAATAATTTTCATGCAAATTTTCATGTCATAATTGGATCTTAGGGTATCAATAATTTCATTATGTTTTGACAGGATGACTTTGGAACAGTAACATGATCATAAAAGGACTAGGTGTGAGGGTTTTGGCAAGCATAGTTGATGTTCTCAATAACTTACTTTGTTTCTAGTAGTCAAAGTATAGTAGAATGTTTTCCACAGTGACCGTGCTTTATTTTTCGGATGACATTATGTGGTTCTCAATCCTAGTAAATTTTTGATGGTGATTTCAAGGTTATAGTAAAGGGACACAAATTTTATGATTGTTTCTTTCCTGAAATGCATATTAGTCAGTGGAAGGATGTCACACATTGTCAAAAAGTGGTACTTTGATGAAGTCATAAGCAATTGTTAGGATGACTGGTGATATATGTCAGTCATATGGTCTAGTGGTGATGACTGGAAGGAATCTGACACAAAAATAGATTGATATCATGCTTTCAATGTTGATTGTCTCTTGATAGGGGGAGCTTGTCTCTATATCTTTTTATTCACAACTCTCTTTCATCTTTTCTTTGCTACTATATTTCTCTCCTTGTGTTGGATAGATGGTTGGTTTCTGTTGTTTATTTCATGACATTTCATATTCTCCTCTATTATTCTTTGTCATTGAGGTAAAAAGGGGGAGAGATGATATGTTTTTTTTCATCAAGGACAAAGGGGGAGTTTGTTGGATCTCATTTGTGATCATGGTTTGTCCTTGATGAAAAATCCACTTGTTTTGAGTCTCATGGTTTGACTACTTCAGATTTGGTCTCTCAAGATCTTTATGCTCTTCATATTTAGTTGTCTTGATATGATATATACTTGATGGCTCTTGGTGATTATAGTTGGTTAATATGGCGATTCACATGGTTCATATCATGCACTTTCAAGTTTCAGGTTTTTATATATTGGTACTAATATTTGACATGGTGTTCATTGTGGTAGGGCATGCATTTGCTTCAGATATTTATGTCATTGCTATCTTGATAGGTTGAGGGCTCTTTATGCTTTAGGTTGTTCATTTTCTTGATGATTCAGGTTCTGGTATATTCAATTGGAATATTATTTTAGCTGATCATTCTTTTAGGTTGATCTTGGTTTGGCATTCAATACATGGTCATTTGATTCTATATTATCATGGCATCTTTTTTATCTCCATGGTATGAATGGTTATGAAACATTGATTGACATATATGCCACATGAAATATGGTTCATTATTTATATATATTGTGTTAGGGATACATAATCGGTTCTGTCATCAAGATAGACATCTAAGATAGTAGTGCCTTAGTGATTTCAATTCCAAATCACAACAAAGACACAAACAACTATTCCATAAAGCGGATGTAGGAATAGTTGATCCCCCATTGATCCTCTAAGAGAAGTAAATACAAAGTAATAACAGATTCAACACAAGCATAGATTCAAGAACATGAATCAAACAACCATGAAAGACAAAACTATGAACACATAGATTTATGTGGGGAAAACCCTTTCGGGTAAAAAACCCCACCCTCCAAAACACTCAGCTCACATCTATTATTCAGTAACTAAAATGGTTACAATACAAAACTAGAGCTATGCTCTTCAGGAGATTACATCTTGTTCATCTGGAGAAAGAATATTGGCAGCACAAATCAGAATCATCACACAGTTACAATGTCCTTATGAAATACTGTGTAGATTCCCTTCAACTCCTCATAAATGACTGTCACAGCCAGCCTCACGGCCAACCTAGCCTCTTGGCCTCATAGGTTTACATCTTACCAAATCTGAGAGTCTAAGTGTTCACGATTGAACCGCTCGAACACTCTCAGCCTCTCTTTGTTATCACTCACCATCAGTATCGATCTGCAGACCAGAATACATATATTGTGTGCCAACCTATTCATCCCATCCCTGCCAACAATGGTCATCAAAATAATATATTATCCACCTACAATCTTTCCATTTTTGATAACTTGCACCACTTAATCCACAAGAATTGAGTTGTACAACATTAAATCTGGTCTCAGACATGTCCGTCAACCTTGCTATAATAATGCAGCTCAGTCACACATCAAAAATAAAACTTCGGCCAATGGGATCACAAAGAACCTACCACATGTTACCAAAAAATTCATTCACAACTTCTGATAGTCGGTCAAACCAGTCCAACTCGTTCAATTGAGTTCTGAGCTCACCCGAGCTCCTACTGCATTACTGCTGAGCCCACATGACCCAGCCGCGATACAATAGTGAGCTCGCCCAAGCTCACCCTGCCATCTACCTCATTACCACTGACCCAACTAACTCACCTTGTGGTATGGTGGTAAGCCATCCGAGCTCGCATCCTCACTCCATCACACCCCTCTCAAGTCACTGAGCTCGACTGAGCTCTCCAAGTGCTTAGCGCTCCACCACCGAGCTCGCTCCACCCATCCATGGTATGGCGGTGAGCTCAACCAAGCTCACCTTCCCATGTTCACCTTGCTCTGCCTTCATCCCCGTGCTACCACCGTCCCCATAAAACTAACCATGGTAAGGCGGTTACCGATTTGTGGGACCACTGACAATCAAATTGTGCTACCGTGGGGGCTGACAGGCCACCCCGTGGTAGAGTGGTAACTGTCAGCCAGATCATTGATGGTCTTACCACAACCACAACAATGATCAATCTCACCTTTTGTGGTGCTACGGTAACCACTAGAGCCACTGTTGGCGGTCTCACTGTGGACACTGCAGTGGGAGGACCCATCACCCTGAGTGCGGCGGTAACCGCCGACCAAGCCGCTAGTGGCCTTACCGCGTCATTGCAGTGAGCAAGCTCACCACGCGCGATAAGGCGATAAGTGCTAGAGTAGACCGTAGGTGGCCTTACCATGCCACCATGGTGAGCAAGCTCATCATGTGCAGTAAGGTGGTAACCACCAAGTTCTTCCACCATGGTACCGCTAGGGTCAAGCCAGACCGCTGTGATAAAGCGGTAAAGGGCATAAACAATAGAAAAAATGCCAAGTCTTCAAGGGAAAGGCTAGAAACGTTGAGGCATAATTTCCCAACAATCTCCCACTTGTCGAAGAATTTTAGGCTTCCTCTAAACACCTGAACAAGGACCAAAACCATGCTTCCATGCTCCAACCAAGACCCCTGCAATGACATCAAAAAATGTCCACCATCTCAGGCAACAACTCAAAACATAGGAACACACCAAGGTGAAAAAGCACCAGTCTCAGGAATGCAAACATCTGATCCTTCGGGTAGCACATGCACCAAAACAGTAGCAACAAATGAAGCATAATGCGAACACAAAAAATTATTCTCCAAAACAAGAAATCAACCAGTTAGAACAACAACCATAAAACTGACTGCCCTCTTCCAACTAATCAAACCCACATGATTGAAAACTAACATCCACAACTCATGCTGAATCATCCAACCACCCATACCTAAAAGGTATGACCATCAGTAGACTCACACCATCACTTAACCATCCATCTCAGGAAAGAACAAGCGCCAAGTGTCAACTAGTCATAGACTAAACATGTCTAGGTACTCCCACTACAAAGGTATTGTCTGGATGAGTACAAACAAAGCACCATCACACATGATCCAGGCATACTAAGTCCACCTATCCGTGCACATAGAGATGAGTAACCATGTAGTTCTAAGGAACACCCACTTTGAACTGCACACCCTCCAACCACCTGCTGCAAGAAACATTTCTCTCAACCACCTTCCACCGTTCTTCCAAGGTTCCATATCTGACTGAAGAATGAAACACAGGAAGCTTCATGTCATCACCCAAGTGTCAACACATGATCACAAACAAGTGACCAACATGGCTCCACATAGACATCCCACATCTAAAGTCAAGAACATTCAGGAAAAAAAGACCAGAATAAAGAGAAACAATAAATCAAACATGTCCTTCTACAAACACTTCTATATGCTAGCTGTGTAAAGAATGATCTTCTTCACATCCCAAAGGGAAAGCCTTAACAACATCCAACAAAATGTAAGCATCTCAAAGAAGATCAGACCCACCCATATAACCATCTCCTATCAGTCCTCAAAAGGACAAGGAGATACACTATGTTGTCCACCTTTCATTATGAATCCTCCAAAAGTTTAAAATAACAACTCAAGATTCATATCATGAAAGCAAACATAAAACACATCTGAAAGATATAATGGGAAAATACCACTCAAATGAAACACCACTGTCGAGAAGACCAAGAAGAAAAGAGAAAAGATGCTCCTCCAAGATATACAAGCCACCGTGACTTACCCAAGAGCATTCTCCTTCATGATCTCTGTTGAACTCACATTCAACCAAGGTGCAAGCAACTCAGATTTTCAGCTGTAATAGCAGCATTCTCAAGAGAATTCTAGCCTCATCTTATTCTCCATGCATCCATGAGCACTAGCAACTTGTCATCTCATGCTAACTCCAAACTGCATCACTACATTAAACATGAAGTCCTCCAGCATATGACCAATATACTAAAAAAAAAGAGAAACCCTAAACCACTGTCAAAGCTCCAAACCATGGAACATAAAATTATCATGACACCATGATCTCACACATCCCCTTTAGGAGATGCCATGCTTCAGGTGAATTGTCCATGGTCTCAAGAGCAAAGAAACATGCCAAAACTCTAATGCACAAGAAAGAGTATACCATGACATAAAGCAAACAAAATCTAAACCATCACCTGTCAAGCACTACCAGCACCTCAACCAAAGACTACCAAAGTCCTCCATGGCTCCAAGATGCTACACATCTTCAAATAGTGACCATGTAGATGTGAAAGGAACTCTTCTACAACAACAGGATCAAAGAGCTCTTCCAAAACATCTGCAACACAAAAGAAGATCATTCACCACCAAGTGATGAATCCACAGTCACTGTTAAATCTCCCACTGAATTGTGAAACCAAGCTCTCCAAGCACCATGAATGACCACCCCATCACTGTCAAAAGCTTACACTAGCCAGTGTATCTAGCTCTCCATGACATCATGATCCACATGCTTCAGGTACTCAAACGCCATTCCTCCTCTCATCTCAAAACAACCACGCCAATGCACAAGTGACCACAGACAAGATCAGCTTACATATCTGAACCACACAGTTACAACCTCATGGATATAGACAGTCCACTTTCAAGTTATCTCATAGAAAAAATGTAGGTAATGACATCCCACAACATTGCACAACTCGTAGATGCAACCAAATGAAAACCTGTAGATCTATCATCACACTGGAAACTACAAAACTAAGATCCTCAAAGAGAACAACCAAAGAAGACAAAAAAGAATCAAACACCAGATGAGCAACATATCTGATTTGCCAGTCACATCCACAACTCAAGCACCATAGTCTAGGAAACCGACAAAGCAAACACCACAAGAATGCTAAATGAAAAAACACATACCAACACTCCCATGCAGAGAAGACATCACACCTCCTCAAAACATGTCGAAATGCAAACTATCTTATCTAGTCACACCCCAGAAGACATGGTCTAGAAAATAGCTGAACAATAGCTCCACAAACCACAAGTTTTCCTTGACCATGTAAAACCTGCAAAACCACAATATTTCCAAAACACCCATGCATCTCCATATTCACTGCTCATCTGGATGACTCAAGAGTCTACACACAACCATCACAGTTAACCAAAAAAATGAAAAGAAACGTGAAAAAGCATGATAGACTTTTTAGGAAAATCTACAAAAAACCTCCAGAGCCAAAGACATGAATCTGAACCATGCGAGTGCAAGACATAGGTAAGAATGGAACAACTGGTCCACTTCAGACTAGTTCCAAAAACCACAGTCATGCACAAGTATACGAGAGAGCCAGGCTATCTAGAAGTTGCAGACCACCGGGATCAACTTCATAGCCTCCATGCAATCAAAGCAACAAAGAAACTGCCTTCAGAGCTAAGTCAGAACACTTAGCACAAGTGCAATACTCCATGGTTGAAAAACAACACAAGCAACTCCATAGCACCAGGGAACCTCTCACATAGACACCTAGTATGAACACCACACTTTTCTGCAACTCATCCACAAGCACATGTCATGCCCTTTGCATCAGAAACATTTGCTGCAAGCTAGGAGCCTCAGACCATGTTGCCACAACATGATCAGCTCTAGTCATCTCCAATGTCTTTCAAAATGTGTGTTGAATAAAAGAATCACACACTTTCACTCATTGAAGGATCAATCACCAACCAATTTCTCTAGACTTCCTCAAGCTTGCTAGGCTAAGAAATCAGCACAGGAGAAAACCCAAAACATCAGCAACCAGGAGAAGACTTTGACACCACTTGTTGGTATCATCAAGCCTCGACCTCCTTCAACCATCTCTTATACCACTTCTTGGGGATATGGAATTGGCTCTATCATCAAGATAGACATCTAAGATAGTAGTGCCTTAGGGATTTCAATTCAAAATCACAACAAAGACACAAACAACTATTCCATAAAGCGGAAGTAGGCACAATTGATCCCCCATTGATCCTCTGAGAGAAGCAAATGGAAAGTAATAATAGATTCGACACAAGCATAGATTAAAGAACATGAATCAAACAACCATGAAAGACAAAACTATGAACACACAGATTTACGTGGGGAAAACCCTTTTGAGTAAAAAACCCCACCCTCCAAAACACTTAGCTCACATGTATTATTTAGTAACTAAAACGGTTACAATACAAAATCAAAGCTATGCTCTTCAGGAGATTACATCTTGTTCATCTAGAGAAAGAATACTGGAAACACAAATTAGAATCATCACATAGTTACAATGTCCTTATGACAAACTGTGTAGATTCCCTTTAGCTCCTCACAAATGACTGTCATAGCCAGCCTCATGGCCAACCCAACCTCTTAGCCTCATGGTTGAACCACTCAAACACTCTCAACCTCTCTCTGTTATTGCTCATCATCAGTATTGATCTGCACACCAAAATACATATATTGTCTTCCAACCTCTTCAGCCCATCCTTGCCAAAAATGGTCATCAAGATAATAAATTATCCACCTGCAAGCTTTCCATTTCTGATAAATTGCACCACTTAATCTGCAGGCATTGAGTTGCATAGCATTAAATCCGGTCTCAGACATGTCTGTCAACCTTGCTATAATAATGCAACTCAATCGCACATCATAAATACAAATTCGACAAATGGGATCACAAATAACCTGCCACATGTTGCCAAACAATTTGTTCACAACTTTTGATAGTTGGTCAAATCGGTCCAACTTGGTCAACTGAGTTTCGAGCTCACCTGAGCTCCTACTGCGTTACCACCGAGCCCACATGACCTAGCCGTGGTATAGCGGTGAGCTCGCCTAAGCTCACCCTACCATCTACCTCGTTACTACTACCCCAAATGACTCACCTCGTGGTATGGTAGTAAGCCATCCGAGCTCGCATCGTGACTCCACACTGCACCCTTGTCTAAGTCATCAAGCTCGACTGAGCTCTCCAAGTCCTTACCGCTCCACCACCGAGCTCCCTCCACCTGTTCGCAGTATGGAAGTGAGCTCAACCAAGCTCACCTTGCCACCTTCACCTTGCTTTTCCTTCATCCCCGCACTACCACTGTCCCCATAAAACTAACTATAGTAAGGCAGTTACTAGTCTATGGGACCACTGATGGTCAAACTGTGCTACCATGGGGGCTAACAGGCCACCCCACAGTAGAGCGGTAATCATCAACTAGACTGCTGACGGTCTTACCACAGCCACCGTGGTGAGCAAGCTCACCGTCTGCGGTGCTGTGGTAACTACCAGAGCCACCGTTGGTGATCTCATAGTAGACACCATGGTGAGATGACCCACCACCCACAGTGCAATGGTAACCGTCAACCAAGCTGCTAGCAACCTTACCACATCACCGGGGTGAGCAAGCTCACCATGCACAGTAAGGTGGTAACTGCTAGAGAAAACCATAGGTAGCCTTATCATGCCAGCGTAGTGAGCAAGCTCATTGCATGCAGTAAGGCGGAAACCGCCAAGGTCTTCCATGACAGTACCACCAGGGTCAAGCCAGGTCGCCGCGGTAAAGCGGTAAAGGGCATAAACAGTAGAAAAAATATCAAGTCTTGAAGGGAAATTCTAGAAACATTTAGGCATAATTTTCCAACATATTGCTTTAACACGCAATCACCCTGTGTAAGGATTCATGCATTATGGTTATTAATTCACTTTGTTCTAAACTTCTTGGTCTTTGGCATTCTATGAATCTCAAGGATCATTTCAAAGGAAAGCTTGAATGTCACATGGCAGTGAAAAAGTATTTGCTAGCCATTATTTGTTCTTGGTTCATTCCTTAAGTCTTGAATTGGAATAATGCTTATTTAGGTATTATCACCTTTACCTATTTTCATAAAAGTCTATTATCAAAGGTCATTTGTTTTAAAGGTATAGAGGTGTCAGGATCTAAAAGGAATTAAACCCTAGTAGGTTTCCTTAAGCCTTCATTAAGTGGTGATAGTGAATTTGACTTGGTGTAAAGTTTGTTGCAAATAACTCTTGGCTGATTAATGTGCAATTGATTGCCATCATTTGTCTCTAATATTGTTGGCATTTTGAAAATCTTGGACATGGCATAAATTTTACTATATGATTATGTTGAATCGACTCTTAGGAAGAAAAAAACAAGGTGATTATTGTGTCAGCCTCCATGGTAATTAAATCATCATTGTGTCAGCCTCAAAGGTGATTATTGGCAGCGAACTTAAGCTTATTACAATGTGTATTATCATTTCAGACTTCAAATTTTATCTTTCTCAGCATAGTAATTGAATACCTTGTGAAATTATTGATTAGGGAAGAAATCATATTGTTTGGCTCTTCTTGCAAAGAATAGGGTTGGTAACCCTAGCCACCACCATGGAGAGTTTGTGGTTGATTTTTTATATCATTTCTTCTTTGTTGAAGTTTTGAAGATAGAAAGGGTGGGTCACTGTGTGAGTTAGAATGGGAATGACCATTTGGTTTGGTGACTTTAATTGGTTATGTGCTCGATTGAGGAAGGAGATTCAAGGGCATCCTTCATGCTGGGTCATTGGAATCTCTTGGTCAAGTCATCATGTTTTTATATTCAGTTTCCTTCTCCAATTTCAGGTATCTGCTAGTGCTGTTTGATTTATTCAAAGCCCATGAACATTTTTGTAATGAAAATGAGTATGATTCTTGGCAGTTTTATCGATTATTGGGTTATGAACATAATCATTGTGGATGAAGACATTTTGTAAAAGGAAAAAAATATTTTATTGACATTCCACCTATCATTGCACTCTAGGATCTTGAAATATAACGTTTATTGTATTTAGTTTGAGCTGAAAATATTTGTAAAAGGCACATAATTGCATAGGTACATATTTTGTAATACATATAGATATAGTGGTTAATCACTGTTCTTGTGCTGTAAGTTAGAAATATGTTATAGTGAAAATCTCGGTAATGAAATCTTGCACATATGATGTAGAGACAATATACAATCTAATGTGTTTGGTATTTTAGAGATTCAAGCATGAATCTTTAGGATATTAGACATATTAGAATGATAGGAAGATGTGAGTTAAATTGAAAACAGAGAAACCCTATGATATTATTATTTATTCTGATTTTTGTAGAAGGGGTCGGTGCTCCTTGGAATGGGTGTTCCTAAATTGGTAAGGGGTTGATTCTCCTAGAGTGGGTGCTCTAAAATTTTCTAGTAAGGCAATGTATACAGTGGTTTTTGAGGTTAAGCTAGTGAGGCATCATTTTTTGGAGTGGTTTTTGTACCCCAAGAGGGTTTTCCACTCGATAAATTATTTTTCTTATGGTCTCATTGTTTTGATATGACAATGCTTTAAGACTATGCTGATTTTTTGAGTGATTTTTCTTATCAGTCTAAACATTGTTGAATTTTAGTTCTTTCATCTCTATAAATGTTTATATCAAAATGTCTTACACAAATTTTCTACCATTGTTGAAAATTTTGATTCAAAAGAAAGCATAAAATTATTCATTTGATTCATAGCTCAAGAACTATTATATTGTGCTAAATTTTTTTGTTGTCTCAATACCTATCTTGTGTCATTATGCTGCTCATTTGTTACAGTGTCTTATAAAGCTACTATTGGCATTTTTTACTGTAACCCAAATGTATTTCCCCAAAACTCCTATGAACTTGCGACATCCAATAATAAAAGTCTAGGAAACGTATGGCCAACTTGATGAGAACAACGATAAGGTTAATTCTCCTACACTTCGGACTCTAGAAGATCCAGGAGGGTGTTCCCTAAAATATGCTATTACCATACAACTTTAAATGATTCATTTGCACTCGGATAAGCTACAAATAGATTCCCCATAATGCTTACAAGATGAAATCCTCCAAGAAATTAGCTATTCCTTGAAAAGGCTCAGGTCTAGTTAACAGAGAATCACAAATACAATTAAAGTAAACTGATATGAAATGATTGAATAAAATATCTTGATGCCATAACACAAAACATAAGAGAATAAAATGTGATCAGAATTCCAGTGCCATATCCCAACGCACAGAGTCAAAAGAGAAAACTGAACTATAGGGTAAATTTCATCTTAAACACTTATGATCTATATGAATCACATTACAATCCATAAATCTGTACCTGAGTTTATTACTTCTTTGTGAATCCTATTTGTTATATTGCATGAACTTACTGGTTAATTGAAGCATTTAACCGATCCTTTGAACTAGAGCTATAGTTAAACATAATTCACAGTAAAGAATAAATGAAGATCAATGAAAATAATCTTGGATCAATATTTCATTAATAATCCATGTAAAATATCACAATAGGAGAGAAAATAAACTCCAAGTATTCATGAGCTATATAAGAACATGCTCAAGAACCCCATGATTAACTAATTTCTCAAATCTAACTCAAAACTTTAAAACCTGGACTTACAATTCATACTCTCTATATCACTAGACTCATATTTCTCATATTTTGGGTATTTCAACAGACCTCTCTCTCAGCCCAAAATTCCCTTTTATAAAACAAGGGATCCAACAAGCTTCAGGCTGGAGATTACACATTTCCATTTTTAATTGGACCATTTACTCCTAATTCAGTTACAATTCTATTATGTGAGTGGAGAGCATAAGACAAAAATCATCATTAGTTGATATGGAGGAAAGAAGGCATCGCTCCAAAGTCCACTCACTTTACATCAAAGGCATGCTTAACCATTATAGTACTCATTCCACCTCAGCACCCTGTACTTGAAGTCGAAAGGAGAATGCATTTTTAAAATATAATATCTAAGGCCAGACCTGTATTATACATGACCAAGTTGCGATTCTCGACTATAACATTCATAATTCAAGTTCATCAGTGAACACCTTTTTCATAATTCAAAATACTCCTCAGAGGGCCTCTTGAAAGCCACAACCTAATCAATCTTATTTTGATAGGGTGCATATTTTATCATTATCGATGTGGCCTTTTTATCAAAGTTTTCTAAGAAACTAATGACAAAAGAAAACTTTGCCAATGTATTCTCTAGCATGCTGATGTCAGCATTTTTGCATATCTCATGTGTTTGAGCCATCATTATATTGTTCATCTGATCCTTCCAAAATTGCAGGGGTTTGACTTCATCCTAACTATGCAAAATGTGTGGCAATGGGGTCAAGTCCTTTCCATCATATACATCCTTTAACAATTTAATCTTGGATTCCATAGGGGATGTAAATCTCATAAAATTATGCTCAACAACTCCCTTGAAATACTGATATGTTGCTATAATAGTAGGATATTTATCCCCATGTTGTTTTGCCCCTACTGCCATGAATTTTAACTTCTCCATTCTAGGGCTCCATTTGTTTAGCAATGGGATAGCCAATTCTCTATCCCTTGGAAACATTTTCAGTGCTTGCAACATTAGGACATAATTTGCATGAACACTATTTAGCTTATGGTGGACCCTTTTGTTTAAATGTTTTAAAACAGTGTCCACTATCACTGAATTGCTTCTTGTTGTTGCATCCTAGATTTCCCGTACCATCTCCTTATACTCCTCAACCTAATGAATCAATTTCTCCCTAGAGAGTCCTCCTCCTGGGCTACTATCCCTCTCAATTGCAATAGCCACTTTTCCCATATTATATGGAACAATAGCCAAAGACTGTGCTTGTGCAGAAGGTTGAGACTGCTCGACTGGTGGGTCGGAGATAGTGTGGCTAGAACTGGCTTGCCTTTGAGACCTCATGGTGTCCATTTGTTGCTTCAATAAAGCCAATTTAGTTTCTAACTCTGCTACCTTTTGTTGACTCTTATTATACTCAATAATAATGTCATTATATTGGCCTCTCAGAGTATCTTGGTCCTTGGTCAAATCTTCAATAATTTCCCTAGTGAATTTGGCAACATTTACGACCATATCAACAACTTCCAATGCTGGGGTATCAACAACTCTCCTCACAACCAAGTGACCATTGAAATCAGATGGTTCTGCAACAATTGGTTTTTTAGACCCAGTGGATAGAGACCAGATTGCCAAAGCATCCCATTCCTCACTAAAGGCTGATCCTTTAAGTGCCAATGTAGCCTCCTCCTCAGTAATAAGATGTGGCTTATTGGCCCTTCTTATTGTATCAAACACCACAACATCCACAATATCCCATTCAGGGAGTAACAATACTCCACTTTTCTATACTAATGCTCAACCCTTCTCTAGTGTTATTTCTCTGAATTTGTCTTTCATTTGTTCTCTAACCTTAGACTAAATTACCTTCTCTGGAAGCTTAAGGTTCATACTTCTTTCTTGTGCCACTTTCTCAACATATAACAAAGTATGTGCTTTCCACACAAAATCTTTAAAAGCACTAGTTTGAATAAAAGAGTCATCCATCATGAACTCTCTATAGGCTTCTATCCTGAAGTCATCATTACTTATTATTCCTTTGATTTCATCTTTTCCTAACCTCAAAGTAACTACCCTTGAACTTGTTGCAGTTTCAACCAGGCCTGATGGCATCTCCTAATGTATTTCATCTGTAGTCACAATAATTTTGTCATCCTCATCACCATAACAATCGACCATCCTTGTTCTTTCAACCTTCTGCCTTTTTGGTGATGGTGGGTAGGCCTACTCTGAAAAACTCAGAGGAGAATCCAAATCAACAATATTTGGCACTGACTGCCCTGAAGAAGATGCTGCAATATTTTTAGCAGCATCTTGAACCCTACTTCCCCTTCTTCTAGAAAAAACCTTTATCTTCTTTTGGGGCTGATAAGTAGGCCTCTCCTCCAATCTTACTTCAGGGTACTCCTTGATAGTTTGTGATTTTCCCCTTTCTTCCAAAACCTTTCATCTTTCAAAACCCCAACCAAACTCTCAAAATTGTCAATGGCATATATTTCCCTGCTAAACTCATCTATAGCATTAGGTATGGGATTGAAACCAAGTATTCTTTCCTTCTTACTTTTTACCATTTTAGAATAGGCAATGTACATTTCCTTTCTCTCCTCTTGTAATTCCAAATCAAAAATTTTCCTAATGATGTCCTCTGGAAAGTAGAAATTGTGGACAAAGGTTCCAGTCCTATGCTTTTCCTTCATTTGAGAGATAAAACCCTCACGATCATGATTTTTGGGGTGCATAGTTTTTAGCCTATAAGGCCCAAGTAATATGTGTAACTCCTTTCATCCTCTCTTTTCCATAACAAAATCAGAAGATGTTGTATACTTAGGGAAGAAAGATCCTTTCTTCTTTTCAACTGGCAAGTTTAGTTCTTGAGCGCCTCCCAACTGGTTCATAATTTCTAGAAATCCAATTCTAAGGGGCTGTTGGAACTGTGAAATTTTGACAACCTCACTAACCCTTCATGCTTATTAGTCTCCGAAAAAGGTTCATAATACAGACATAAAAATCATCACATAGAATATTTTACCATAGTCTGGATTAAATTTTGCCATAAAGACCAATAAACTTCATTTGACATTAAATCTCTAACATTTTAAAATATCAACATAAGTTGATGCAGGTCTCACCAATGATAATATACATTTCCTCAACATATCAGCAAGACATTAGATGTGTCATACCGAAAAAATTTATACACCAAGATAAGGCGGGTTTAAATTTCTTATTGGCAAGACAAAAGGTATCGACATGACGATGTAAGGTCATATCGAGCTAAGTTACCTTTTACCGATTGGAATAAAATAAATTCTGTTGGAGATACTTTGGTCATCGAAGTGAGATTTCAAAGCACTGTTCGAAGCATTACTGTTCTTGCCGATAAAGAAAAGGGAAGAATCATTCGGTAAGACAAATAATGTTGGGGAGAGTTCGGGGAGTCCTACTGACCCCTCGGGTTACACTGATAGAACTAAACATGCAGAGATAAAGGTTATGGAGAAGACAATGCACGAGGTCTCACTGAAGAAAAAGCGTATCGGTGAGATATGTCTCAACGGAGAGATCAAAGAGACATCACAATGAGTATCATTCTGTCGACATGACAATTACTTGGTCTCGGCGAGTTAGGTTGACAAAGTGAAAATCTCAATGAGATGAAAAGCTTTCAGAGTAAGGTGAAGAATCATTGGCCTGATTCATTAAGTCTGGGTGATAGTTTTCTTTGGTGAAGGTCATGGTGATATAAAAAGCGAAAGGAAGAAACTATTGGGGAGACTTGTGATGTTGGGAAAACTGCAAGACATCTTAGCGGATGAGTGAACGTTGAACAGGTAGATTGGCCAGAGATTTGAAATGTCTTTCGATATGATCCTTGATGTGACAACAAGAATTTTGAAAAACTTGCAACATTCATGTCTTAGCAAAGACATTAATAGCACCACGAAGCATAAAAGATTTTGCTTATCAGGGTAGGCTCAATTGAAATCATTGTTTCATGGAATTGGTAGGGAAGGAGAGTAGGGAAACCAATAGAACAATTAGGGCATTCATCTTATTTGGATTTGTAGGAAAAATACAGTAAGTTTCTCATCCTCTCAAAATTTGTGAATTTTGAATATGGAAGGCACTAGTTCAGAAAAAATAAAGGGAAGAAAACCCGAGGAGGGTAGTCAATCAAAGGAAAAAAAGAAAAAAACTGAATTGCAACCAGAGGGCACTGAAAGGAAGTTAAACCAAGATCTCATAGACCAGTTGCCTAGTTCAGGGCCTAAAGCTAGGCGTTCTACACAACTCAAAGCAAAAATTGATAAATTGGATGACAAATGCAAATTCATAGGGGATGTTTGGACCCCAATTAGAGGGTATGAGTTGTTCAATTTCCATTATCATAGGAGAAATCGCTTTGAGATAGTATGCAATCCATGGAGGCTCAATTTGGGAAAAATAGTGTGCCCTAATGTATTTGTTGATGTCGAACTGGTAAAATTGTTGGCTGGTCATTATAACCCAAAGAATAAAGCTATATGTGATTTGTCAGGGAATCCATTGATACATATATCTAAGAATGCAATAGCTGAGGTTTTCAGATTGGAAGGAATATGCAGTGAGAAAATAATAAGTGAGGAGCTCGATAGTGAATTCAAAAGAATGGACACCATTTATAAAGGATGGAGATTACCCCTGCATAGAATTAGGTGTCATGGAAAACCTACTCTGATGGAAGACAGTGAGGGACCACCATTTCATGTGGATCTCTTCAAACCCTACCTAAAGTACAATTATTTTTCAGTGGGATAGGTATTGGGGATGGAAGTCCCAGAGCATATGACAGTTGTGCCCATGGTGTTTGCTACAGATATTTAGTATCATAATTCTAGATCTTTTGATTATGCTTCACATGTGTTTGTAGACACGTAAAATATACATGCACCATATTCTGATCCTACTAACATCATTTCATCTTGAATCATACTCTCATCTTATCAACACCTTTCATCCCTTAATTAAATAAAATCATTATTTATTTAATTAGGCCTTTCTCCTCTGGTGATTAAATTAATCAATTTAATTTAATCATCTTTCTCTGTTCATTTAAATAATTCATTTTATTTAAATTAAATCTCTAAACTCCTCTTATTAAATTGAATAAATTAAAACATTATTTAATTTAATCTAACATATTCCTCCTTAGTTAAATAAATCAAAATCATTTATTTAATTAATCATTTCCTCTCAATTTGATTTAAATCAATTCAAAAATTTAAGTCTAAATATTCAAATCATCTAATCCTTCATTAAATTAATCAAATATTTGATTAAGTTAATCCCTATCACTAAAATCCTCTAGAGAATGCAACTTGCATAGTAAATCAATTACTTCGATTTATTAAATTACCTATTTTCCCTCACATGGCATCAAAACGGAATATTCCCTCAATTTGAATTCAAAATTCAAATGGGCTTGGTCCTTCCAACAAGGCATTCAATGCCTCTTACATGTCCTTGTGCATTGAGCAAAGTGACATTAACTCCATTCTTCTCTCCCCCCAACATGTCACATTCAAAATTCAAATTTAAATCTAATGGCATTTATCATGCACATTGACCAAAATGTGCTCATTCCTCAACCATTCATATCTTGACAAGTGGCACTTGGCCATTGGATGCTGAATGATCCCACATTGCTTATTTTCACTCTCTCTTCCATTTTGGAAATCTATAAATGAGAGACTCTTCCTCTCAATCTATCATCCACAATTTGAGTAAACTTACTATTCTCAACTTCCTCTTCAAGCATATCTAGTTTCATCCATTTCTTCACATTCTTAGCTAGGTTATGCAGATTTTTATCATGAAGCTTGATTGAATCTTTATCAAGGTGGATCACTCATCAAATCATCAACAAAGCTTACAAAGGAGTTGGAAAAGGGCCAATTTCAACACTTCATTGGCACCAATTCCCCCATGGGATCACTAATCTATTGGCTTAATTAGGATTTAGTTTGATTTCTTGCTTGTGTTCTTCATCATTTTTTCCTAATTTTAGTTTGAATAGATATATTTCAAGGGGAATCTCTCATACTTTTTTGCATGCATTTTATCTAACAACCTAATGTGTCTTGTTGCTCTTGTGCATTTGTAGGTTTATGGGTTCATAGTGTTTAAGGAACTGGATGCAAGGTTGATAGCAATAATGAATGGTGCCTCTGTCCTGCACCTCAGGAATTATTTACCGTTGATGCACTTGGTGCTATATTTTGGACAGGAGTTAGGATTGTGGCCCCAGGAGCTGAGGATTTCACAATCTAATAAGGAAGGTAGGCTATTGCCTATTGAGTTTTGGACTACTATTTGGGACAACAGGTTTGCTAATTCCAACTTCTTGCATTTTGAAGAATTCTTTGTAAAGCCTTTAGATAGATTTTTTAATCATCCTTATGATTTTTCCTTATCTGAAGAAGTAAAGAGGTTTCTTAGGCCTAGGGATTATAATGGACCAATCAACCACAACTTAGGGGATTGGTATTGCCTATAAAATGCCACTATGATTAGGGTTTTTGGTTTTGAGGATACACCATTCATCTTGCCTAGAATAGTCCCAGATAGAATTGCATACGTAGAGATTGTTAGGAAAATGGATTTCTCCAGTGTCATGAACTTAAGTTCATATGGGAAACATGCTTTTATGCCTAGTACACTGTGTTTTGGTGATTTTACTGTGTTGGCAAAGGAGGGCTACAATCTGATTCTAGATAAGTTATTGCATTACAATATGAGAAGAGCACCATCAAGAAAAAACTTTGATCTAGAGGGATATATCCATTATGCTAGACAAAGAATAAATTTTGGAGGGTACAAGCATGTGCCCTATCAATCTGATGACATAATAAAAAACTTGGAGGCTGAGGAAGCGAAAATGTTGATTGTGAAGCATGATCAGGAGTTGGTAGATGCTGAGTTGATATCCTCCATTAA
Organism: Sequoiadendron giganteum; assembly: GCA_007115665.2. NCBI lineage: Eukaryota > Viridiplantae > Streptophyta > Pinopsida > Cupressales > Cupressaceae > Sequoiadendron > Sequoiadendron giganteum. The sequence continues at coordinate 483,125,600 of CM021104.1, forward strand.
AGGAATATCAGAAGCTGACAGGCCACAAGGTTCATCTAGGAAGGTATCAAGAATAAGGACTCAGGATTATGCATATGTTACTAGAGAAACAAATGTTGAGGAAACTATGGATATGGATACAAGACATGAAGATTATAGGTCTTTTATAGCAGATGATGAATTTGTGAAGAGCTTAGAGTTTAAAACATTTTTATACAAACAAAAAGGAAAAGAAATAAGAGGTTTGGTTGACAATGTCACAAAAAGAAATGAGGACCAATTGTTAAAGAGCTTAGGGGATGATGTGGATAAAGAGATGACAAACATGACCCCTGAAAAGGGAAGAGAGAGATGTTAGAAAAGGCAGGTGTTATGATTTTCCCAGGGTTGGATCTCAATTCTACATTAGTGTTTGATAGTTTCCTGAAGGACAACAATGCCACCCACAAGCTCAACATAGAGAAGGTGACAGAGGTGTATACATGATCAAGATACAATCCTGATGATGAAACACTGGTGATTTGGGCTTTGTATCCCCCTCACAAGAAGTCAATTGTTATTGATACTAAAAAGGCATTCAGACATGTCATGACTCTGAAGGATGGAGAGGCTGATCCTGTTGTAATTGCAGACATTGAGATCAATATAGAAAAGTTGAATAAAGCCCAGATCCAAGAATTGAATAGAGAGAGAGAAATGTATACAACCAATAATGAGAGAATGCTGAGAGAGAATGAACGTTTAAAGGACTTGGTAGGTGCTGTAACAGGGCCAACGAAGATGCTCACCCAAGGTGAGAGTTCCTAGAAAAGGGACCGTTGGGAAGGGTCAAGTGCATACTCACAAGGGAAGGTGGACACACTCACTACAATAATAAAAAAGAGGCAGGTTGTTTTAAACACTTGGTTAAATAAACTTTGGGGACATAATTCACAATATGTGGATGCTATAAAAGAACATAGAAGAGTGGATGTCAGAATCCAAGAAAGAATTGAGGAAATGAAAAGGGGTACTCCTAATGCTGCAGGAATTGAAAATTCCAATCGTATCATGGATAAGCACAGGGAATTCTTTGAGGAGTTACAAGGGGATGTGCAGGGATTGATTGAAGCTGCTAATGACAAATTGAATTGACTAAGTTTTGCGATGATGAAGGAAAACTGAAAGAAATGACTACATGGAAAGGTGAATGCGAATCGATACTCCAAGAGATATTGAATATAGCCACTGCAAAGGACATAACAGTGGATGAAGCATGTGAGAAAAATGAATGAATGATGATGATGGAGATCATGATCCGTGATGTGTTAGGAGATGCAAACACAGATAAGCGCCAGGATTATACAAAGCACACATCTGCATTTCATTTGTGGCTTAACAAAATTAGTTAATGATAAACTTGTTAACATTTTATGCTTAAGACCTTTTCGAAAAGGCACATCCTTTTGCAAACTAAATGTATAAGTATCTATTGTTGGATAATAGGAGAGGAGTTGAAAGATAGAATTAGAAGAGGATAGACTGCTATAAGCACTATATTTTTAGAATGATGACATTCGAGGAGACTATGTTGCATGTATGAATTTCAAGGAAGATAATGAAAGACTGTTGATTTGGTGATTTCATTCTACCATTAATTGTTTGTTGGATTCCTATGATTATTTGATTGTCTCCAATCTAATGTTTCTTGATTGTTTAAATTGATGTATCAAGTATATATTCAATTTATTAGTACACATTTGTTGTTTCTATGTGATTTGATTTATTGGGTTCTTTAATGAAGAATTAAATTCCTTTCAATCAATTACAGTAATTTGGGAATGTCATTTGGATTAGTAAGAAGAATCAGATAATTAGATTTGTTATTCTACCTCAAGTAGGGTTTATCAACTTCATCCTTGCATGTTTATACTAGTTGGAAACTCATAGTTGTATGTGAAATGATTATAGGACTTGCTAGATAGAAACCACTCATCAAAAGCTTTCATTTGACTCCGTTTCACCCAATAAGGCACTGGTCTCCCTTATTTTCATTACATTAGTTTTATTCATTTCATTTGAAATCTCTTAATTGAACATATTAATTCCCACCTTGATATTGCATATACAATTTATACCAAATTAGGATCATATCTTTCCACTATTAAATTTCCATCTGTGGATAGTTAGATCAAGTAGGAAACATAAATTCAAAATCTATACTGCTCATAGAGGTGCACCCGCCTAGGTCTAGCAGAGCCTTAAGAGTAGAGGGTTCAACCATACTGGTTGGCCTTGTTAGTTGACCAATAATGTAGTGAGAGCTTGGCAACCTCTCATGGTTCATTCAAACCAGCGTTTTTGAGACCCAATAAATTGGTGACTCCGCTAGGGAAAAACTAGAGAGAAGTCTGGTAGTAGACAAGCTTTCCATATAAAGTTACTAAAAGAAAACCATAATTGAATTTTGAAAAAAATTGACTCTGCTGGGTAAAATAACCACAAAATATTTTCTCACTTTTAGGAAGAGTGGGTGGCAACTGTGAATGAACAAAAGCATTGAGACTAATACAATAAGATACAAATTAGAAAGGAATCGACCTAGAGTTCAGACCATCATAGTTTCTCACAACATGCAAGGAAGGAGATCTTTGTACAAGGAAGGAGATGGTCCTAATGACAAGGGTAAACTAGCTTACAAAAGTGATCAAAACAAGAAGGTATTCAATGATCTAGATCCAGCCATAAAAAAATAGACTATCAAAACCACCTATGGAAACACACAATTCATATGAGGCATTAGCAATTAAGAATAGCCCATCTAAAGAGCTTCATACCCCTGAAGAGAAGAGAAATCCTTTCCATCGAATAAGCCATGATAAAGATGAAGAGTTCATTGCTGAATTTGAAGCTGAGAAAAGGAGAGAATTTGAATGGGATCAAAGAACTATATTTTTTGAGGAAGGACTTGAATATGAGGCAACATCTGAAGAAAACCAGGAGCTCATGACACAAAATGAAGAAAATACACAGTGGGAGCAAATGAGGCAACATGTAGAAAAACTAAGGGTAGAATACGAGCAACAAATCCAAGCAATGGAAGAATTAAGAAAGATGAAATTACACAAAGCTCAAATCAAAATATCAGTGGAATTTTCACCCAAATATACACCCCCTCATAAAAACAACAATGTGAAGCCATCAAATTCCCCTCAAGCCCACTGAAATCAGCCTAGAAATCAATATAGAAACACAAATGCTCCACCACAACACCAAAATATTCAACCACCTCCTCATTAGCAGTATGTACCCCCACAAGGTCCACAATATATGGAAAATAATAACCCACTCTACCAGCATCAGCATTTCAAAAATCCCCCTCCACAATGCACAACCATGATTAGACAATTTAATCTTGCTAGATTTCAGATCTACCCTTACCCTCTGGACAATAATTGGAGGAACCTAGTCCCTAAATTTTTAGGAAGTAATGTAGTTACAGCTGAGGAACATCTAAGAAATTTTAAAGTAGTCATTCAAGACTTGGACATGCAGTATGAGGATGTACAAATGAGACTATTTATGATGTCACTGATTGAGGATGCTAGAGACTGGTTTAATAGTCTACCAACTGCATCCATTTATTCCATTCAAGTATTTCATGAATAGTTTCTTCAACAATATGGGAATCAGTGTGCATCATATTTTGCCTTGCATGAGTTAGTGACTATCCAAAAGCATCAGAATGAGTTAGCCTTTGATTTTAACCAAAGGTCTGTTAAATTGCATAATAAAATACCTCAGGCATCCAAGTTGGCTGATCCTATTGCATTGAGTATCTATTTGAAATCCTTTGAACCCAAGACAGGATATGAATTAAGAAACAGAGGTCCTAGGAATCTAGTTGAGGCCCAAAAGATAGCCTTAGCTATTGAAAATAATAGGAAAGTTACAGGGATGTTTTCTAAAAGGGAAAACCCTAGGGTTCCCCAATATGCTCCCCCAAACAGACAAGAGAACACATATAGGAATGAAAGACCAAGGCTGCATGACATGCCTTATAATACCAATTGGAAGGATGGGAAGCCGATAAGTGATAGGCCAAGAAATAAAGAAACACCAAATCCATTAAAAAGGAAAGGGACATATATGGTAGATAAGAGTCCCTGGTGCTCAGTTTGTTATGCACTACATTCCCCAGAGCATTGTGTAACAACTCAGTCAGTATCAGGAGAAGAATTGCTAGAAAATGATGGTGGTGAAGACCAGAATGTCTACCTAACTTCCCACACTCTAAACTCTTTGGAGCAGGAATATGCATCTTCAGAGGAGGAAGGATATGAGTATAATGTTGATCACCAAAAATACAATAGTCACATGGCAGAGCAACATGTTTTCTCTGATCATGAAGAAAATGATAATGAGCAAGATCCCCCATTTGCATCAAGTCAGACTAATAGATGCAATATAAGAAGACCAAGTGAAGAAGAGATTAAAAGATTGACAATTGCAGTAGTGGAGGAAGCCAGAAACAAATATCATTTTAGAAACATAACGGTGAATAGAGATGAGGGTGTCCCAAGGGAAATATTTATAAAAAATAAAAAGGCATCAGATGAGACATCAAAAGGCATCGATGATAAAAAACCAAACAAAAGAGAACATAAGGGATCTCCTAAGGAGGAGACTAAAAAATTTCCCATTGAGAAGCAAAAGCTAGATCAAACATCCAAAAGGGAAAAAGAAGAGAACAAAGGAGAATTCATTGAACCTAAAAAGGCAATCAGAACTGAAGGTACATCCTTTGATTTTATAGAAGCTTTATCTCAACTAAAGATGTCTGTCCCATTAATTGAAATGATGAAAATCAAGGAATATAGGGAAGGCGCCATACAATTAATTTCTAGTGGAAATCAAAATATAAGCCGTGAAAAAAAAGAAGTTTCTGAAATAAATAATAAAAGGAAGGAGGTAAAAATCCCAGAGGCTTGCCTAATAAACACACCACAAATTGACCCATTCTTCACCACTTTACTCATAAGCAGAAAAATAGTAAGAAATTGCAGGATAGAATGAGGTGCCTCCATGAATATCATTCCAGTAGGGGTGATGAAGCAACTCAGTCTGTGGATAGATGTGGAAGGAGGCAAATGCTACGCCATGGATATTAGGCATGTCCTAGTTGTGGGAATCATGAAGAATGTGGAAGTAAGATTAGCAACTTACCCACAAGTTGCTTACACTATTGACATAACTATAATTGATACACCTCCCCAACTTGAAATGCTTCTATCGAGATAGTGGATTGCATCAGTAGGAGGCAATGTACAATTTGACTTATCATATGCTACCATACCAGTGAATGGAGAAGAGGTAAAATTGTATAGAGAACCTAGAATGAATCAAATTGTTGAATGTGCTCCTCAAGAGCCATTGAATTGCTTCTATGATGTTGATTTGGGGAGTTTTAGAGTAGAACTATCTCAACCTAAATTGGTAAGCAAAGACCCAATTGATTGAAATATTTTTGAAAATCAACAAGGGATATGGAAAATTTACTTCGTGGAGCATGTAGCCAAGAGGGTAATGGAGGTGGGATAGTTTTTATATCACCTGATGGTTCAACTTTCAAATATTCATTTTTTTTAGCATTTGAATGTACAAACAATGTAGCGGAATATGAAGCTTTGTTGACAAGATTGAATTTAGCTGTTAAACACAAGATTAAAATCTTAACAGTTTTTGGGGACTCGGAGCTAGTTTTATCTCAGATCAAATCAAAATATGTAGCAAAAAAAAAAGATTGAAATAGTACAGAAATACAATATGGGATACAATTGAACTATTTGATGCTTTCTCCATTGATTGGGTTGACAAATCAAAAAATATAATGGCAGATTTTTTGGCAAATGTAGCACTAAAACAAGATGATATCATGCTAGCAGGAGTGTCCCAAGTTGAGTTCAAAGCAAGACCTAGTGTGGCAGACAATGTATATAGTTGGCAGGTTTTTAATGATGACACTGATCTTTTAAAATTCCTTCACTGCATAGACTAGTATGAGGGTCAAGAAATTGATTTCAATGCCTTTGTGGAAGAGATAAGATGGAGAACAGACAATATTCAGAAAGAAAATCCTGCGACTTAAGGCTAATAAACTTCCCAAGGGGTTAGTGGCATTAGAAAGAGTATATGATGGAAGTGATCGATCCCTTATGAAACAGACACCAATCAAAAGGGAAGATATTGAATAAATAGACTTAGGGACTGAACTATCACCAAGGAAGGTATATATTGGGAAGAAGATAATCCCTATTGTCTAAAGAATGCCGATTTCATTGTTAAGAAAGTATAAACATGTGTTCGCATGGTCTTATGAGGATCTCAAGGCATATAGGGAGGATTTATTTAAACATGAAATCATGTTGAAAGAATATGCAAAGCCATTTAGATAGAAACAAAGGCCCATTAACCCCACACTACAACCAAAAATGCAGGAGGAGTTGGCCAAACTTAGAGATGGAGGTATCATTAAACCTGTCAGGCATTCAACATGGGTGTCAAACCTTGTTCCTGTTAGAAAGAAAAATGGAGATATTAGACTGTGTGTAGATTTCAAAAATCTAAATGTAGCATCTCTCAAAGATAACTACCCTCTACCTAACATGGAATCCATACTGCATAAGGTAACCGGGTGTGAGCTGCTGTCTATGATGGATGGTTTTTCTGGTTATAACCAGGTTAAGGTCAAGGAATGTGAGTAGTACAAAACAAATTTAACAACCCTATGGGGAACATATGTATATGTGAGAATGCCTTTTGGTCTCACTAATGTGGGAGAAACCTTTCAAAGGGCTATGGACTTAGCATTTTCTGACCTAATCAATGCTATAATGGTGGTGTATCAAGATGACCTTATGGGCTTACTCAAAAAGGGTTGAAGATCATATAAAACACCTTGAAAAAATATTCATTAAAGCTTTAGAATATGGCATTATTTTGAACCCTAAGAAATGTCATTTTTCTTTTACAGAAGGAAAAATCTCAGGACACATTGTATCAAAAGAGGGAGTTAGGATAGATCCTAAGAGAGTTGAGGCTATAGATAAGGTTCCTATCCCTAAAACTATAAAAGCCATCCAATCATTCTTTGGATAGATTAATTTTGTTAGGAGGTTTGTGTCCAACTTTGCTGAAATTGTCAAACCCATATCAAAAATGCTAAAGAAAGGAGAAAAAATTGAATGGACCCCAAAAGCATTAGAAGCCTTTGTATCCATTAAAAGAGCCATTAAGGAAGCCCCTGTCCTCAAGTCTCCTGATTTCACAAAACCTTTTCAAATATTTTCATTTGCTTCCCTGCATAAAATAGCTGCTGTCATGTTACAAAAAAATGAGGATGGTCATGAGAAACCCGTGTCTTTCTTTAGTAAATCTTTACAGGGATCGGAATTAAAGTATGACATAATGGAAAAACGAGCCTTTGCACTAGTAAAAGCCACAAAATCCTTTATACCATATCTTTTTGGAGCCAAAGTGATTGCATATGTTCCTCACGCAGTAGTTAAGGACATCTTGACACAATCAGAAGTGACAGGGAAGAGGTGCAAATGGATTAACAAAATTTAGGAATTTGATATGGAAATATAGATTACCAAATTGATAAGAGGCCAAGGATTGGCCAAATTAATGGTAGAAACAAACATTGAGGCAAATCAAGTTTGCAATGTACATGAAAAAGGAAATCCAATTGCAAGTATTGAGCATACACCCTGGTACACAGACATCATGCATTACCTCACGAACCCAAAGTGCCTGGAAGGATTCAATGATAACCAGAAAAGAACTTTGAAACTATAGGCCTCTAAATATGTATTTATAGAAGGTGATTTATTTTGGAAAAATAGAGATGGAATGTTTCTATTAGGTTTGGATGAGTCACAAGCTGATCATTTTCTGAAAGAAATGCATGAAGGGGTCTGTGGAGGGCATTATTCAGCAAAAACAACTGCACATAAAATCCTCAGGGTAGGTTATTACTGGCCAAAATTTTTTAATGATTCATTTTCATATGTAAGGAGATGTGAAGCATGCCAAAAGTTCTCAGGAAAAATGAAGTATCAGGGAGCTCTACCACTCAGACCTATGTAGGTTGAAGCCCCTTTTCATCAGTGGGGGATTGATTTCATTGGGGAAATACAAGAGAAATCAAGTGGAGGACATAGGTGGATACTAGTGGCCACTGATTACTTCACCAAATGGGTGGAGGCAATCCCAACCAAGCAAGCAACAAGTAAAGTTGTAATCAACTTTTTAATGGATAACATTACTACTAGATTTGATACACCATTGAGAGTGATTACAGATAATGGGATGTGTTTTAGGTCTGATGAGTTCAAAGAGTTTTGTAGAACATATGGCATTAATGTTTCTTATTCTTCCCCATATCATCCACAAGCCAATGGTCAGGAAGAATCTAGCAACAATAGTCTTTTAAAAATCATAAAAAGGATGCTTAGTAAGAACAAAAAATACTGTGATTCAAAGTTAAGATTGGTTGTATGGGTAGATAGGATTACTGTCAAAAAGGAAATTGGGAAATCCCCATATGAATTAGTGTATGGAACACAAGCTAGAATGCCTTTACAAAATTTATTGCCAGTTTACAAATTTATCCTTCAAGAAGATATAGATGTTCCTGAACCAATGGAGGAGAGAATGGAGCAACTTGTAGAACTTGATGAAATAAGGAGAATAGCTCAAAACCAGAACATGAAATTGCAAGCAGAAATGAAGTATTTGTTTGATAAAAAAACAAAAAATAGAAAATTTGAAAAAGATGATCTGGTATTGATGTGGAATGCTAGGTGCCAAGATAAGGGAAAACATGGAAAATTTGAGGCATTATGGTTAGGACCTTTTGTTATTATTGGCAAGCAAGGAGAGGATTCATATTATTTGCAAAATATGAGTGGCAAAGAATAAGAGTTGCCTGTACATGGGAAAGTTCTAAAAAACTTTTTCTCTTAAAAGTCATAGAGGATCAAGGGTTGCCAATACATGGACAACTCTTGAAGATAACTTCTTATAATCTTTCCATGCACTGTAGTATAGGAATTAAAGGATATAGGAAATTGCTAGTACATGGAAAATCTTGGAAATCCTTAATTGATCTTTTGTCCATGTACAATAGTTTAGGATCATATTCATCTCCATTTGTTTTCATCCATATTGTTTGGTCTACTCACCCAGAGATCTAGATCCTTGCAATGATCTCACAATTATTCATCCCCAGACGGAGCCACTATTGGAACTGTGAAATTTTGACAACCTCACTAACCCTTCATGCTTATTACTCTCCAAAAAAGGTTCATAATATAGACATAAAAATCCTCACATAGCATTTTTTACCAAAGTCCGGATTAAATTTTTCCATAAAATTCATCTGACATTAAATCTCTAACATTTGAAAATATCGGCATAAGTTGATGTAGGTCTCACTGATGACAATATACATTTCCTCAACATATCGGCAAGACATCAGATGTGTCATACTGAAAAAGTTATACACCAAGATAAGGTGGGTTTACATTTCTTATCGGTAAGAAAAAAGGTATCGGCATGACGATGTAAGGTCATATCGAGCTAAGTTACCTTTTATTGATTGGAATAAAATAAAGTCTGTCAGAGAGACTTTGGTCATCGGAGTGAGATTTCAAAGCACTGCCTGAAGCATTATTGGTCTTGTCGATAAAGCAAAGGGAAGACTCATTCGGTAAGACAAATAATGCCAAGGAGAGTTTGGGGAGTCTTACCGACTTCTTGGGTTACACTGACAGAACTAAACATGCAGAGATAAAGGTTATCGAGAAGACAATGCACGAGGTATCACCAAAGAAAAAGCGTATCGATGAGATATGTCTCAGCGGAGAGATCTAAGAGACATCACGATGAGTATCATTCTGTTAGAAGGACAATTACTTAGTCTCGATGACTTAGGTTGACAAAGTGAACATCTCGGTGAGAAGAAAAGCTTTCAGAGTAAGGTGAAGAATCGTTGGCCTGATTCATTAAGTCTGGGTGATACTTTTCTTTGGTGAAGGTCATGGTGATAAAAAGAAAAAGGAAAAAACTATCGGGGAGACTTTTAATGTCGGGGAAAATGCAAGATGCCTTAGCAGATGGGTGAACATTGAACAGGTGGATCAGCCAAAGATTTGAAATGTCTTGCCGATATGATCCCTGATGTGACAATGAGAATTTCAAAAAACTTGTAGCATTCATGTCTCAGTAAAGACATTAATGGCACCACGAAGCATAAAATATTTTGCATATCAGGGTAGGCTCAATTGAAATCATTATTTCATGCAATTGGCAGTGAAGGAGAGCAGGGGAACCAGCAGAACAATTAGGGAATTCATCTAATTTGGATTTCTAGGAAAAATATAGTAAGTTTCTCATCCTCTCAAAATTCATGAATTTTGAATATGGAAGGCACTAGTTCAGAAAAAATAAAGGGAAGAAAACCCGGGGAGGGTAGTCAATCAAAGGAAAAAAATAAAAAAATTGAATTGCAACCAGAGGGCACTAAAAGGAAGTTAAATCAAGATCTCATAGACCAGTTTCCTGGTTCAGGGCCTAAAGCTAGGCATTCTAGGCAGCTCAAAGTGGAAATTGATAAATTGGATGACAAATGCAAATTCATAGGGGATGTTTGGACCCCAATTAGAGGGTACGAGTTGTTCATTTTCTATTATCATAGGAGAAATCGCTTCAAGCCAGTATGCAATCTGTGGAGGCTCAATTTGGGAATACTGGTGTGCCCTAATGTCTTTGTTGATGTCGAACTAGTAAAATTGCTGGCTAGTCATTATAACCTGAAGAATAAAGCTATATGTGATTTGTCAGGAAATCCATTGATACATATATTTGAGAATGCAATAGCTAAGGTTTTCAGATTGGAAGGAATATGCAGTGAGAAAAATAATAAGTGAGGAGATCGATAGTGAATTTAGAAGAATGGACACCATTTATAAAGGATGGAGATTGCCCCTACATAGAATTAGGTGTCATAGCAAACCTACTCTAATGGAAGACAGTTAGGGACCACCATTTCATGTGGATCTCTTCGAACCCTACCTGAAGTACACTTATTTTTCAGTGGGATAGGTATTGGAGATCGAATTCCTAGAGCATATGACAGTTATGCCCATGGTGATTATTGTGGATATTCAGTATCATAATTCTAGATCTTTTGATTATGCTTCACATTGTTTAAGGAATTGGATGCAGGGTTGATAGCAATAAAGAATGGTGCCTCTATCCTGGACCTCAAGAATTATTCACTGTTGATGCACTTGGTGATATATTTTGGACAAGAGTTAGGATTATGGCCCCAGGAGCTAAGGATTTCACAATTTGATAAGGAAGGTAGTCCATTGCCTATTTAGTTATGGACTTCTATTTGGGACAACAGGTTTGCTAATTCCAATTTCTTGCATTTTGAAGAATTCTTTGTAAGGCCTTTATATAGATTTTTTAATCATCCTTGTGATTATTCCTTATCTGAAGAAGTAAAGAGGTTTCTTAGGCCTAGGGATTATAATGGACCAATCAACCACAACTGGGGGGATTGGTATTGCTTAGAAAATGCCACTATGATTAGGGTTTATGGTTTTGAGGATACACCATTCATCTTGCCTAGAACAATCCCAGATAGAATTGCATACTTAGAGATTGTGAGACAAATTGATTTCTCGAGTGTCATGAACTTAAGTTCATATGGGAAACAAGCTTTTATGCCCAGTACACTGTGTTTTGGTGATTTTACTATGTTGGCAAGGGAGGGCTACAATATGATTCTGGATAAGTTATTGCATTACAACATGAGAAGAGCACCATAAAGAAAAAACTTTGATCCAGAGGGATATATCCATTCTGCCAGACAAAGAATAAATTTTGGAGGGTACCAGCATGTGCCCTATCAATCTAATGAAATAATCAGAAACTTGGAGGCATCGGAAGTAGAAATCATGATTGAGAAGCATGATTAGGAGTTGGTAGATGTTGAGTTGTTATCCTCCATTAAAGGAATATCAGAACCTAATAGGCCATAAGGCTCATTTGGGAAGGTATCAAGAATAAGGACTCGGGATTATGCCTATGCTGCTAGAGAAACAAATGTTGAGGAAACTGTGGATATGGATATGAGACATGAAGATTATAGTTCTTTTATAGCAAATGATGAATTTGTGAAGACCTCAGAGTTTAAAACATTTTTATACAAACAAAAAGGAAAAGCAATAAGAGGACTGGTTGACAATGTCGCACCAGGAAATGAGGACAAATTGTTAAAGAGCTTAGGGGATGAGGTAGATAAAGAATGACAAACATGACCCCTTAAAAGGGAAGAGAGATGTTAGAAAAGGTAGGTGTTATGATTTTCCCAGGGTTGGATCTCAATTTTGCATTAGTGTTCGACAGTTTCCTGAAGGACAACAATGCCACCCACAAGCTCAGCATAGAGAAGGTGACAGAGGTGTATACAGGATCAAGATACAATCCTGATGATGAAACACTGATGATTTGGTCTTTGTATCCCCTTCACAAGAAGTCAATTGTTATTGATACTAAAAAGGCATTCAGACATGTCATGAATCTGAAGGCTGGAGAGGCTAATCCTATTACAACTACAAACATTGAGATCAATATAGAAAAGTTGGATAAAGCCCAGATCCAAGCATTGATCAGAGAGAGAAATGTATACAACTAATAATGAGAGAATTTTGAGGGAGAATGAATGTTTAAAGGACTTGGTAGGTGTTGTAACAATGCCAACGAAGATGCTCACCCAAGGTGAGAGTTCCTAGAAAAGGGGTTGTTGGGAAGGGTCAAGTTCATACTCACAAGGGAAGGTGGACATACTCACTGCAATAATAAAAAAGAGGCAGGTTGTTTTAAACGCTTGGTTAAATAAACTTTGGGGAAAGCATTCACAATACGTGGATGCTATAAAAGAACATAGAAGAGTGGATGTTAGAATCTAAGAAAGAATTGAGGAAATGAAAAGGGGTACTCCTAATGCTGCAGGAATTGAAAATGCCAATCGTATCATGGATAAGCATAGGGAATTCTTTGAGGATTTACAAGTGGATATGTAGGGATTGATTGAAGCTGCTAATGACAGATTGACTAAGTTCTGTGATGATGAAGGAAAACTGAAAGATGCGACTACATGGAAAGGTGAATGGAAATCGATACTCCAAGAGATATTGAACATAGCCACTGCAAAGGACATAACATTAGATGAAGCATGTGAGCAAAACAAATGAATGATGATGATGGAGATCATGATCTATGATGTGTTAGGAGATGCAAAAATAGATAAGTGCCAGAATTATACAGAGCACACGTCTGTAGTTCATTTGTGGCTTAACAAAAATTAGTTTATGATAAACTTGTTAACATTTTATGCTTAATACTTTTCGAAAAGGCACATCCTTTTGCAAACTAAATGTATAAGTATCCATTGTTGGATAATAGGAGAGGAGTTGAAAGATAGAATTAGAATAGGATAGACTGTTGTAACCACTATATTTTCATAATGATGACATTCGAGGAGACTATGTTGCATGTATGAATTTCAAGGAAGATAATGAAAGACTGTTGATTTGGTGATTTCACTCTAGCATCAATTGTTTGTTGGATTCCTACGATTATTTGATTGTCTCCAATCTGATGTTTCTTGATTGTTTAAATTGAAGTATCAAGTATATATTCAATTTATCAATACACATTTGTTGTTTCTATGTGGTTTGATTTATTGGGTTCTTTAATGAAGAATTAAATTCCTTTCAACCAATTACAATAATTTGGGAATGTCATTTGGATTAGTAAGAAGAATCAGATAATTAGATTTGATATTCTGCCTCAAGTAGGGTTTATCAATTACATCCTTTCATGTTTATACCAGTTGTAAACTCATAGTTGTATGCCAAACGATTATAGGACTTGCTAGATAGAAACCACTCATTAAAAGCTTTCATTTGACTTTTTTCACCCAATAAGGCACTAGTCTCCCTTATTTTCATTACATTAGTTTTATTCATTTCATTTGACATCTCTTAATTGAACATATTAATTCACACGTTGATATTGCATATACAATTTATACCAAATTAGGATCATATCTTTCCACTGTTAAATTTCCATTTGTGGATAGTTAGATCAAGTAGGAAACATAAATTCAAAATCTGTGCTGCTCATATAGGTTCACCCACCTAGGTCTAGTAGATCCTTAAGAGTAGAGGGTTCAACCATACTGGTTCGCCTTGTTAGTTGACCAATAACGTAGTGAGAGTTTGGCAACCTCTTGTTGTTCATTCAAACCAACGTTTTTGAGACCCAACATGGGAAGCTCCCTTGGCAGAACCTTTGGATTGATATTATCATCGAAAATCATGAAACCTATTGTGTTATGATAGGGGATGATGTCTCCTCAATTATGCATTAAGTTTAATTCAGGTATCCTCTCCATCAGCCTCAAGAAATCATTAATTTCCTTTGGAATCCTTGGGGGGTCACGAACGAGATCCTTTCTTAATTTGGATCCAAAGATGTTATGGAAGGTTACATAATCAAACTTGTGATCATGCATGTCAAAGATCCTAGTCCAATATTGGACAAGCATTTCAATACTACCTTCCTTCTTCTTTAATTCGATATCTTTTTCAAACACAGCCTAACCCCTATATAGAAACATGTGGATTAGCAGGGAAAACCACCTGAATCCAACCCAATTCATCCCCTCCTTTAGAGCCACCAGACCCATGTGTATTTTCTCTGCTAGGTAATAGGAAAAATCATACACCATGTTGAATCCCACGTGCTATAGATTTACATCCATACACATAATATCGGTAGGCAGGGTTGTCTTTAAACTGACTCCCAAAACTTGACATAAGGCACAAACAGTCTTCTTGAAATAAATGGAGAAATAGTCCACAGGAAAAGGTTCAGGCTCATTCCTTTCAATCACTCCCTTCTTCTAATTCTTTCCTCTTCTTGAGATAGCAAATGAGGTATCAGAAGGGATGTTCTAAACAAACCCTTAGTATTTCTATATTCTTTTCTGAAAACCTCAAGGTTGACAAGAACCATATGTTGACTCCATTCATGCAAACTAAAAATCTTTGTGATTTCTTCTCTGGATATCTTAATCATTTGTACACCAACATGAGTTTTGACAACTTGGGTCATAGGGTCATATCTCGCAGCAACATCCTTTAAAAGATCTACATCCAAGTAGACATTAGGCACCACCAACTTACCCAAGTCCAATCTCCATGGATTACACAAAGGGACCGACAAATTCTTGTTCCCAAACCAATTGGAGAACAATTGCCACCTGGTATATGGTAACTCAGCATCTTGAATTGCACACTGCTTGTCTGTTAATCCTTCCAAGAGTAAGGGCCCATAGGAAAAAACCTTTCCCTCTTACTTCTTGTTAGTAGAGGGCTTCATAAAATCAATAACATCTTGGGAGAAAGACCTGGTAGTGGTTTCAGAACCAGAACTTCAGGCCTTGGGTGATATTTATATTAGACAGGTGATAATTCAAGCTAGGGTTTTCTTATTTTCAAATGGCAAGAAATTACAATTTTCTCCCTATAGCCTTAAGCAACAAATGCTTTACAATTCTATAAATCTCAGCAATTATTAAGACTAGCCTTAGGATCCTTTTAAAACAAATCTACCCGAACAATCTTTCAGAAACAAAACAGGAAATAATTGAAAATAGTTCCACAAGCAATCAGAAAACTTTCTGAAGATACAAAAGATGGTGTACATGTTACTTATGTTTACACTTGCAGAATGCTATTGATAGTGAAGCTGGAAAATCACAAGAATGGTTTGCTTTGCTCACCACCAGGTAATTCCTCTTCAACGTAAAAATAAAACACAAAAAATAGCAATTAGTTAATATTTTAGCATTTAATTATCTAGGGAGAGTCGAACTCGACCATTACTATTCACTTGCATGAGATAAAACGGCTATAGTACAACACTAGTTTATTCAAATGTGATTCGTTGATCAAAAACAATGTAGGCGAGGAGAACGGTCCAGATTAAGTGAAAATAGTTTGAAAATGCCACGTTATTTTTCTTGTCCTTAAGCGAACAGGAAATCACCTACCATGCAACACATTAGCATGGAATGGGCCCCACCCCGGTCACACATCGTACATCATTGGCCTCCACGCATCAAAAATCGCACAACTCTTAGCATTATTGAAACTTAAGTTTTAATTATGTGAGGTCAGCGAGGAACAACCACGATGTGTCGGTAAAGAAATAGCTATTAGCATTAGCATCCATCATCGGCTAGTGAGAAAAACTTGTCCCCACCATCAAATGCAACAGGTGGTAGCATCTCACACACCTTGCACCACTTTTATGACATAAGCAAAAACCTTGTGAGGTCTGTGAGGAACGGTCTAGATGAAGATCACTTCATCCAACAGTCACATAATCTGCACATGCGAAATGGTTATTTATAAAGAAAGGGACCGACTAGGTGGATGGGGAAATGACCCTCAAGGTTGAAAATATTATTTAGAGGTTAACCTATAACAATTTATAATCTTGACATTATGGAAAATATAATACGGTCAGGATGCAAAAAACCGAGAGGATATGTAAAAGGAGTTGGTAAAGACATGGTCATAAAGGGATAAAACATCACTTAAATGACTGACCATCGTTGGTAACAATTCAATGTTCGAAAATAAAACTCATGACCTAGAATTGTTTGTAAAACCCAAAACCCAACCAATTAGAACTGAGGATAAAATAAACCTACAAGGGGAAAAAATAAAAGCTCCACTGGTGGCTCCGACTGGGGATGTATGCCCCCTGTGGGCATAGCAAGATTCTAGAATCTATGGTTATGCAAACTAGATAGAGAGAGAACCAAAACCCAAGGACCTGTTCAGACAAGACAAGTAGACAAAAAACAAACAAACCTATATACACTATTTACTGGACTGCACAACGTACATAGAAAAAGATCTATTTCAGGAGAAATAGTATTTCAAGAACTGTCCATGTATTGGCATTTCAATAACTTCACCTATAAGTGACTATAAGAAATATGAATCTTCTCCATGTGTATCCATAACAATATATGGGCCTAGCCAAAGGGGGTTAGACTTTACATGGTTGCCCTTATATTCTGATCTAGCATTCCAGAGCAACACCATTGTTCCAACATCAAATTTTCTTTCAACTACTTTTTTGTCATAAAGATGCTTTACCTGAAGTTGTAACCTTTCATTTCTCTTATGAGCTTCTCTTCTAGTTTCATCCAATTGGTTCAATTCTTCCATTCTATGTTGCATCTCATCACACACATCATCATCATACTCTTGGAAAAACTCATACATGCTCAACAAGTTATTTTGAGGAATACGTGCCTCCATCCCATAGACTAAGTTAAAAGGTGAATGACCAATTGCTTTCTTGACAGTTGTCCTATCAACCCATAGTGCTAGTTTTAACTTTGAATCCAAAGCCCTTTTGTTCTTCTTGATCATGTGCTTAATAATCTTCATTAGGCTCTTATTACTAGATTCTGCCTATTCATTTCCTTGGGGGTGATAAGGGGAAAAATATGAAATAGTTATACCATATTTATCACAAAAATTAACAAATTCCTCTAACCTGAAACACATTACATTATATGAGACAATTCTTTCAGGTACCCCAAATCAGCTTAAGATGTTATCAGTCAAAAAATCAATAACTTTACTTGTGGCCCTTCTGGATGGGATTGCTTCAATCCATTTAGTAAATTAATTAGTTGCCACCAGTATCCATGAATGTCCCCCCCTATATTTTTCAGATATCTCCCCTATGAAGTCAATAACCCATTGCTTGAAAGGAACCGAAATAGATACAGGTCTCAACGACAAATTGCCAATTTTTTTTAAGTTTCCAGCAAACCTCTAACATGCATCACATTTTCTAACATATCTATGAGCATCCTTGAATATAGTAGGCCACTAGTATCCTACTCTTAAAAATATTACGAGTCATTGTCTTAGCCATGTAATGGCCTCCACAAGCTCCTTTATGCATTTCTATCAATACATCCCCAGCTTGGTCTCCATCCACACATCTGAGTATAATACCTTCAAGGTTCCTCCACTAGAGCTCACCATCAATAATAACATACCTAATTGCTTACAATTTAAGGTTTCTTTTCTCAGTAAGAGGCGTACATTTAGGACATTGCATTGTTTGTAGATACTCAACAATCTGCCTATACCAGCCACAAGTTTGCATATCACAAATAGGTGCAATGTTTTTTTTCTCTATCTAGTTTATTTGATTTTCTTCTAGATTTTCTTCTATCATTAACTTGGCTAAACCTTGACCCCTTACAAGCTTAGATATTTGTATGTCGATATTAAATTCTTGGATTTTGTTTATCCATCTATATCTCCTTCCTGTAGTTTCTTGCTGAGTGAAAATATCTTTAACTGCAACCGTTGGCACATATGCAACAACAATTGCTCCCATCAAGTAAGGCTTAAAATTATTAACTACCTTTACCAGGGCATATTCCTGCTTTTTTGATTTATCATATTTTAATTCTACAGTTTGCAATGATTTGCTAAAGAATGCAATTGGCTATTCAAAACCATCATTTTTATTCTATAATAGCACTCCAGCTACAGTATGAAAAGAAGAAAAAGTAAACAACTGGAATGATTTTGAATGATTAGGTGAATTGAGAATAGGGGCTTGCTTGATTGCATCTTTGATAGCCTGAAAGGCTTTGGATGGTTCTCTTGTCCATACTATCTTTTCTCCCTTCTTCAGCATCTTAGATATTGGACTGACAGTCTCAACAAAATTTGAGACAAATCTTCTTAGAAAATTTATCTGTCTAAAGAAAGATTGGATACCTTTTACATTTCTTGGCTATGTAATTCTGTCAATAGTAGTCACTCTTTTAGGATCAATCTACACCCCATCTTTTGAAACAAGATTCCCCAGCTATTTTCCTTCTTTTACTTTGAAGGAACATTTCATAGGATTCAAAGATATCCCATATTTCAAAGCTCTGATAAATTTTTTCTCTAAGTGAGGACAATGATCCTCCTCACTTTTTCTATGGGTAGTAAGATCATCTTGGTAAATGGCAAGGAACTGATCAACAAAATCAACAAAGGCCAAATCCATAGCCCTTTGAAAAGTTTCTCCAACATTTATTAATCCAAATGGAATTCTTACATAAACATATGTTCCCCATGGTGTGGTGAAAGTAGTCTTGAATTGCTCAGAATCTTTAACCATTACTTGGTTGTAACTGGAGAATCCATCCATCATGGATAACAGTTCACATCCTGTGACTTTTTGCAACATAGCCTCCATATTAGGCAATGGGTAATTATCCTTTAAAGAAGCAACACTCAAATTTCTAAAATCAACACATAACGTGATGTCCCCATTTTTCTTTCTAATAGGTACCAAGTTAGAAACCCAAGATGAGTGCCTAATTGGTTTGATGATTCCTGCCTCCCTTAGTTTAGCAAGTTCTTCCTGCAATTTGGGTTGTAGGGTAGAGTTAATTGGTCTCTGTTTTTGCCTAAAAGGCTTCATATCAGGTTTCAATGGGATCTCATGTTGGAATAAATCCTCCCTATATGCTTTAAGGTCTTCATATGACCAATCAAAAACATGTCTATACTTCCTAAGCAAGGTAATTAACATGCTTCTTGCATGTGGCTTCATTTTCTTTCCAACATAAACATTCTTAGGAGCACTTTTTGTTCCTAAGTTTATTTCCTCTAGATCATCCTTATGAGATGGTGCTTGCTTAGTATTTGAAATATCAGGGCCATCAAATACCCTTGCAAGTACAACAAAACCCCTAGGGATGGTGTTTGTTTTGAGCTGAATCACTTCATTCCCAAACAAAGTTTCCTTCCCATCAATTATTGTTACAAACAAGCCAAAATCAATTTCCTAGCTCTCATACTGATCCACATAATGCAAGAATTTCAAAATGTTTGTGTCATCATCAAACACTTGCCAGTTACAAATGTTATTAGGTATTGTAGGCCTGGTTTGTAGTTCTATTTTTGAAATGCCACCAAAAGTGACATCATCAAGTTTAACAACAATATTTGCCAATAATTCAGCCTTAGAATTTTGTCCTCTTTCAACCCATTCAATACCAAGAGCAATAAAATCTTAATAGTATCCCACACTGCATTTTTTTATTGCCGAAGTCTTTTATCTTTAGCTACAAAGCGGTATCTAATTTGGGAAACCACTAATTTAGAATCTCCCAAGACCTTTAATACTTTAATACCATGCTTTGAAGATATCTTCAGATCGAGTATGAGAACCTCATACTCAGCAACATTGTTGGTACAAGAAAATTGCAATAGGAAAGAGTATTTGAATGTTTTACCTTGTGGGGAAGTAAAGAAAATTCGTGCTCCTGATCCATCTTTGGAACAAGCCCCATAAAAATGCATCATCCATAAGTCACCTTCTGATGATATCTTTAGTATCTCTTTATTAATAGGTGCTGATTGGATCTCTTCTTTTGTTCTATCTTCCTCAACATATAAGTTTTCTAAATTAGTTTCCACAAAGTTGATTCTGATAAGTTGTAGTAATTCTTCCACATTTTCAATCATGTGAGGGGCTCTCTTATCCCTATCTACCTTAACATCTTTTTGTTCAATATAAAATGTAGCGAAGACAAATCACACTATACGCTTCCACCCATTGAAGCACTCCAAGGCCGGGATAGCAGCATGCCATAAGTAGGTGAAATATCCACCACTGTAACACTCATATGTAGCTCTTTCTCAGGAAATGCTACTAGTCTATATGGAACATTATTTATAATACCTATAACAGGTACTTCCCTAGAATCCATTGCATAGAACTTACCACATGTACTGTCCACTTTTAGTCCCATTGCATGCATTATCTTTACTGGCATCACATTGTTATATTCTCTTGAATCGATCATGCAATTTCTTAACATTTTCCCATCAATAATCAGACTTAAGAAAAAAGGATTGACATGGTTGGGATTAGTAGTAATAGTGGTACCTAAGTATATTTGGGGACTTTTTGTGGTACTTTCTTCCACATTTTTTTCTTTTCTTGATCCTCTTTTGAATTTACTTGATTAGAAACCACTCTACTCTTTCCACTTGTAGGAATACTGTTAATAAGTGCAACAGTCTTATCCTTATAATCATCTATATGCATAATTTCTAAGAAAGGAATAGTAACCCTAACTTGTGAAAGTACTTGGAACATATCTATTGAAGTGTACTTTGGTAGTTCGGGAAAAGTTGTGTTTTCAAAAATTACCTTTTCTTTTCCATTGGGAGTTTCATCATTAGAAGAATTTTGATTGTTGTCTTTGGTGTTCTGGGGTATAGCTTCATTCTTTGTCTTGGGTGTATCAACTTTATTTTCCCATATACGAGGCTCCCTTATTTCCTTAGGCTTTGAAATGACATTCTTAGCCTCCAAATTGGTATTTGTTCTAGTTACATCTTTTTCTTTTATGAAGAGGCTACATGGCTTACCTAAATCACCTGGAACAGTTATGTTTCTCCACTGTATGTTATTCCTTTCCCTAGAAAATAAGGCAATAGTGTACTTTTCAATTTCTTCATCTGAAGGTCTTCTCAAAACAGTCATCATTGTCTCCATTCAGAAACACTTGTTGGTGGTGTACATCATTATGTTGTCTCTGAGCATCAACATCCATGCCACAAGGCTCATCATCTGAGGTATAATCATCATAGGCCAGATCAGCTGGTCCTAATAATAAATTTGTCATTGTATCCTGATCCTAGGGAAACTGAGCATCTCCCTGATCATCCTGAGATTCCACCATATTTTGTGCTACTGCACACTATTGTGGAGAATGTGGCATTCCACATACTTCACACCAAGGTAAATTTTTAGTGACATTTAGAGAATGCTTCTGTAAAGAATCTGGTGGAACTTGATTGTTTCTCTGGTTTCCTTGCAAAGGTTTTCCATTATTCCAATTGGTATTGTAGGGATAGTCCTGTAGCCTGGGGGGCCTATCATTTCTTTGAAAATGAGGCTTGTCATTTTTTGCTTGTTTCTGCAATAGGGTAAGGACTTGATCTATCTTCTCATCAGCAGCAGTAGGTTTACCAACCTTTTCAGTTTGATTTTTGGTGCCTTTAAAACTTTTGGGATCTTCTCTTCTCCCTACTTTACTAGAATCCCTTCTATTATTTTCAATGTTCAACAAAATATTATATGCTTACCTCAAATTTCGAGGGTCTTTATCTCTTAATAATAGCACATTTTTCGCATCATAAGCATTACAATACACAACCAAACATGCACTTTCATTAGGCCTCAAATATGCAGGAACTCTTGTCATAGCCTTTTGGAAATGAGCATTAAACTCAGTAATCAATTCATTATGCCCCTTGGTAATGTTATTGAAATAATTTAATTTAAATTTGGGCTCTGTCTGATCCCCGTATTGTTCCCTGAAAACCCTACAAAAGGAATCTCTGGAATCAATACTAGCATCAGGTAACCCTCTATACCAATCCCTAGCATCTTCAACTAATGACTGCATAAAGTATTTCATTGCAACGTCATCATCCCATAGCTCAAAGTTTTCAACAAAACCTTGAAAATCTTTCAAATGGTCTTCCCCACTAAAAGCATTATTACCAGTTTTTTTGGGAGATGCTTTCGTGCATTATCTGGGACTGGATTAGGATACCCCCGAATATTACCAAAACACAATTTTTCTGTATCTATCAATCTGGGGTGCTCCTCCACCATGTCCAATTCTAGGGGTGCTTTGTTGCTCAATATCTTTCTTATCATCCCCCCTTTTATCCTTTTCACCACTACCTTTTTGTTTATTCTTGCCAGTGCTTCCCTCTTCATCCTCTGAGTAAGAACTGGAGTTTTTATGACCACCTCCACCTCCACCACCTTGGTTGCCACCACCCCCACCTTTAGGTATTTATTTCTCATAATTCTTTCTCATTGATTCATTATCACTCTTTCCTGAACTAGAAGCTTGGGGAGTGGGTATAGATGTCTTTAGGAAAGCTATCTTTCTTGCCATTTCAGTATTAGCAGCTTCTATTTCTTCCTTTCTTAGATCAGCCTCCAACTGATCATTTATTAGTTGCAACCGCAGGAGTTCATGGTTTTGGAGAAAATTAGATGGCTTGGGATTATCTTCATTATTTGTTTCATCACTAGTATTAAGATGAACTTTATAATTGGAGAAATTGTCGGCACTTTTTTGAGGTTGGTCAACATGAGCTTTCCCATGATCTATAAAGGTTGTCTTCTTGGATCCAGCAAATGAATATGAAGTTTTGGTAGCTAATATAGAATGGGTATATGTGGGAGTGGTAGAAGTTCCCATAGAGACTATTGCTTTAGGCACTTTAGAAGCCCTATCAGTAGTTGCTTTAGCCACCCTTTCGTCAAAGGTTTTTCTCTTAGCTGCTTCTTCCCTCATCTTTTCAACTTTCTTTTTCTAGGAATTTCTTTCGAATTGCTTAGCCCGGAATCTCTCCAGATTCTCCTTTCTTATTTTTTCCCTATTGTCTTCTGCCTCTTGCAACCTCTTGTCTTCTTCAATTAAGGTTTTCATATCTTTGTCTATGTCTGTTTCATTCTCAAGGATATCTCCTACCTCACTTGGAGAAGGAGTATAGTAAGGTTGTTCTGCCTAATCTTCATCTTGAATTAAAGATGTTTCCTCATTCAAAGAGGTCCCTCGTGGTTTGAAATTTTGTCTAGTAAAAACAAACATAGTACTAGGAGTTGTAGCTTTTGTGAATTATTTATCCTATTCATAGAAACCCCATCACTCCTCCTCTTTAGACATATCAGCTTGAACTTCTCGAGCCATTTCAAAAGGAAAACTACCATGGTCCATTTGAGACACAATAACTTCTGAGGAATCTCCACTAATAAAATAACTATTCATTTCAATATTTAAAGTAGGAGAAGAGACGATAGGAGATGAAATAGACTTATTTGGGGTGTCATTCACTTTTACCCATTTCTTGTCCTGTCCCAGTTCGAGCTCTAGCATTGGCTCTGGGTTCTTTTTTGCATAATTTCTAGTCTTCTTCATGGTCTTTGGTGTATGGGGACTCTCCTTTGCATGTTGTTGTTTGTAATTTGTATGAATAGTTGTGTTCGAGATATCAGAGTCACCACCCAAAATATTGGGAATTATGAAATGATTGTACTTTGCTTTTGCACTCCTGACTTTGGACAAGAGTTTGAACATTACCCGACACATTGACACAAAACTTAGGAAAACTAGACACATGTGCCAAATATGACAAATTAGGAACACAATTTAAACCAAGCATATTGTAACAAATGACTCTAACAAAACCAGTTCTGCACTAGAGACTTTTCAGTTGATAATTCCCCAGCAGAGTCGCCATTCTGTTGGCATTTTTTTACTGCAACCCAAACGTATTTCCCCAAAACTCCTATGAACTTGCCACATCCAATAATAAAAGTCTAGGAAATGTATGGCCAACTTGACGAGAACAATGATAAGGATAATTCTCCTACACTTCGGACTCTGTAAGATCTAGGAGGGTGTTCCCTAAAATATGCTATTACCATAAAACTTTAAATGATTCGTTTGCACTCAGATAGGCTATAGATAGATTCCCCATAATGCTTAAAGGATGAAATCCTCCAAGAAATTGGCTATTCCTTGAAAAGGCTCAGGTCCAGTTAACAGAGAATCGCAAATACAGTTAAAAGTAAACTGATAGTAAATGATTGAATAAAATATCCCGAGGCCATAACAAAAAACATAAGAGAATAAAATGTGATCAAAATTCCAGTGCCGTATCCCAACGCACGAAGTCAAAAGAGAGAACTGAACTACAGGGTAAATTTCATCTTAAACACTTATGATCTACATGAATTGCATTACAATCCATAAATCTATACCTCAGTTTATTAATTCTTTATGACTCCTATTTTTTATATTGCATGAAATTACTGGTTAACTGAAGCATTTAACCGATCCTTTGAACCAGAGCTATAGTTAAACATAATTCACAGTAAAGAATAAATGAAGATCAATGAAAATCATCTTGGATCAATATTTCATTAATTATCCATGCAAAATATCACAATAGGAGAGAAAATAAACTCCAAGTATTCATGATCTTGATACAAACACGCTCAAGAACCCCATGATTAACTAAGTTCTCAAATATGACTCAAAACTTTAAAACCTAGACTTACAATTCATACTCTCTATATCACTAGACTCTTATTTCTCATATTTTGGGTATTTCAACAGACCTCTCTCTCGGCTTAAGATTCCCTTTTATAAAACAAGGGAGCCAACAAGATTCAGGCTGGAGAGTACACATGTCCATTTTTAATTGGACCACTAACTCCTAATTTAGTTACAATTCTATTATGCGAGTGGAGAGCATAAGACAAAAATCATCACTAGTTGATATGGAGGAAAGAAGACATCGCTCCAAAGGCTGGTCACTTTACATCAAAGGCATGCTTAACCATTATAGTACTTATTCCACCTCAGCACTCTGTACTTGAAGTTGAAAGGAGAATGCATTTTTAAAATATAATATCTAAGGCCAGACCTGTATTATACATGACCAAGTTGTGATTCTCGACTATAACATTCATAATTCAAGTTCATCAATGAACACCTTTTTCCATAATTTAAAATCCTCCTCAGAGGGCCTCTTGAAAGCCACAACCTGATCAACCTTATTTCGATAGGGTGCATATTTCACCATTATCGATGTGGCCCTTTTATCAAAGTTTTCTAAGAAACTAATGACAAAAGAAAACTTTTCCAATGTATTCTCTAGCATGTTGATGTTAGCATTTTTGCATATCCCATGTGTTTGAGCCATCATTATATTTTTCATTTGATCCTTCCAAATTTACAAGGGTTTGACTTCATCCCAACTATGCAAAATGTGTGGCAATGGGGTCAAGTCCTTTCCATCATATACATCCTTTAACAATTTAATCTTGGATTCCATAGGGGCTGCAAATCCCTGAAACTTCTGCTCAAGAATTCCCTTGAAATTTTTATATGTTTCTATAACAGTAGGATATTTATCCCCATGTTGTTTTGCCCCTACTGCCATTAATTTCAATTTCTCCATTGTAGGGCTCATTTCTTAAGCAATGGGATAGCCAATTCTCTATCCCTTGTAAAAAATTTCAGTGCTTGCAACATTAGGACATAATTTGCATGGACACTGTTTAGCTTACCTTGGACCCTTTTGTTTAAATGTTTTAAAATAGTGTCCACTATCACTGAATTGCTTCTTCCTGCTGCATCTCGGATTATCCGTACAATCTCCTTATACTCCTCAACCTGATGAATCATTTTCTCCCTAGAGAGTCCTCCTCTTGGGCTACTAGCCCTCTCAATTGCAATAGACACTTGTCCCATTTTATATGGAACAATAGCCAAACATTATGCTTGTGTAGAAGGTTGAGACTGCTCTACTAGTGGGTCGGAGATAGTGTGGATAGAACTGGCTTGCCTTTGAGACCTCATGGTGTCCATTTGTTGCTTCAATAAAGACATTTAGTTTCTAACTCTGCTACCTTTTGTTGACTCTTATTATACTCAATAATAATGTCATTATATTGGCTTGAGAGTATCCTGGTCCTTGGTCAAATCTTCAACAGTTTCCCTAGTGAATTTGGCAACATTTATGACCATATCATCCACTTCCAATTGTGAGCTATTAGCAACTCTCCTCACAACCAAGTGACCACTGAAATCAAATGGTTTTGCAACAATTGGTTTTTTAGACCTAGTGGATAGAGACTAGATTGCAAAAGCATCTCATTCCTCACTAAAGGCTGATCCTTTGACTACCAATGTAGCCTCCTCTTTAGTAGAAAGAAGTGGCTTATTTTCCCTTCTTATTGTATCAAACAACACAACATCAGAAATATCCCATTCAGGGAGTAACAATACTCCACTTTTGTATACTAATGCTCGGCCTTGCTCTGGTGTTATTTATCTGAATTTGTCTTTCATTTGTTCTCTAACCTTAGACTGAATTACCTTCTCTGGAAGCTCAGGGTTCATACTTCTTTCTTGTGCCACTTTCTCAACATATAATGCAGTATGTGCTCTCCACACAAAATATTTGAAAGCACTAGTTTGAATAAAAGAGTCATCCATCATGAAATCCCTATAGGTTTCTATCCTCAAGTCATCATTACTTGTTATTCCTTTGATTTCATCTTTTCCTAACCTCAAAGTAACTGACCTTGAAGTTGTTGCAGTGTCAATTGGGTCTGATGGCATCTCCTAATGCATTTCATCTGGAGTCACAATAATTTTTTCATCCTCATCACCATCACAATCGACCATCCTTGTTCTTTCAACCTTCTGCCTCTTTGGTGATGGTGGGCAGGCCTGCGCTGAAAAACTCGAAGGAGAATCCAAATTAACAATATTTGGCACTGACTTCCCTTAAGAAGATGGTGCAATATTTTTAGTAGCATCTTCAACCCTACTTCCCCTTCTTCAAGAAAAATCCTTTATCTTCTTTTGGGTCTGATAAGGAAGCCTCTCCTCCAATCTTAATTCAGTGTACTCCTCGATAGTTTGTGATTTTCCCATTTCTTCCACAACCCTTTCATCTTTCAAAACCCCAACCAAAATCTCAAAATTATCAATGGCATATATTGCCCTGCTAAACTCATCTTTAGCATTAGGTATGAGATTGAAACCAGGTATTCTTTCCTGCTTACTTTTTACCATTTTAGAATTGGAAATGTACATTTCCTTTCTCTCCTCTTGTAATTCCAAATCAAAAATATTCCCGATGATGTCCTATGGAAAGTAGAAATTGTGTACAAAGGTTGTAGTCCTTTTTTTTTCCTTCATTTGAGAGATAAAACCCTCAGGATCATGATTTTTGGGGTGCACACTTTTTAGCCTATAAGGCCCAAGTAATATGTGTAACTCCTTCCATTCTCTCTTTGCCATAACAATATCATAAAATCCTATGTACTCAGGGAAGAAAGAACCTTTCTTCTATTCAACTAGCAAGTGCAGTTCTTGAGCACCTCCCAACTACCTCATGATTTCCAGAAATCCAATGCTAAGGGGTACCTCCCTTGGAAGAACCTTTGGATTGAAATTGGTGCCAAAAACCATGAAAAATCTTGTGTTATGATAAGGGATAATGTCTCCCCAATTATGCATTAATTTCAATTTAGGTCTCCTCTCCATCGGCCTCAAGAAATCATGGATTTCCTTTGGAATCCTTAGGGGGTCACGAACCAGAGCCTTTCTTAATTTGGATCCAAATACATTATGGAAGGTTACATAATCAAACTTGTGATCATCCATGTCAAGTATCCTAGTCCAATATTGGAAAAGCATTTCAATACTTCCTTCCTTCTTCTTTAATTCCATATCTTTTTCAAACACAACCTGAACCCTATACAAAAACATGTGGATTAGAAGGGAAAACCACCTGAATCCAACCCAATTCCTCCCCTCCTTTAGAAACACAAGAACCATGTGCATTTTCTCCACTAGGTAAGAGGAAAAATCATACACCACGTTGAAACCCGCGTGCTAGATATTTACAACCATATACATAATATCGGTAGGTAGGGTTGTCTTTAAACTGACTCCCAAAACTTGATGTAAAGCACAAACAATATTTTTGAAATAAATGGAGAAATAGTCCATGGGAAAAGGTTCAGGCTCATTCCTGCCAATCACTACCTTCTTCTGATTCTTTCCTCGTCCTGAGATAGCCAAATGAGGTATCCAAATGGATGTTCTGAACAAACCCTTAGTATTTCTATATTCTTTTTTGAAAACCTCAAGGTTGACAAGAACCATATCTTGACTCCATTTGTGGAAACTGAAAATCTTTGTGATTTCTTCTCTGGCTATCTTAATCATTTGTACACCAACACGAGTTTTGACAACTTGGGTCATAGGTTCATATCTCGCAGCAACATCCTTTAGAAGATCTACATCCAAGTAGACATTAGGCACCACCAACTTACCCAAGTCCAATCTCCATGGATTACACAAAGGGACTGAAAAATTCCTATTCCCAAACCAATTGGAGAACAATTGCCACCCGGTATATGGTAACTCGACATCTTGAATTGCACACTGCTTGTCTGTTAATCCTTTCAAGATTAAGGGACCATAGGAAAAAACCTTTCCCTCCTACTTCTTGTTAGTAGAGGTCTTTAAGAAATCAATAACATCTTAGGAGAAAGACCTGGTAGTGGTTTTAGAACTAGAACTTCGGGCCTTGGGTGCCATTTATATTAGACAGGTGACAATTCAAGCTAAGGTTTTCTTATTTTCAAATGGCAATAAATTACAATTTTCTCCCTATAGCCTTAAGCAATGAATGCTTTACAATTCTATAAATCTCAGCAATTATTAAGACTATCCTTAACATCCTTTTAAAACAAATCTACCTGAACAATCTTTCAGAAACATAATAGGAAATAATTGAAAATAATTCCACAAGCAATCATAAAACTTTTTGAAGATACAAAAGATGGTGTACATGTTACTTATGTTTACACTTGCAGAATGCTATTGATAGTGAAGCTGGAAAATCACAAAAATGGTTTGCTTTGATCGGCACTAGGCAATTCCTCTTCAGCATAAAAATAAAACACGAAAAATAGCAATTAGCTAATTTTTTAGCATTTAATTATGCAAGAAGAGTTGAACTCGACCATTACAATCCACTCATGCGAGATAAAATGTCTATAGTACAACACCAGTTTATTCAAATGCGATTCAATGATCAAAAATAATGTAGGCAAGGAGAACGATCCAGACTAAATCAAAACAGTTTGAAAATGCCACGTCATTTTTCTAGTCCTCAAGCGAACAGGAAATCACCTACCAAGAAACAAATCAACATGGAATTTGCCCCACCTTGGTCACCCATCATACAACATCGACATCCACGCGTCAACAAATCACACACCACGCAGCATTATTGAAACTGAAGTTTTAATTACGCGAGGTCAGCGAGGAACGACCACGATGCGTCGGTAAAGAAACAACTATCAGCATCTAAATTCTTCATCGGTCAACAGGAAAAACTGGTCCCCACCATCAAATGCAATAGGTGGCGGCATCTCGCACACCTCACACCACTTTTATGACATAATCAGAAACCTTGCGAGGTGTACGAGGAACGGTGTAGATGAAGATCACTTCATCTGATGGTCACACAATGTGCACATGCAAAAAGGTTATTTATAAAGAAAGGGACCGACTAGGTGGATGGGGAAATGACCCTCGAGGTCAAAAATATTATTTAGAGATTAACCTAAAACAATTTATTAGCCCGACATTATGGAAAATATAACACAGTCAGGATGTAAAAAAATGAGAGGACAGGTAAAATGGGCCGGTAAAGACATGATCATAAAGGGATAAAACATCACTTAAACGATCGACCTCCATTGGTAACAAGTCAATGTTCGAAAAGAAAACCCATGACCCATACATGTTTGTAGAACCCAAAACCCAACCAATTAGAACTGAGAATAAAATAAACCTACAAGGGGAAAAAATAAAAGCTCCACCAACTACATTGAAATTAGTTGTTTAAGAAGTGATTCAATAATTTTGGTCTTCATTCACACAGTCTTATGAGTTGCACATGTACTGTAATCATGCTTTGATTGTTTAATTAATGTCAGTCATAATTATTTTGGAAAGTGCAAGATATCTCACTCAAATCATATTGGCATGAGTTGTCTAATGGACTGAGTTAATGTTGTCATATCTTTAGCTACCCCTTTTCATGAATGCTCTCAAGGTGTTTACTCTGCTCTGTTATCAATAGAAAGGGTATCAAAATTAAAATTCTTGGTCAAAGTTTAAAAAGGTTTAGACACTGATTCATCCCCCCCCTCTCATTTTTTGTTCATACTCCAACAGTGTGCACCTAGATTCCTTCTATCTTACCATTCGATCTAGCTAAAAAATCCTACTTCAACCGTGCTCTCATCCTTCAACCTGTTACCTTGCAATTGCATACACTTGCACTTGAAAATTTTATTTGTAACATTCAATTCTTGATAACATATAAGATAATTTCAAAAGATTTCATAGTCAACATTACTCAACTTCTTTCAATCTATTTTTTAAAATTCCAAAATTTCCATTCAATATATATTGAATTTCTTCAATAATTCAATTTACCATATTATAGTAAATATGCAATAAAATTGGGTTGGCATTCTTCCCCTCTTGGAAGAGACATCGTTCGGATGTCTAGTAAATAAAAAAATAACATCATGTCAAATTTGAGCATACATGTCTATTTCAACATCACTTCAAATTATATGTCTTTCAACATCACATCAAATTAATATGTCTATTTCAACATCACATCAAATTAAAGCATATATATTTTTTTCAACATCATATTCAAATTATACATGTCTATTTTAACATCACATCAAATTAAAGAATATATGTCTATTTCAACATCACATTCAAAACTAAAGAATAGGCCATCCTAGTATCTCAATCTAAAAAATTTCAAGAAAATTATTAAAGTCTCTTTCTCAAGAAAGAAAGTGTGGAAAGGAGCATTCTATTTCTTCCACATCCTCCCAAGTAACATTGTCTTCTGAGTATTGGTCCCATTAGACCTTAAACTGAGCAATTTCTCTGTACTGCAACTTAATTTTGCATCTATCCATGGTTCTAATGGGCTCCACTAGAACCACTCCTTGATATTTTACTTGCAAGGATTTCCAATCAAGCACATGAGTCACATCAGGATGATCTAGCTTAAGAAAGGAAACATGAAACACATTATGAGGTCAATCCAAAGTAGGTGGTAGAGCTATTCTATAAGCAACTTGGTTAATCACCTCCAATATTTCAAACATTCCCACATATCTTGGGGCTACCTTGGAAGACTTTCCAAAACCAATAGTAATTTAATGAGGTCTAACTCTCAAGAAAACCTTATCCCCGGTTGCAAACTATTTAAGAGTTTGGTTCTTGTTGGTATAACTCTTCTATCAGTCTACCACCTCCTTTAGTCTACTCTTAATGACCCTAATTTTTTCTTCCATTTCCTTAAGAATTTCAAGTTAAGGATGTATGATAATATTTTTTGTAAGAAAAATCTACCAAAGGTAAATATTCTTCCCACCTATATTGTCAGTCCATACAATACATTCAGAGTTCTTCGAATACTTGATTCACCCTCTTTGTCTGCCTGTTAGTTTGAGGATGATAAGCCAAGCTAAAATTTAGTTTGGTCCCCAATACCACCTTCAAGGTCATCCAAAAATATGAGGTCATTCATGTGTCCCTATTAGAAATGATAGTCTCTAGCACTCCATGCAATCGGAAGCTCTCCTGGATAAATTTCTTAGCCAAGGTCAATGATCCATCCTTAAGGTTTCTTGGAATGAAGTGCACAACCTTAGTCAACTTATCAATCATGACCAAGATAACATCATGCTTGTTCTTGCTCAATGGAAACCCTTGTAAAAAATCCATACTGATGACCTACCATTTATACTCAGGTATGTCATGAGGATACAGTAATCCAACTCGATGTGCATTCTTAGCCTTGACTTGTTGGAAGTCTAAGCATATGGCTATGTATTCCACTACATCCTTCTTGAGTTTAGGCCAAAAATATAGTCTTCAACTCTACAATCATCTTGGATACTTCGAGGTGTCTTGAATAAGGTGCATTGTGAACCTCTTTTAAAACCAACTTTCTCATCTCTCTAGATTCACGATTATACATTCTTCTCTAATATCTCAAAATACCATTTGATTCAACTCATGCCCATCAAACTAATGATCTAAAGGATTTAATACTAGGGTTCTCTTCACTCTCTCATAGTGCTCATCCCTTGGCAGATATTGAATCACCTATTTTCTCAAGTTAGACCTTGTTGAGATCATGGTTGCCAGATGCCTTCATCTACTAAGATCATCAACCACTTTATTCTCTTTTCCCTTTATATAATCAATTCCAAAGTCATACTCGCTAAGGAATTCCAACCAAATTCTTTGTCACACATTAAGGTTTGGTTGAGTAAATATGTATCTCAATCCCAAGTGGTCTATCTTGAGTTCAAATGGATTTCCCAAAAGGTAATGCCTCCACATCTATAAGGAACGAACTATTGTGACCAATTCTAAATCATGAGGCACATAGTTCACTTCATGCTGCTTGAGCTTCCTTGACTCATATGCTACCACTTGTACGTCTTGCATTAATACTGCTCCTGATATCTCTCCTAAAGCATTTTTTATTAATGTGAATCTCCTATTAAGATCAGGGATGGTCAACACTGGTGTTTTCATGATCCTCTCCTTTAGGAGTTGGAATGCCTTCTCACATTTCTTAGTCCATTCAAACCATGTTCAGTTTCTTTGGAGTGAGGTAATAAGAGATGCAATCTGGGAGAACCCTTGCACAAACTTCCTATAGTATCCCATGAGGCCGATGAAGCTACAGACTTCTGACACATTCTGAGATACCAACCATTCCATGACCACCTTGATCTTCTCAGGGTCTATAGAGAATCCTTTAGCTGAAATGATATGGCCTAGATAGTGCACGCTATCTTGATAGAATGAACACTTGGACAACTTCCCAAAGAGTTTCGTTTCTCTTAGCCATTGAAAAACTATCCTTAGGTGCCGATTGTGTTCTTTGACAGTATTTGAGTAGACTAGGATGTCATCAATAAAGATAAAAAAAAAGTCATCCAAGTAGTAGTTGAATACAATATTCATCAGGTTCATAAAAGCTATGAGTGTGTTAGTCAAATGAAAAGGTACCACTATGAGCTCATAATGTACATATCAAGTTCTAAATGTAGTCTTCAAAATATCTTCTCCCTAACCGAAGATCAATTTTGAAGATCTTATAAGACCTTTTTCCAACAATTCCATTAATTGGGCCTTTAGCTTATAGAGTTATGTGGTGGTCATGTGATAGGCTACCTTGGATTGAGGCACAACTCTTGGAACAAGGTTAATAGAAAAGTTGAATTCTCGCATTAGAGGCAACTCTATAAGTTCATTAGGAAATACATCTTGGAACTCCTTGAGAATAGGATAGTCATCTAAATACAGTTCCTTATTGTTAGGGTTACTGACATCCACAACATAAATTGCACATCCCTTTTGATGAGCCTTCTTGAGCTGCATCATAGAAATCTATCTAAGCTCTAAGGGTCTTTGCATTCCACAAACCTTGATTGGGTTTCCATAATCATCCAGAGAGTTGACTGCCTTATCCTCATAGTTTACTATAACCTTATGCTCAATTGACCAATTTATTCCCAAGATTAAATTGTATGAGCCTAAAGGTGCCACATATAATTTTACCTAAGTTTGAAAGGTTGGAAGCTCTAACTCACTAAAAAAGAGATAGGCATCTACCCTCTGCTCTACGCGATTACCATACTGGAATATCCTTGAATTTTCCATTTATCTAGGTCTAATAAGTATCTTGGATATTATTCTAGGATCTATAAAACATTAAATAGCTCTAGTTCCAATTAGCATAGAGATATATTAGCCATAGATCTTACCCATCAACTAAATCGGTGAAGCCTAATACTCTACCTATCTATTATCCACTGCATCATGGATTTGGTGATGCTAAGTCCGCTAATAGCTTCCTTCCCTCCACAACTTTGAGCATGAGGATAATTCAAGACATAATGATCGCCTCCACAAGTATAACATCCATCACCAGGCCCTTTGCAACCTCCTATCTTGTCCTCTCTAAAGCCCTTCTGCTTATGGTCATCTTTACCCTTGCTTCTTTTTTTCTTCTTGTTATTTCCACCATTACCATCTTCACCCCTCTCCTGTGACTTGCTTCCCCTCTTGAGATTATAGATCTGATGGCTCTTGTCTCATTTATGAAATTTATTTTTTCCCATATCACAACTTAGGATTCGAGTCATTATGGAGATTCGATAACTGTTGCAGTTTCTATTCCTATTTAGTGGCTTTTCAGAAGACTTCATTTCTAGTAATAGGTTCATGCATATCCATTTCAGCTCCTATGTGGGGTCTCAGTCCCATTATAATTTTTTGGATATGAAACCTTTCATCTCCATGATACTATGGCACATATTTCAATAGGTTGGTGAACTTTTCCCAATACTAGATCACAATCATGTTTCGTTGAGTTAGATTCTAAAATTCTATCACTTTATTTTCATAGAAAAGTTGTGGTAACCATCTCTTCCTAAAAGATTGGAGGAAGAGTTCCCACATGATCCTAACAGGCTAAAGATTTCGTTCTAACTTCTCACTATCCCACCAAGTAGTTGCTTCACCTGAGAGATGATACGTAGCCCATGCCACCTTGGTCTATTCAGAAAGATTACAGAGCCCAAATTATTTTTCCATCTCTATAATCCAAGCCTCATCTCCTGTTCTGATAGCCTTACCATAAAACTTGGGTGGTGCTACCCATTTGAGATCCTTTCCAAGCTCTTCCTCAATTCATCCTTGTGGCCCTACCCCTAGACCACTGTCTCCTTGAACTCCTTATACATTCCTATGGTCTTCATCCTCGCGTGCCACTCAGACTTCTTGCTCTATGAGATCCATGCTAGACTCTTGTCAGTTTAGAAGCTCTAGAATTTTCTCCAACCTCTTGTTAGGTTTTTTATTAGAACCACTACTACCCATCTCTTGACTGGTGGTCACCATCTTGGCTCACACATAATCCTACAACACATTCACTTTTATTGCATCTCAACACTGGGTTCTATGAATAAATTTTCTTATTCTACATCACATAATTCACACATGCATACATCCCTTACTCAGAATACATACACATTCATGCAATATAAACATATTTTGGGGTCTTTCATTTGAACACACCAAAAATATTATCTAATTTTATTTATATTAAAGGTGAGTCAATAGACCCTTATTTAAAAAATGTTTCTTGTTACATCATTCACTTTTTCTTGACATCAAAAATAGGACATTCCTCTAGGTCCTCATCTAAATTTACATCAAACTTTATAGAAGAGGATGGTTGATTATGTAGGCTCTCCTTTTCCTCTTTGGTCAACAAGGGTGCATTGGGTCCACACCCTAAAGGCCAGTCTTGAATTACATAAATATTTTTGATCTTAGATGTTTTCTTCTCCTCAATCTTCAATCCTCTCTCTAGCTTGAGTCATGTAAGGGCCTGTGATAGAGTTTCATCATCGAGAATTTCTGATTGAACCTCCATATTGGCATTTTCTTCCTTCATGTCATTCTTATGTGAGGTTCTAATAGTTTTCCCTTTCCTTTGTCCTGTCTTTGACCTTCCCATACCTACATTCAATCTAGCTTTGGTCAATTCTTAGGGCAACTAAATTTTTGTCAAGGGTCAACTATCCCTTGTCAAACTATGGTAGACTCAAAAGGTCTAGAGTTGAACCCTAAGCTCTAATACCAAATGTAATAACCCATCCTAAATTATTACTTAATTAATATTATTGTAAATGACACATGAATATATTAAAAATTAAAAAGATATAACTAGTGGCTAAAGTCAATGAAAACTACACATGTACATTTAAAACGAGTCAATGATTCATATATTCAATTAAATATTCAAATTACAATATCAGTTTTGACTTGGCTCATAAGGCCAAATAGTCATTACATTGTACAACTTTACACCAAGTACATCAAGTATTACATAAATGTTACATCATAGACTAAAAATTATCATGTACAACTAAGGTTACTCTTGACACTCACCTCCATTGGTGGATGAGAACATGTATGAATCACTTTACCACTCAACCATGAACCTTATGCTTCCTCAAAATTCTTTCAACTTGAAGAATACCTGACCCTGCACAAAAAGTTTAGCAAGATAAAAATCTGCAAGGTGGAATTGGGTGCATGCCAATACATCAACATGCAATATCTATCTACAAGTTAGAAAATAAAATGCAATATCTATGCTAGAAATGGAAGAGAGTGATATCACAGTATTCATACATACAAATGAACTATATTTCTTGGCCAAGCATATAAATGTGTTGCGACAACAACAAACAATAGGTTCTAGTAAATTAAACCTATACTCTCTAAACTCCATTTTGGTACCCATCCCATAAGGCAAATTTATACAATACATCTCATAACATCTACCTACCCTCTAGAAGCATCTAACCTGAGGTGCTCTAATATACTTAGGTATCGCTGTTCTATTCAAGTAAAAGAATAGTCTTCTCACATATGCCTATGAAAAAGAAGAATCATATATCTAATTTACTCTCTAGATAGAAATTAGATACATGATTCAAATAGAGCAATTTAGCAATTAGTCATATCATTCATATGACTTGTAGTGTTCTTTAATCAGCTTAATAACTAGGAACATGAATTCCTCTACTCAAGGATTGAACATCACAACTAACAGTCATAACCTGCTAAAGAACCTCATTTAATCATCGACCCAGGGATGTGAACTTGAAATGGGTCAGCATAATATATGCACTAATCACCTTTCCAGAAATGCATGATTTCCTAAGATGATTTATACTTGAATTTGAATTACTGGAAACAACTTTACTGGATAAGTTGCTTGGAAATGAAAACTGAAAGATAAAACTATTTTCCATCTAGTGGCTACAGGAATAGTTGATAGCTCTGTGTTTCTTCCAGCTACAGGAACAGTCACATTAACCTCTATGAAAGGAAGTGCAACTATTCTAACTTGCAGAATGAAAGTATGGACAATTCCCTAAGTGGGCCCCCTTAGGTGATGCTAAAAGTAGACATCAGATTAAGCGAAAAACTTCATAA
This sequence comes from Sequoiadendron giganteum, assembly GCA_007115665.2. Classification (NCBI taxonomy): domain Eukaryota; kingdom Viridiplantae; phylum Streptophyta; class Pinopsida; order Cupressales; family Cupressaceae; genus Sequoiadendron; species Sequoiadendron giganteum. Next base: position 483,163,521 of record CM021104.1, read on the forward strand.
ACTTTATTGATTCAAGATAGATAAGTACATAGCACACAATCTCTTGACTATATTTCTAAAACTAAAAATGTGTTACAACAGAAATCTTCTATTTAATGAAAACTAAATCCAACTACTAACTAACTTTCCCTTATAAAATGGGAGGTCTTTATTACATTTAACTAACTTAGTAAAGAGGATGGAAATGAAAGAACTAAGTCAAATCAGTTCATCATTCTTAGAATACCATCATCCTAGATTTATGCGCCATTAAGATGCCTGAGCTAGATTTCTGAAACACTCCTTTCATGGTAGATGAGTTGAAATTGCCTCCCTATTCTTTTGCTACTCAACCAGTCTTCTTTGATTTGGTCTTCTATTCTTCAAGTGGGAAATGAATTCCTTCCTACAATCATGGTACTTGCAAAATATCTTGCCAGCTATTCCTGAGGTAGAAAGTTAGCTCAACATGTTCAACCTTTAAGACAATCCATTACTCCATATATACATTTATTAAGCATTAAACTAAGGAAAAAATTATTTCAGACATGGTTGCAGGAAGTTCAATAGTAGAGGTTGTAGGAAGGGTTTGTCATCACGCAAAGTCATAAGGAATTCATTAAAATAATAAAACATTTTAAGGTGATAATTATGGAAATATTTAGCACAATATACTTTTCATATTAAGCATAAAAAGTTCATGTCTTGTCCCATAATCATCACTAAATGTTTGTTTTAGCATAGCAAAAAGCAAAACAGTGTTTGTAAAAGTATGATCTAAATTTTCCAAAAACTTGGCTCATCATTCCCCTCAACCATCTACTTGCTGGACCCTTCAACAAGTCTAGCATTTCTTCTTCTGGAAAATTCTCTTAAATCAACATTCTATTTTTGTCCACACTCTGCATGCTAGAAACTCTAGAAGTGAGCTCGCATCGCCTCCAGCCTTTGCCATCTGTTATCCTCAGAACTCTTGTTGTATATGCTATTGTCCCCCTATATAGATAGTAATGGCCATAGGGTATTAGGCGATCGCATAACCAAAGGCAACCAATTCTCCCTTTTTGTCTTGGCATTCCTCATGTATCTTTCTACCCTTCTAGTTGCTGCATATAAGGTATTGAGAGTGTGTGGTTCTACCCTTTTTAATTGAAATGAAAGATGCTCCCATCTAGTTTGAATGTGCAGGGTTGCAACATTAAAATCACTATTTATAATTTGGGAATACTAAGAGAATACCTCTTGTCTCAAAGGCTCAATCAGTGGCCTGGCTCTTTCATCTCTCCAAAATTTCTTCCAATCAAAGTAAATACCCATTCCATTTCTAGATTCATTCCTCATAGATAATGGCATATTGAATTCATCATGCTTATGACTATAAAATTGTTCCCCCATGTTTATCTCATTGGTGATCCATGAGATCAGAGTGCTGATATGAATATCACCGACATAACATAAGGGGTTCCATTCTTTATCCTGGGGTACAACCAAATTGTGCAGATAAAATTCACACAGATGGTTCTTGATGTGCAGAGGTGAATCTCTGTATACTTCATAAAATTCTTCTGGGGTATCTAAAGAAGGGTTTTTACCTTTCTAGACTCTAATTAGTTGGAAGTTCAGATACAACTCTTTGAAGTGCATTGCATAGACAGATGAAGGTGCTCGACATTGCATCAGCCATAGAATAAGCTCTACCACCTAGTTGAGAGTGTCAGTTAAGTTAGCAATTTCAAAATTCTTGTTCTGGATTATTCTTTGTAATCTCTCAATTTCAAGTGCAAAAGTAGTCTGTTGATGCTGGAGTTCTTCAAAACATGCCATTCCGACAACAAAGTTCGTGACATGGAGCAGAGGTCTATGATTATAGCTTACTACAGGTAACCCCTGTATTTCCTCAGTTACATCCACTTTTCCCTATTCTTCATCTCTAATTACCTCTATATTATTTGATTGTTCAGAGTTTTCCTATCCTGAATTACCATCCTATTGCCAACCTTCTTGTTCTTCCTGAGCAACAAGAATCTCATCAGTAATGCCAATGCTTTCATCCTCTTTTTATGTCGAAAACACAACTGTTACCTCCTCCTTTTCAACACATTTCATTCCTTCATGGAAGCTCCTTCAAGTGTACTCACAATCTCTTCAGTAATAGGTTCCTCTTCTCCTAGTATAGAACTGGAAGGGTCAGAAATTGGTGGTGTGGCTGGAGTAGCATCAATTGATTGGCGGGCTGCCTGGTTCTGGAGTCTAGAGCTCCTCCCTATAGAAGTAGGAATTGTCTTATGCTTTTTGGAGAGTTTTTCTACAGGAACAGAGAAGTTTTCATTTTTCTTTCTTTTTACAGGTTTAGGGGTTGCCACAATGGGTGACTTCCCTTTCTTATCATTGGAAGAAGGCTTAGGATTTTTGATAGGGGTTTGTGCAGGTTGCTTGGAAGTTTTTTCAGAAAGAGGAATTTCATCCTGTGAATCGGATGATTCCTGAGTAGAGGACATAGTAGTAGAGGTCTAGCCTATGGACTGGGAGGTTCGTTGCTTGAAGGTAAGAGGTTCACCTCTAGGTCCAAAATTTTGAATTTTAGGGTTGAAATTGACAATAAATTCCTCCCAGGTCATTCTTGATGCATCTTGAATAGATTTTTCAACAAGTAATTTAATAAGGCAGTGGTGGGATACGAAGTTAACCTACCCTTTTTAAATTCAACACCACTATTGGATAGAAAATTGTAAAGGAAGTCAGGAATATTCATCAATAATCCATGGCGTAAATGAGACAAAATTTTGAAGTGATGAGAATGCAGGACTGAAAACCTACCTTCACAGGTTATGTTTTTGATTATATATCCCGCCCGTGACACCCAGTCCTGTGACAAAATCATCCTTTGTGCACCTTGCTTATCTACTCATAGAGGAGGGTCATTTGGCCGAGTAAACTCTACCCTAGCACTCCTTGCATCCCTTCCTCTAGGAAATGGCTCTTTGACTTGAGGTAATCCCATTATTTCTGAAATTCTGTCAATTGATGCATTCATCGTTATACCTCTAACTTTTGCTTTGCCTTCTTGAAATGTTCTTATGAACTCCTCTACAATGTCTACATCAAAAGCTTTGAGCTTTAGTAAGTAATTGAGCCACCCATATTGTCTGAATGGTGGCACATGCAACACATCCTACAACAGGATCTTATGGTCTGTAGGCCCGTGCCGAATCGACTAACCTCCCATCTCCTTAGTTCTTTGTAATTAAATGCTTTAAGAAATGCTCACCAGGTTTTCCCAACTGAACTTCCTGTACCCCAACCAATGAACTTCTTACAGCCCAATTCTTCAACACTCTACCTCTCCCCTCAACCTAAACTTTTGAACCACTCTTCAAAAGTTGCAGAAAAATAGGGAAAGCAATTCGATCATGCAATCTTATTGAAGGAGAGAGTAATCATGGATAAACGAAATACATTTAGGTTTATTATTGTAGGAAGTAAATATTGCTTGATCATAAAGTATAGATTTCAAATATCTGGGGTTCATGATAACTAACATGATAAAGCTTGTGGCAGTGGCAATAATGATGTGGCAGATAGTTATGACATAGAGAAACATGCTCAATCGTGTAGAGAAGCAGAAAGAAATGGCAACCATATAGGAAATTTGTTTGCGCTAATTAACACTAAATTAAATGTAATAAATAAAGTAACTTAAGCAATCTTAAGGTGAAGTGGAGCTCACCTAGATAGATTCACCGTAATTACCTGATGTGACTTCCCTCTTCATTGCAATATGTGACACGGAGAAATGTGGATGATATGAAAAGTGACAGGTGGATGAGGTGGTAGAAAGAGTGTGTGTACAGATTGCAGATGAAGTGATTGAATGGAATGGGGATCTGATGGATGACCCATTTATTATGATAGTTGCATGTACTTTTATGCATGGCCTAGGGAATTGAGTCGAGACTCAATTCCTTTGGTTGCAAGATCAATGGCCTCCTGCACTAATTCGAACTGGCTCAAAAATTCTTCTCTGTCAATGGGCTTATAGTAGAGATTTAGGCGATGCCCATTGACTAATAGCTTGAATCTAACCTCATCAATGGTCCTCAATTGTACAACACCATTTGTGAATACTTCCTCTATCTCATATGGACCCAACCATTTAGTTTGTAGTTTTTCTTGACTGTCCTTATACCGTGAGTCATAAAGCAGAGCCCAATCTCCTGCTTTGAATTTCTTCTCCTTGATGTACTTATCATGCCACCTTATTCGCTGGTTTTGTATTATCTCATTGTGTTGTAGGGAATTTTTTCGGAGTTCATCCAAGGCATTGAGCTGCATGACTCTTTCCTTTTGTGCAGTTTTTAAGTCCATGTCCATCTCCAATGCTGTTCTGAGAGTCTTATGTTCAAAATCTATTAGCATCATAGTTGTTTTACCATACACCATTTCAAAAGGTGTATATCCTGTAGCAGTCTTCCATATAGCTTCTAGTAACCTTGCAGCCCATTCCTTTCTATGCAAATCGACAGTTTTAGTCAAAATTGCCTCTATGTCCCTATTGGTGATCTCTACTTGGCCATTAGCCTATAGATGATAAGGAGTTGATTTCCCATGCCTTATGTTGTATTCATTTACTAAGGTTGTTATAAGTGTAGAGGTAAACTGTGCTCCTTGATCTATCACTATTTCCTTAGGGACACCAAATCTGGTGAATATTTCCTCATAGAGGAATTCTACTACTTTATTATCCCTAGCATGCTTCATAGGTTTATCTTCTACCCATTTTGTCACATAATTTGTGCATACAAGGATGTAGGACTTACCATTTGAAGGCAAATCAATTGGTCCTACAAAATCCAATCTCCATTTGTCGAAGGGTGTAACAATAACTTGTGTAAATAGAGGCATCTCATCTGATCTAGTTGGTCTTCCCATCCTTTGGCATCTGTCACATCTTCTATTGTATTTGGCTACATCTCTATGCAGAGTTGGCCAATAGTAGCCAGTATTTAAGATTTTTATTGCTGTCCTTTTTGCAGCAAAATGTTCACCACATCGTTCATCATGGATTGCATGTAGTTTATCATGAGTATCTTCCTCTCATACACATCTCCTCATAACCTGATCTGGCCCTGTATAAAACATGCAATCTGCAATCCAAGAAAAGTTTTAACTTTTCTCTACCAATAATCTTTTTTCTTTAGGGGAGAATTGAGGAGGAGTTCTTCCTACATCCAGATAATTTGCTATGTCTACATACCATGGGTAAATGACCTTGATTGCAAACAAATGCTCATCAAAAAAGGAATCCTCAATAAGTGCAGATTCATCTTGTTTTTGAATCTTAGATAGTAAATCAACAACCACATTGGCCTTACCTGGTTTGTTCACAATTGTAATGTCAAATTCCTGCATTAGCAACAACCATCTTGCCAGTCTCCCTGCTATTGAGCTTTTGTTCATGAGATACCTGATTGCTACATGATCAGTGTGGACAAATATCTGATACCCTATGATGTAATGCCTGAATTTATTGAGTGCATAGATGATTTCTAACATTTCTTTCTCTATAACAGTGTAGTTTACTTCAGCTCCTTGCAAATTTTTGCTTATGTAGTAGAGTGTATGTTCTGTCGAACCACCCTTTTGTCCTAATACAAAACCAATGGCATAATCTGATGCATTAGTATGAATATGGAATGGAAGTGACCAATCAGGTCCTTTCAAAATAGGTGCTTTTGTAAGGGAAATTTTCAAATCAAGGAATGCTTTTTCACATTCCTCTGTCCAGGCAAAATCTGCATCTTTCTTCAACAAACTGTATAGAGGGCCTATTGTTTGGCTAAAGTCTTTGATAAATCTTCTATAATATCTAGCATGTCCTAGAAAGCTTCTTAGTTCCTTTTTCTTGGTAGGAAAGGGTAGATTAGAGATGACTTCAATCTTAGAAGGATCAACCTATATTCCTGTAGCAGAAATATAGTGACCAAGCACTATTCCCTCTTGTATCATCATAAAGCACTTTTGACTATTTAGTGATAGTTTATGATCTTCACATCTCTATAGTACCTTCTTTAAGTTTGCTTGATCTTCCTCAAATTTTGCACCATAAACAGTAAAGTCATCCATGTATATCTCCATGTAGTCATATGAGATGTCCGAGAAAATACTTATTACTTCTCTCTAGAAAGTTGTAGGTGCATTGCAGAGACTGAAAGGAAAAACTAAGTAGGAAAACGTTCCCCAAGGGAATGTAAAAGTAGTATTTTCCTGATCCTCTAGAGCAATCTTGATTTGATTGTATCCACTGAAGCCATCCAAGAATGAGAAGTACTTTTTCCTAGATAAATTATCTAGAACTTGATCAATTAAGGGAAGAGGAAAGTAATCTTTCTTTGTTGCCAAGTTGAGCTCTCTGTAATCAAAACATACTCTCAATTTTCCTCCTTTCTTAGGAACAATAACCAGTGGGGAGACCCATTGACTATCCGAGATTGGGTAGATAAAGCCAGCTGTTAACATTTTTTGCAACTCTTCTTTAAAAATTTCTCTCAAGGCTGGGTTGATTCTTCTTTGAGGTTGTCTGATAGGTCTGAACTCACTGTTAATGAATATGCGATGTGTGCAGAGTTTTGGATCTAAGCCCTTCATATCGCCAAATTCCCAAGAAAAATATGACTTATGACTAGTAAGCATTTTGACCATAGAGTCTTGTTGCTCACTGGTGAGGTTTTTGTTGATACTCAAGGTTTTTCTTGCTGCTACCTCCACTTGTGAGGTTAACTCAACCATAGATACTTCAAGTAGAAATGGAATTTCTAACTTGTGGGGTAGTAAGGTGTGTAAGCAGTCAATTTTTGTAGGATAATGAGCTAATGTAGGTGGAGGAAGAATGGTCTACAAGGAGCATGGATTTTTTCACAATGAGGGTGTTCGGTACCATATTTATTCAGTAGGATATTGGATAGTATATCTTCCTCTTCTTGTTGTGCAATGAAAGGCTCTTTGGTAATCATCATTAAATTGACCACAGATTTCACTCCCTCCTCTTCTCCCAAATCTATCCAAACAGCTTGTCCACACTCAAGTTGGGGCTGGGCTGAAGAATAGAGGGTGAGCTTCTTTGTGTTATACCCATCATATATTGTCATGTTACTTGACCTACAACCAATGTAAGCATCAGTAGTGGCCAGCCAAGGTCTTCCTAGTACAACAAGGTATCCCTTAATGATGCTTTTGGAGACAAAACCATAAAGTCAGCAGGATAATCCCAAGAATCCAAGGTGACTACCAGGTCTTCTACTACCCCATCAGGTTTGACAATTGAGCTATCAGCAAGCTGCAGTATTGTAGGTGTAGCCCTTAGGTCTGAATACTAAGTTTTACCACTAGGTCCTTGGTCATGACATTGATAGCTACACTAAGATCTACTAAATCATTCTTAATTTGCACCCCATTAATATTGATCTCCACAATAGGGCTACCTAGGTCTGAATATTTTGGGATAGTAAGTTTCCCTAGCATTAAGTCAGAGAGTTGACCTAAGACATGGATAGTTTGATGGTCCTTCTTTTTCCTTCCTGGTTTCTTCATACATACCTCCTTGATAGCTTTACTATAGATAGGTACTTCTTCGATTTTTTGGAACAAGGGAATTTTCACACATATATCCTTTAGTTGATCAAGGATGTCAAAGGTAGGCTCTTCTTGTCTTCTTGTCAAAGGATTGGGTGCTACTTGAGAAGGAAGTTGGGTTGAATTTGGATTCTGGCTTTGATTAGCTATAGGAGGTGGCATAATTGATTGCTATTGGGGTTGCTGCAAGAAACCAGTGGGTGGATTTGACCATTGCTAGCCTCCCGTCCATTGGTTAGACTACTGTCAATTCCCTTGTGGAGGATGCTACTGATTTTTCTATGGTGACTACTAATTCCCTTATGGGGATTGCCAATGGTTTTGTTGGGAATTTGGCCAAGGATTATTCCACTGAGGTTCAAAGTATGGCCCATAGTTTGGAGGGTACTAGTTATGCCACTGACTATTGTATGAACTAAATTTTTTCAAAGGATCTTGAGGTATACCTTGTCTTGGGGCCCATGGCCTATGCTAAGCAACAATGAACACTTCTTCCTCTCCTTCAATGGTTTTGAACTCAGTAGGAAGATGCTGCACATCCAAATTGGCCACTACTTTGCATGTAAAATCCCTTTTTCTTTGTCTACAGTGAGGGAAATATTCAGCTAACATTGCCTTAGCTTCCTCTTTATTCCTTCTAGCTTGCATAGTGTCTAGTTGAGTAGCTACGTCATTGATGATATCTTGCTTGAAGTCAGACAATAGATTAGTAATCTCCCCCTTAGATACTCCAGAGCCACTTCCTTTTATAGCAGAGGGTCTAAACCCCCTCCCCTTCTTTACAGCTGCTCTGGAGTAATTTAGACAAATTTTATTGATATCATCCCAATTGCTTTGGGTGACATCTCCTCCTGCAATGAGGTCAAGGGCCTCCATGCAAGTATCATTAACTATTCTTAGGAAGAGAAGTTTTTGAGATTCCTCATTCAACTCATGTTGAGTATTCTTTTGCACACTAAACAAGAACCTTGACACATAATCCTCCAAGGTTTCATCCTCCTTTTGTGAGATTTTGAAGATGTCATCTCCTCTCATATCATTTCCTCTACAATATTCTTTATATTTACTCAAGAAAAAATTCTTCATTTCATCCCAAGTGGTAGCTACATTTCTTCCCAATCCTATGAACCACCTCAAGGCTAACTCTTTTAGAGTGGAGGGAAACAACTTCAGCTTGTGTCTTGGGGTTGTATAGTCATAGCTTCTGCAAAGGATGTCAAATTCAAACAAGAAGGTATGAGGGTCCTCAGTAATAAGTGCACAGAAATTTGGAAGTGATGAGGTAGGGATGTTCTTGAGGTTATTATTGTCATGCAGGTCAGGAATTGGAAATGGAAAAGTAGGATTGGCCATCCTTGGTTGTGTCTTTGGATTAGATCTTGGCTAGTGAACTACAAGAGCAAGCGGATTATTCGATGGGTCCTGGTTGTTAGAAGTTTGCAGATTATTCAGATGCTAAGCAAGTGGGTTAAGGTCATTTGGCTCTTCAAATAGGTTAAAGCTTAGCTCTGAGGAAGAAGATGAGGTAACTAAGTCTTGGCCAACATCCTGATATGGGTCTTCTTGGAAAAGGTCTGGTTCATTCTCTTCAATATCTATTCTTCCAGGAAGGAATCTTCCAAATTGGTCTCTTCTTCTACGCATACAACAAAAAGTGAATTAACTATGAAAATGCTAGAATACAAAATTCTAAACGAAAATACTTGGAATGAAATTTTGAACTCTCTACTATGATGCTTGTAATAGGTCCTTAGTTTGACACCATCCCCTACAACGATGCCAAAAATGTAGTGTTCTTTAATCAACTTAATAACTAGGAGCATGAATTCCTCTACTCAGGGATTGAACATCACAACCAACAGTCATAACTTGCTAAAGAACCTCATTTAATCATCAACCCAAGGCTGTGAACTTGAAATGGGTCAACATAATATATGCACTAATCACCTTTCCAAACATGTATGATTTCCTAAGATGCTTTATAATGGAATTTGAATTACTGGAAACAACTTTACTGGATAACTTGCTTGGAAATGAAAACTGAAAGATAAAACTATTATGCATCTAGTGGCTGCAGGAACAGTTGACAACTCTGTGTTTCTGCTAGCTACAGGAATAGTCACATTAACCTCTATGAAAGGAAGTGCAACTATTCTAACTTGCAGAATGAAAGTATGGATAGTTCCCTAAGTGGGCCCCCTTAGGTAATGCCAAAATTAGACAACAGATTAGGCAAAAAACTTCATAAACTTTATTGATTCAAGATAGACAAGTATATAGCACACAATCTCTTGACTGTATTTTTGAAATTGAAAATGTGTTACAACAACAATCTTCTAGCCCATTCTCTGAAGGAGAATGGGCTATTTATTCAAAACTAAATCCAACTACTAACTAACTCTTCCTTATAAAATGGGAGGTCTTTACTACATTTAACTAACTTAGTAAAGAGGTGGATGGAAATGAAAGAACTAAGTCAAATTGGTTCATCAGTCTTAAAGTGCCATCATCCTAGATTTATGCACCATTAAGATGCCTGAGCTAGATTTCTGAAACACTCCTCTTGCATGGCGGATGAGTTGAAACTGCCTCCCTATTCTTTTGTTGTTGAACCAGTCTTCTTTGATTTGGTCTTCTATTTTTCAAGTGGGAATTGAATTCCTTCCTCCAATTGTTGTACCTGCAAAATATCTTGCCAGCTATTCCTAAGGCAAAAAGTTAGCTCAACATGTTCAGCCTTTAAGACAATCCATTACTTCATTTATACATTTATTAAGCATTAAACTAAGGAAAACATAATTTCAGACATGGCTGCAGGAAGTTCAATAATAGAGGCTACAAGAAAGGGTTTGTCAGCACACAAAGTCATAAGGCATTCATTAAACTAATAAAACATTTTAAGGTGATAGTTATGGAAAGATTTAGCATAATATACTTTTCATATTAAGCATTAAAAGTTCATGTCTTGTCCCATAATCATTACTAAATATTTGTTTTAGCATAAAAAAAAGCAAAAAAGTGTTTGTAAAAGTATGATCTAAATGTGCCAAAAACTTGGCTTATCATGACCCATGTCTAATTTTCAACATAAGCATTATCCATTTTAAAATGAATTAAGTAAAAGAACAAAAGAAGGTTTGTCACAAGTATGTGTATGTATATAGACAAATTTTATGTGCATACAGATATATGTGCCTACTTAAGTTATTGGTTTGTGCATACATTCTGAAATAAACCATTAAATTAGATTGCAATCATTAAATAATATTCCATTTGGCATTTCTTTTGTCAAAATAAAGAATCTAGAACAAGTCTATATTAACAGTTTCATAGATACTGTTTCTTCTTTTGAATTCTCACAAAATTGTGATACTTTATCATTGTTGTTGACATATGAACATTCACTATTTTTTAACAGAATCAATACCATTTCCTACTAAATAGTTATAAAACAAGTTGTTTCATATAGAATGTTCACAATTTACAACTAATCAATGTTGTTCTAGCTAAGAATTTTAATGAACAAGATTGTTTCCATTTAAACAGTTTAATGAACATGACTTTCTTTAGCTACACATATAAATTTACAAAAAATCAATGTTGTTTACAACAAAACATTCATTGTTTACATCAATACAATTCTATTTCAAACTAAATAGTTATATTTTATGACAAAACAATGTCGTTTCCAATAGAACATGCATTGTTTACAATTACATAGTGTTGTTTCTAGCTAAATAGTTACAATTTATGTCAAAGCAATCTTGTTTCCAATAGATCAATCACTATTTTTAATAGTACTTATTGATGGGTGTTTTTTCACCTTCTCAACATAGGTAGCACACAAGTATGCTACCTCTCTTGAAAGGTAATTTAAGAAACTAAGTTGAAGAAATCACCCCAAGGTCTCTTGCGTGTCAAGTCATGACAATGCTTGGAATAGTTCAGTTGGTTGATGTGATTTCTTGGTAATCACAGGGTGGCCTTTATGGTTTACAAAGTATGGGAATTTGGGTAGTTTCAAAGTGTTGGAAGTGAATAAATAGTTGTTGCAATTTCATGACAGCAAGTTGAAACTTGCCATATTCATAAAATTTAATGTTGTGGTGATGCTTAGAATCCTACTCTAACAAGGGACTAAAAGAAGTATAAAAAGAGAAAGTGTGAGAGAAGACTTTCTAAATCTAATCTATGAATGAACAGTAACAATGGAGGCTTCTACAATAGACAAACTTCAAAAACTGAGTTTTGTTTGACCAAGAGGAACCTATAGCTATACAAAACTAGTGCAATCTCCTAAGGTTTGCTGATTTTCATATTGTACATGCACTTCATGAACATAGAATTGAACTAAGTTTCAGCCATGAAATAAAGAAGCCTAGGCTAAATTTGCACAATAGCTTGTCATCAACAAGTGCCAAAAGTATGGACTAAAATTTCATCAAATACCATAACAACAAACACCATTATCACTGCCATTCAAGAAACTAACAACTAAATCTAACATGGAAGTTGAACCATGTATGCATAATGAAAAAAATCAAAAGAAACACCCATAAAACCATGCAATGCTTTTGTCTATTGCTACAAAATTCCCAATACACTAGTTCTCCAACCACCTACAAATGAATGGATAAGATTGATTTACATTGTGTGGTCCAGATTCATTACAAGTTAGGGTTTCACCTACCCCCAATATATAGCAATTTAAAATATATCTTTGTCCTTTTCCCTATTTTTCCCTTTAGTGGTCCTGGCATTGTAGTGGTTTTGTCCTATAGCTCTTTTTTGTGCTATGGCTGAAAGTTGTCAAATTTTTCCCTCTGTCTAATGCATTTGTAGCATTATTTCAACCAACCAAGTGCATCTTCTCGTATATTTTTATGGCCAAAGGGAAGATATGTCACTCTTGATCTTGGTGTACTACTCTTGATGGGTCATGATCATGTGAAGAAAAAACAAATCCCTCTTGCTTCTGAATTTAGTGGACATCCTTTGGATTCCTTTGGCTCTGACCTCCTCACCATGTAGTCATTGGTTCATCGGTCCTCTATTGACAAAATATCCTTTGTTTAAGGAATCATCCCCTCCCAGGAATCTCCATTATTCTAGGAATGCTTTCGTAGGCGGATAGGTGAAGGTATCCCCCCATCATGCCTCATCTATGTAGATAATCTCTAATTATCATTTTATTTGCAGACCTAGTAGGCAACATGCAGATCCTCATTTGGATTGCATCCATATACCTTTCTTCTTTGGATCAAGCCTATAATTAGAATTCACCTTAGCAAATCCCTTGTTAGCACAACATCATAGGTGGGCACATCATGAGGAATTTCCTTCAACAATGGGTTCCTTTGGCTACCTTCATTTTATAGTTAAAGCACTGTACAAAATAATGAATTCAATTAGACTTATGCAAAAACATCCATAATGATATGAAAATTCTTTAAATCCCTTGCAATAGTTACTTGATCTACTCTAATTATCCATCTCATTGGTCTTCAAAGATAGAGAAGGAAGTAATATGTGTAGGTGTACATGATGCTCCTTTCTCAGGTTCTCAATTCAACTCCCAGACATAAGTCATTTCTATCAACATCCTTGTCATCACTACTTATCTTTGAGCAACCATACCCGACTCTTATACACGACTTGATTTCCTTTCACCTTCAATAAACTGTTAATGAGGAAATACTAAGCTAATTGCGAGAGATGAGAGTGTGGGTTCTAGATGGCTCGTTGCTATTAAAAACAACATTGAAGGGAAGGAGGCCCGCATGAACGTGCTGGCAAGCTTCAACAAAGGTTTCCAATATTTTCTTTCTTATTTTTATATTTTAATTACGTTTGTCCTCCAGCTTAATATGCATTGTGCTCTACAAAGAAGTTCTTTTTATGGAGGTTCATTGAATAAACCCTATCTTTGCTTGTCTCACACAAGAGCCCCCATTATTCATCCATATCAGGTGACTTGGGAATTCACTATTTGTCACACATTACTCCTTTGGATGCAACCGACTATCTTTCCATTGTTTGCCTAATTTGAGTTGAGCTTCAACATCTTGGTGAGGTAGGGGTAGAGTGCAGATAAACTACGTCACAATGCCACCAGCGAGATATTATGCAGAAGGGTCACTACAAGAAGCCGTTATTAGAAGGCCACTAAAATAGTGGCACGTATGCTCACGACCTCTGCAAAGGAAAAACCCACATGGAGGGGAGGATAGAAAAGATGATGTGGGGCCTTGGTATTAAAATATTTTCCCCCACATCAAGGACCACCATCAACCACCTCATACTATTTCATTGCATATTTAAATAATGTGTTCATTTGCTAAGGTTACTAAATATCCCCTCTCCCATATTCATTTCACATCACTTAACACATAATGGTATGAGACTTTTAAGTTTGTATAAATGCCCCTCCAAATGGAATTTCAGTGCCCCAAAGGTTTTCCACACTATCCCATACCATATTTATGTGAAGACAATGTATGGGGCATCATGCAGATAATAAGAATGTGGGCGGTGGCTTGGAAATGGCACCATTGATGATGGACACTCAATGGAGGATTTTTGTTGAGGGGGTTGTGGTCAATGAAAGGTGGGGTGCAGGTGACCAACGTAAAAATTCCATTGTGAGCAAGTTGTTAATGAGTACCATGGGGAATGGCCTAGGTGATTGTGGCCTTTGTCGAGAGGTCATCCTTATCAGCACACAACATAGGCGATAGGTGGATATAATAGCAATATCATTTAGTGATGGTGGAGGGAATGCAACACCCCCCCTTGGGAAACCCACAAAAGGCAACACCATGAGCATTCGTCATTTGATCCAAAGGACAAAAAATGGCCCCCATCAGTAGGGAACCCACATTTGTCCTAGCTATTTGAGACTTAAAAATTCTTTCACGTCACTTCCATCTCATTTCCATACTTATTTCAACCTTCTTCGATTACTAGAGGGCCCCCAATCATGCCCAATCATTCAAATCAAATGAATCCTTGCAGGAGAAATGCGATGAATTCTCCATCGAATGGACACAAAGAAAAAAACATCTCATATTCGAGCTCATGGTTTGGATTATGCTCAGAGCTAATATGGTTGATCAATTCCTTTTATGATCGATACCTTGGTTGTTACTCACATACTTGCTTGACAAAGTGATATCCTAAATGGGATGGTGGTGGTGCATCTGCCTTGGTATATAGTAGTTTGGTGGTGCAGGTGAAGAAGAGTGGAGAACTATCATGGGAAAGCCATTGCGGCCATGGAAAAGGTAGATGGCCAATGATGACATGGGACCTACACCAACCAATGATTATCATTTGGAATCCAGTTTAGGGAGGCAACACGTCGACTACTATTAACTTATCAATTCTCAATGAACATTTTTAGATTTAATGAGTGACTCCCAAACCATGTTGTTTTATTGAGCACCAAATACTTTGTGCATAAGTTGCCCTAGTGGTGCATGCGTCTCTTTCTGAAAGGACATCCCCACTTTCTAATAAAATACAAATGTCCCTGCCAAGATCCCATAGAATGGACACCCCTAGCCATCGATCAATTATACATTTGGGCTTCATGTCACTCACTATCCTCGTGCACCCCAACAATTTTTTGTGATTTATGTTACTTTTATTGGAGAAAAATTATTCTCTATGGAATCATCCCTACTAACCAACCACGAATCATAGATCAACAAACTTGATTTTTGAATTCACTATTACACCTCTTCGTGCCTTTTTTTGATCACTTCAATTTCACCTATATTAACTATTGCTTTATACAAAATTCAACATGGCCTCCTAGAACCTCATCGTCAGTTGCCTAGGATATTTCCACCGAGAGGCTAGCTATGCATGCTTAGGGATGCCTTATATGTATGACAACCAGGAGGGCTATGGACTCCGCTTGGTGCAAGTCTATGAATGCACGCCAGATGGAACTGCAAGCCCCACTTGAAGGAGTTCCATGGGAGAAAATGCATAGACCAGCCTAATGGTGATGCCATTAGAATGATGGAATTGAAACAGGCATTTATCAAACCATGAGGTCCCGCAATCAAACATTCCACTAATTTTTTCGTTCAACATTTTAACAAGCTCTTGATGGTTTTAACACTAGCTTCTTGTTATGCCGGGGTAATTGAATTTCAATGATCACACAAAGAGATTATCAATGGATGGCTAATGTGAAAGTGACAAAGAGACTAGTTGTTCCCATAAGTAAAAGGTACACAATGGTAGGGGTGGCATAGAGGTCCACAATGGGGAGGACATTCAATAAAATTCATTTAATATAGTGGCATAAGATAAGTGGAAGCCTGCATAGCGGTCCCTATAGGGAAGCTCGAATAACGGTCCCCACAAGGAAGACCATTGTTGGTTCCACCCTCAAATGTCATCATTCCTCAAGTGAAAATCTCTAGTGCATGGTGCCATCCCTCCCCAATAACCAACATTAATTAAGTATTCTATTATACTTAGATGGAATAATGTTGAGATTAGAAGTAAGCATGATGGTTGTGGGAAAGTCATTAGGGAAGACCGCCATAAACAGTGAAGTAGACTATGGCCCCCCACAACAAAGAAATCCTATGAGACCTAGCACAAAGGACCAACTTGGAGATGTCGTTAAGAGTGAAATTTGGGAATGGGAAACTGAGCGATGGCCATGGTGTCATGAAATTTTATAGATAAGTGAATGTAGGTGAATCGAGCACATCATGTATGAGCTCCATTTTGCAATGATGAGACAATGGATGGCCCCTGTCATGGGGTAGATAGTATTGGTGGGTTGTGGGCCCACAATATGGGGAGGCAAAAAAGCTTCATCATCATAAAACAACATTGAGGTGATGGCCTCCCACAAGTGGAGGCCCAAGAGGGTAGACCTTCCAGTGAGCGTAGACTTTGAGTTCATCGCAACTTTATGGTTTCATTATGAAAAAATGGTGTATTCAAGGTTTGCACAATGGAGCGGTGTGATAGCTTAGTTGTTAGAAAATGGTGGCCTAGTCAAGGTAGGTTAAGTGCAAGGGCTTGTAAACATTTCGACTTAGGATATTTTGAAGTGTGTTGAGCCCACTTTGGTAATGGTGAATGGGGACAAAAAAATCCCCAGTGGAGCCAACCATCCAAGTGAAATTCAAGGGTCGACTATTGATTAACGATGTGATGGAGGTAGAAATCTGCATGAGGTGGTCTGCAACTATGGGTCCATGATGGTCAATGGACACAATAGAAAAGATTAGTGCGGGATGTGCCACATGGGAGGATGGTGAGGCTTGGATACACATGTGAGATGGGGCACAATGGTAAACAACAAGAGGAGACCTACAAATGCAAGTATGTGAGCCTCAATAGATGCCAGGGTGAAAAGATAAGGGAAACTCGCAAGACCCAATCTATAGAGCTAAATAACTTAGTGAAGTTCAGGTAGGTGCCTTTGGCCAATGGGAAATTGATTGTTTAGGCATGTGACCAACTTGGGATTGGAAACGGGGTGTAGAGTGAGGCAAAAGAAAAACAAATCGTCGAGAGAGAAAATGATCCGTTGAGAGAAAAAAGAGGGGATCCCTGCCTTCAATGGGTTATGTGTGCAAAATATGCACAAAAAATGGAAAATCGCTGGGGAAATGCTCTAAATCATTTCAATGATAAACTAGAATCCTAAACCCATAATCTCTGTTTTCGACCCTCACACTAGGGAAAACAAACTAGGTGCTTGACCAAAGGATCAAAACCAAAAGTCAACCCAACCTTCTATAAACTAAAAATCTGAGTGTGTGCAAATGCATTAATTCCCATATTTAAGATGCTAATAGAACCCAAGCTTCATCAAGTTAAGCTATGTAATTGATTCTAACTCCAAAAGCATTCGGGAAATTGCCTCGCTGCCAATTAGGCATCCATAGCCCTGATGAGGTTGTCGTTGTGATTCTCTCAAACATTTCTCTACTACTAGCCGAGCATAAATAGCCTAGGTAGAGTTGTTTGTATCCTCTTGAAAGTTGAATTTATTTCTTTCTTTTGTTCATTTCTTTTGATTTTTCTTTTCTCTTCTCTTCTCTCTTTTATTTCAATCTGCAAGTAGTGAAGTTCACACTCAGGGCTGAGAATCACAGTGGCACTGAAGAAGAATTTTTGTTTTTTCACTTAACTGGACTTCACAAAGACCCTACAACAACCTCTAGATTCTTAAAGTGTGTAAAATATATGAGAATTTAGAATACATTAGAATCAGATACAACTAACAATTTATCCACTTTGAATCGAACATCTAGGTCACTTGACACTAACAAAAGACCGTCATCGTCCACTTTGAAAACTTGATCGAAGTTTCTCAAGGAAATATGTAGAACAACCCCTGGGCAATATAAAACAGGTTGTTGTGCACGTGAACATGCCCAATGAAAAGAAAAAGGGACCTTGTAAAGAATAAAAACATAAGCAAATGAAATCAAACAAAAATAAAATAGGAAGAAAACAGGAAGCAAACTAACCTAAAACAACAACCAACCCAAAGAAAGGAGGAAAGTGAGACTGTATACATGGGAGTGAGATATGTACACAAAACCTATACTACTCATAAATAACTATGTACAAAGATATTTACAAAGGACCATGATCATGCAAGGAAAATTGACACTCACACCCATTGGGTTTCCTAATGCATGCAAAAGCAGAAGGGAAATCGACACAGTTCTAATCCATGTAGATTCATCTTTATATTCAGAAAAAGAAGTTCAATGTTGCATCACTCATATTCAATAACAAATTCAGTAAGAATCAATAGTTGAGGTGATTCATTAAACCAATGGTTAATCCATAAACAAGTTTGTCTCCCCTTGTTCCCATAATCAAAATGATAAATGTAGCTATGAGTATTCATAGGAGTAAGGAAAAATAGGACCTGGATGTCACCATATGAAGGTGGCAACATTTGACAATCAAGAATGAGCAATGCATCACTGGTCTTTATGTGGGTAGCCTTGGGTGGATGCAATGGATGGTGCAACATTCCACTTGCATAAAAAATCTACAGATCATAATAAAATTGATCAGGCAGTACACATTGTGAAGACAAAATTTCAAATACAAGGAACCTTGTACCTAGTCTCGAGCTTGCATAAGACTGAGAGAATGAGGCAAAAAAGACCCCTTCCAAGCTTCTAGTGGGACCCTCAGCCTCCATTAGTTGTTCTTCAAGGAGATAGACATCATCTCGTTGATCTTCCATAGTTGAGGATTTTGCTTGATTGTTGTCCTCAAAAGGTAGCACGCTCTCCCATTTCATTTCCCTAGTGTTGATCTTAATTTATTTATAATTAATGTCATAAAAGTATGACATGGACGAATCTTTCCTATTACAACTCTCATAATGCATAAGAAGGTTAGTAACAAACAAAGAGGAAAGAATCCCCATTGTAGCCTATAGTTGGTAAGGTATATCATCTTTGTGGGCAGCTACCAAGAAATCCTCACGTTGGTCCTCTTCTTTTTTCAGTTCATGTGGTTCATCAAATAGCTTACTTGTTTCCTCTGCTTCACTATCACTATAGATGAAAAAGGAGTTCCTTTCCTAGTCTATGAGCTCTAATGTTTTACCATTTGGAGGTTAGGGTAATATGTCTTCTTTGCCACCATCCTCTACAATGTACTCTTCCTTAGTGTCGCCATTCCTTTGTGGCACAATTCCAAGTGGGAAGAAATCAACAAGTGACACAGGCTTGTCAAGGGGATCAATGTACAATGAGTGATTTCCTTCAAAAATTCCTACATAGAGTCTATCATCCATTGTGTATAAATTCTCCTCAAGAGGGAAAGATTCTCGACGATTGATGGACAACTCTCCCACTTGATCTACTTCATCATTGAGAGGTTTGGGACTATGTTGCTCTTCTTCTATTGTTGCCCCAATTCCTTCTTGGGGCTGCCTTTAGCTAAGCTATCGCTTGGTCCCAACTCATGGACTTCTAATTCGCTCCTTGAAACATCAGAAAAAGGTAGTTCACTTGGTTGCTCCACTTGTTCTTTCACTTGCTCGATGACTTCTTAACACAACTTGCACGTGAACTCTGAATGTGCCATATCATGAAGTCTGCACCAATCTGGTAGTAATAACACTTTCAATTCCACCTGGCCTCTCATCTCTAACCAATCCCTTATGAGTCTTTAAACCAGTTCATTATATCTTTCCACTATTGGATCCTCATCATGACTTAGGAAGGAGTCTTGGTAATAAACAACTATGGTCTATGGTTGTTCCCACTCCTCTAAATCTTCTTTTTCAGATGCTTGATCATTGTCATTCATGAAAGAAAGGTCCTCTAATCTTATTTCACCTATGTTTTCATCATCATTTCCTACTATCCCAGAAATTTTGACCTCTTCTTCTTTCTATTCTTCAACTTTTGTGTGGGCTGCCTCAACATATAGTGTTGTAAATTTTGTTGATTCCTCTTCTATAGATTTCCTTTCAGCTATTGGTTGTTCTTCTTCCTTAGTGGAGGATTTCTCTTCACCTATGGAGAATTTTTTTTCTAATTCCTCTCTCACTAAACTTTCATCAAGGCTCTCTGTTATCCCAAGGAACCCTACCCCTTCCTTTATATTTTCAACCTCTGTGTCTATTGTCCCAACACTTTCTTCTACAAAATATATTAATTCAGCTTCATTGTGTTGTCCTCCAAATTTTGACCGCTCACCTACCTCAGTGGAGGACTCATTTTCATTAAGAGTTGGTTTCTCTATATTGTCTAAATAGCTCCTAGCTTGGGTGATGATACTTGCACATGAGGGGCAAGAAAATTATGAATGAGGTGCATTATGGAACTTGCACCACCCATACAATAGTATTTCTTCTAAGTTCAATCCATCCTCAAGGCTCAAATGTTCTTGAATCAACTCCTTGAAGGCTATGGCTTCCATGTTAGCCAATTCTTCTTCTGGGTTTGGTGGAGCCAAGGGTTGATATATTTTCCAAAAGGGAATTTATCCCTACAAGACCATTTCAATTATGCCCAAGAATGTTAGACATTCCAATTTGTTGTGTCCGTGAGCGCCATGGATTCTGCATTTGTCTGCCAATGAAAATTGTTGCAATGACTTTCTCAATATCCTATTTAGATCTTCTTGCACTTCAGTGATGTTGATTTTCAAATGTTATTCCATCTCAGCTCAAATGCTTCCTTACCTTCCAATTTTTTGGTTTTAAAATTCCAGCATATGATGAGATATCTTTATCTTAGATTGTTACTTGAAAGTGCTTTTCAACTTCCAACTTTCAGCTTTGTAGCCTCAAGCTCAGCCATGCCTCCCTTCTAGCGCTAGTTCTATTGATGGGTGTTTTTTCACCTTCTCAACACAAGCAACACACAAGTATGCTACCTCTCTTGAAAGGTAATTTCACCAACTAAGTTGGAGAAATAACCCCAAGGTCTTTGAAGTGTCAGGTCATGACAATGCTTGGAATAGTTCAATTGGTTGATGTGATTTGCTGGTAATCACAGGGTGGCCTTTATGTTTTACAAAGCATGGGATGTTGGGTCTACAAATGGAGTTTCAAAATTCTATAAGTGAATGAACAGTTGTTGCAATTTCATGACAACAAGTTGAAACTCACCATATTCATCAAATTTAACATTGTGGTTATGCTTAGAATCCTACTCTAACAAGGGACTAAAAGAAATAGCAAAAGAGAAAGGGTGAGAGAAGTTGTTCTAAATCTAAGCTATGGATGAATAGTAACAATGGAGGCTACTACAGTATACAAACTTCCTAAATTGAGTTTTGTTTGACCAACAGGAACCTACTGTAGACACATAAAAATGGCCTTGACTCACAAACCATATTTTTATACATCTTATGCTTCTTTGTCTCAACATAATTAAAATATTTAATTATGTCCTATAGTCCAATGTCAACTATTAATTAAATAGTTCTTGATTATTTAATTAATTCACGTCTTTTATTCCTCCTGGCTATTTAAATAAATAAATTACATTTATTATTTAGATACGTCGCTAATTTCTTATGTCACTCTATCATTAAATAAATTCCTAAAGTTATTTAATTATTATTAGTCCATTACTTCCTCCTAATTATTTAAATAAATAAACTTTATTTATTTATTTAATACATCATTAATTATTTATGTCTGCTCATAATTAAATAAATTCCTATTATTATCTTCTTCAACTTTCTTTCTAATTTTAAATAAAATCATTTATTTAAAATTACCCACTTTCTAATTTTTCTCCACAATTAAATAATTTTAATTATTTAATTGTCTGGTTGATTTTTTCTTTCTAAATTTAAATAAAAGCATTTTATTTAAATTGGCAATTTCCCTCTTTCCAAGTAAATAATTTTAAATTATTATTATTTACTGTCACATGAATTCACCATTTTGAATTAAATTAAAATATTAAATTCAAAATAACATTTCTCTCCACAAATTAAGTTATTTCTAAAATAACTTGATTTTCTAACTCACCCTTTTTCTACTTGTTAATTCTCATCTCACTATCACACCTATTCTCATTCCTTGATTTAATTTCTTAAATTAAATCTTGTCCACTCAATTTGAATTTCATCCTAAAGTTGCCCTAACCCTAATTAAGGGGTTGTTATTTTGAATCTTAACCACAGATTCTAGGGGACTTCTCAATCTTTGATCTCGTTCGTCCATCCAAAATTGCATTTTCTATAAAATGACAATTTTGTCTTCGTTTTGAGATCTCTTAATAATCGCTTAATCTCTTAATTTTATATCTCTCAACTTCTTCTTCTTCACCTCTTCACTTCATTCTTTTTGTCTAACATTGCCTTTTGTAGGTTTTAATATTGCATGTAGGATTTAGTTTCTCTTGCATGGTCTTTTAAAGAATCCTTCAACACTTGCTTAAGGCTAGTAAATAATATAGATTTGCTCATCAAAATCTGAGGGCACTTCACATTTCAGCAAGCTAGAAGGTGCAATGGAAGTCAACCATGGAGGATGAAGGACTGGGTGAGATCTCTCCTTTTTGCTCTTTATTTAAATTCCTATGCATTCCATTGATTATTGACAATAATATAATATGCATGTGTGTTGCTAACCTTTTTAATCTTGTAGTTTAATATGTAGTTACATTGGTGAACCCGATGCTTTTGGATACAATTTTTTGTAGATTCTCGTATGATTTTCTTCATTTCCTTTGCAGGCATAGGAATGAAAAGCCGCATTTGCAACATTCTGAGCTGCAATCATTGTGTCATGACGCATCCGAGCTCGCGAATTACTCATCTACAATAGCGCAACACATTTGACTCACAAAACAATGCATTTGAATCCCTGAGCCGCATCTAACAACTAGATAGCCGCATTTGATCTTTTCATCCTCATTCGCTTGTCCAAATGATGCATTTTCCTTCCCGAGCCGTATTTGCTCTGCTGTGATGCATCTGTAGGGTAAAAATTTACTTTTAGATTTTCTTAAATCTCCATATTTTTCTACTTTTTTCTGTGTGGTAAATTAAAGATTTTGGGTTATTGATTTTTTGTTTGTAGCTTGTGGCGACGAGTCTAATATTTATTTTCTTTATTTTATTTTACAAATCTTAAACAAACAACTATAAATTTGCATTTTTTTTTTACATTCATGAGTTAAAATGAACATGCATGCATATTCATTGAATTAAAAAGAACACAATCTTGCATGATAATTCATTGGATTAAAATAAATTTGCATCTCTTCATAGAATGAGGTTAGTTAGCTCACACTACGAACAGTTAAAATGAACCCTTTGCTTGATAACACTACAAACGGGTAAAATGAATGTGTGTTTGGTGTGTATTATGATTTAGTTAATTATCACACCTTCACACTTTCAATTTGTGTTTAAAAGGAAAAACCATGCGAGTGTGAGTCAAACATATTGGTGTGCTCTCTCTGGTTTTCAACAAAGATTGTTTGAACTACGAATATGTTTGCTCAATTTTTTTAACCTTCGAAACTGGGCCTTCTTTGGTTGGATAAAGTACTCACCCCAAAGCAACTCAAACTGGCAACGAAGCTCTTTAGCCGAGCTACCCCCAATCGGTAGACAAATGTGAATCCTAAGGGAAAGCTTAGGATTACGAGTGAAGATATGTCATATGGACCAAGTAGTACTCCTTGAAACCCTATTGAGCTTAACCTCTTTAGGCTGGAGATCCTCCTTAATGGAGCTTAATCTTGTGCCCCATGTATGGCCACTCGAATGGGTGCCTGAAATTAAAACCCTTGTTTTTAGTGTGACCAAAAACATTTTATTCTTTGGTGCAGCAACAGTCATTGCCAAGGCACCCACACCTAAGCAGATTTTAGTAGAGATGATCATATTTCCATGGGAGATTCATGGAGGTTGGAAGCTTGGTTTCCTTGAGAAGTGAGTGCACTATAAGGGGGAGCCTGTGGGGCCAAGCTTCTAAATTCACTAAGAATATGCGGTTGGAGTAAAATCCATGTGGGATCCAAAAGAATACTGTCTTTGTAGCCATAGGGATTTGTAAATTTTTTCTATGTGGTTGTTTTTCACTTTCATACTACATCATGTGTTTGCCAAGTGTATTCAAAAAATATGAATAAATGAACATCAACCCAAAAATCTGAAACAACACTATCAAACTAAAACAAATTCCTCGCAATCTGCCAAAATTTTGCCATAAATTACTTTTTGCGACGCATTTTCCATCTTGAACTGCATTTGCTAATTTTTGAATTGCAATTGCTCTGTTACACTACATATGCTATCTAAAATGCTGCAATTTCCTGTCTTACAACATATTTTCTGTACTAAATGCCACAATTGCTCCGTCGCACCGCATTTGCAATCTGAAATGCCATGTTTTCCATTCTACATGGCATATGCTAAAATCTTGCAATGCATCTATCAAATTGCAATGCATTTTCTAGACTTTGAGACGCAATTGAATTCTATGCAACACATTTTCCTTCCTGCAACACAATTGTTTCTTGGAACGACGCATTTTCTTGTCATTTAGAAAATTATTATTACTGCTAGAAACTCGAGACCAAACATTTATAAGCACATTTCTGGACATCTTTTTCCAGAAGTCTCTGTCCAAAACCAGTGGAACACTTGTCCAAGTCATCTATTTTTTCATTTTTAGTTTGCATTTAGCTTGCAATACACCATAATCTATAACTTAGGCAAAGTCTTAAGTCCTCAAATTTGTACACTTTGGGATAGGAACAATTTCCTTGCTTTGTCAAACCATTGTCTCAAAAAGTAAATTGTCACTAGACCAAGTCAAACAAATCAATCCTTAGTCATTGTCCTCTTGAGTGACGTTTCCAACTCATAATTCTAGTGTGGAAACCTCACCTTTTAATTTTGTCATCTTGTCACTTTGTCCTTCAAAACAGTAATTTGACAATCAAAATTGAGACATTGGCCAAACTTTGAATGTTTAGTAAACCTTTCCTAAAAATAATTTGACATAAGACACTCATTTTAGTCTTCATTACCACTTCATTTGAGATTCCTTTTTGTCCTCATTATCACTTTGCATAGTCCTAGTCTCATTTCATTCATCATCATGTCTTCAAGCTACTATGACATTCTTGCTAGTTGAATTGAATGCCAATTTCTTAGTAATGGTCAAACCCAACTAGCTAGGGACTTCGAAAAACTATACCTCCAATCCAAACACAAATTCACCTCAACCTCTAGTCCTCCATCCCTCTATCCATCTTACAAAAAATCCATGAGTCCTAGTCCTCTATCCATCTACTATCAAGAGTCCCCTATCACCATCCATGGCACTAAGTCACAACAAACTTCCATTAGTCACACCCACCCCAAATTTGACAAGGGAAATCAGCCATCCATCAATCCAATCCAAGCATTCATGTCATATCCTAGTCCTTCATCCTATCCTATTCCACCATCCATGCCATATCCTAATCCTCCATCCACATCATATCCTAATCCTTCATCCACATCATATCCTAGTCCTCCATTCATGTCATATCCTAATCCTCCATCCACATCATATCCTGGTCCTCCATTCATGTCATATCCTAGTCCTCCATTCACATCATATCCTAGTATTTCATCCACTAATCCATTCCAAGACACTCCATCCCAACATACATTTTGTCATGAGAACATATCTAGTCATGGTCTCCAAAGTCTCATCTTCTTACCTAGACTTGAGGATACATGTCAAAAATAAAATCCAAAGCATGACATCATAACTTCCCCTTCATGTCTAGATCAAATTTTTCCATCCCATGAGCCTATCTTTAAATCCATTCAAGAAGTCCTCCTAGAAAATCATGGCATACCAAACACACCTATCCTTGGCCAAGACTCCATCCACAACCATGTCATCCAAGACAACCCCATCTTTGACAAAGACCCTACCATTGATCTAGAAGTCCAAAACGATCCACTCCTTGACCTTTATGCCATTCATGATGAAACACTTGAAGACGATTCCATCCAAAATTCAAGTATTGACACTTCCAAAAAAGAGACACTTTCCTCCATGGGACACATAGATGATCTTCCTATAGAGCAAGAGGCTACTATGCTAGACATATTTTAAAATGATCAAGCTATAACTAAATTCATTGGGCTCTATGAAAATGACCATGAAGATGGTTTCAAAATTGACTAGGAAGCACCAACAGAATCACAGGAGTTTGACATGTCACCAAATCAGACCAAAGATATTAATCAAAAATCTATCCAACATGTTAGTGAAGCTACAACATCCTATCAATTAGGATCATCTATCTTTTTCAAAGTAGGATTTCTTATAGATGAGAATATTTCGAGCATTAATTTCCACAATAAGGATGGGTTAGCATCTTGCTTCCACAATAACAAGTACCCCATCACAAACATAATTTTTTAGAACATGCATGATCAGGGAAACAGATTAGGCCTACATGAGCAAGGAATTTTGGAACCTGTACAAGTTCAAGCACCTTATGGACATCAAGGTCTTGGCTATTTATCAGTTGGAAAATATAATGATGTTAGTGGTCCCTCCTCAATATTGGGGGCAACTTTATCAATTACAAACATCAAAATGGGTGTCATGATTAGTCCTTGTCATAAGATTGTTGCAAACACCACTTCCCTCCACACCCCAAACCATCATTCCATCATGAATAAACCTTCCATTTGGAGCCAAAAAAATTCTTTCAAATAAAAAATCCAAAATCACATATCAAAGGCCATGAAATCAATCAAGAATACACATGGACAAATGACGCTAAAATGGATCCCAAAACAAAATAGGTCAAGTCAAGAAAATAATGAATCAGGTAAAGAAAATATGCCAAGTCCAAAAGTCAATCAAAATGTGGAGCCACAACACAAGAGGACTCCCACATATAATACATGTCCACCCCCTCCAAAATGGCCATTAAGAAAGACATAAATTTTTTGGTTCCAAACAAAATCCTAACCCAACACCTAAAGTTTGGAGAATAAAAACCAATACATCCAAACATCCAACCAACCCATCCACGACCACCATCATCCGTCATAATCCTACATCCTCCTTAAAGTCCAAACATCCCATGTCACAAATTCATCGCATCTTGGCAACAAATCTCTATCATAAGGAATCTCGTGGTACACTATTACGATGTGTGTATTCTGATAAGGCCAACTCTAGTATCAACAAGGATCACAATGACATCAATTAGTTGTATGCAAGTGCTATCATCTTGACAAGGAAACTACTTCAGAAAGGTCATTATTGGCATGTCATGATACTGGTGTCTACATCGGCACTGTCAAAGGATTCAACATAGTCAGTGGTCATATAAAGCATCAAGGCTATCTGACAAAATGCAAAATACAAAAAAAAAAAAAAAAATCATCACCTTGATAAAAACTTGGCAAACAGGAGTCTTCGTGACATCAAAATAAATATTTTATTTTTTTTGACAAAAATAGTAAAGAGAAAAATTTCATCCAATAGTGAAAACCATTTTTATGGCGCTTTGGACAAGTACCATGATGAAAACCTAGAAAACATGCGTCATGTGTAGAATAAATCATCAATGTGGACCATTACACTTGGGGGCAAGTCATCTCATCTCACATGCCCTTCACATGACATTTTTGACATTTTCGTCCATCCATCTAAACCCTATCACTTTTCATCCATTTTCCCACTGACTTTGATCTTGATGAGGACTAAAATATAAAAATAGGTCATGCTTTGGGAAAACTCTTGACATGTCTATCTTTTGGTCATACCTTATTCATTAAATATCATGTCATTACCTTCATAGCCTCCTTTTCACTATGTGACATCGTCCTTGGAGACCATATGATAATTCTCCTATTCCAAGCCATCCATTGTCCATTTATACCTATCACCCATCTTGGTTTCCCTTATCAATGGTCTAATGATCCCTCGTCATCCCATCTAGTCCTCACTAATTAATTCCAAATGCAACAATATGGAAAACCTGGTGCATCATCCAAAACATTCCTTGACTTTGTCCCTAGCCATGCTACAAAATTTTGTTCTCTTGTCATATCATTGTCATCTTCACGTTGTTTTGGGATGTGTCCTTCCCACATTAAACAACGTTGTCATTGTCATCATTACCTGCCAATTAGTATTCAGCTTGACTAGTAGAAAAATCATGGTTGTCCTTGGATTCATGTGCGTCGGCATCATTCACATGCATTTTGCATGGTCTTTTAAAGAATCCTTCAACATTTGCTTAGGGCTAGTCAATAATATAGATTTTCTCATCAAAATCTGAGGGCACTTCACATTTCAGCAAGCTAGAAGGTGCAATGGAAGTCAGCCATGGAGGATAAAGGATTGGGTGATATCTCTCCTTTTTGTTCTTTATTTTAATTCCTATGCATTCCATTGATTATTGTGGATTAATATAATATGTATGTGTGTTGCTAACCTTTTAATCTTGTAGTTTAATCCATAGTTACACCTACAACTATATAAAACCAGTGCAATCTCCTAAGGTCTATTGATTTTCAGATTGTACATGCACTTCATGAACATACAATTGAACTAAGTTGCAGCCATGAAATAAAGAAGCCTAGGCTAACTTTTCACAATAGCTTGTCATCAACAAGTGACAAAAGTATGGACTAAAAGTTCATCAGATACCATAACAACAAACACCATTATCACAACCATTCAAGAAACTAACAACTAAATATAACATGGAAGTTGAACCATGCATGCATAATGAACAAACTCAAAAGAAACACCCATAAAACCATGCAATGATTCTCTCTATTTCTGCAAAATTCCCTTTACACCAGTTCTCCAACCACCTACAAAAAAAAGCAAGCTCCTATTTATAGTTTTCCAAGCCCAAATGAATGGCTAGGATTGATTTACATTGTGTGGTCTAGATTCATTACAAGTTAGGGTTTGACCTACCGCCAATATATAGAAATTTAAAATACATCTTTCTCCTTTTCCCTATTTTGTCTTTTAGTGGTCCTAGCACTATAGCAATTTTATCCTATAGCTTTTTTCTATGTTGTGGCTGAAAGCTGTCAAATTTTTCCCTCTATGTAATGCATTTGCAACATTTATTTGAACTAGACAAGTGCATCTTCTCATAGATTTGTATAGTCATAGGGAAGATATGTCATTCCTAATATTAGTGTATAGATCCTGATGGGTCATGATCATATGATGAAAGAAAAAACAATTCCCTCTTGCTTCTGACTTTAGTGGATAGCCTTTTGATTCCTTCAACTCTGACCTCCTTAGAATATAGTTATTAGTTCATTGGTCCTATTTTGACAAACTGTCCATTGTTTAGGAAATCATCCCCTCCCATGAATCTCCATTATCACAGGTAGGCACATCATGAGTAATTTCCTTTGACAACCGGTTCCTTTGGAAACCTTCATTTTATAGTTAAAGCCTTGCACAAAATAACGAATTTAATTAGACTTAGGAAAGAACATCCATAATGATATGAAAATTCTTTAAATCCCTTGGAATAGTTACTTGATCTACTCTAATTATTTGTCTCATCAATCTTCAAAGCTAGAAGAGGAAGTAATATGTATAGGTGCACATGATGCTCCTTTCTTAGGTTCTCAATTCAACTTCCTAGATGTAAGTCATTTTCATCAACATCCCTTTCATCACTACTTTCCTTTGAGTGACCATACCTGACTCTTATCCATGATTTGATTTCCTTGCTCCTTTAATAAAACATTAATGAGGAAATACTAAGCTACTTGCGGGAGACGAGATTGTGGGCTCTAGACGGGTCACTACCATTAACAACAACATTGAAGGGATAGAGGCCTACATGAACATGCCCACAAGCTTCAAGAAAGGTTTCAAATATTTTATTTCCTATTTTTCTATTTTAATTATGTTTCTCCTCTAGCTTAATATGCATTTTTCTCTACAAAGAAGTCCTTTTTTTTATGGAGGTTCATTAAATACACCGTATCCTTGATTGTCTCACACAAGAGCCTTCATTATTCACCCATATCGGGTGACTTAGGCATTCACTATCTATCACGCATTACTCCTTTGGATGCAACTGACTATCTTTCCATAATTTTCCTAATTCGAGTTGAGCTTCAACATGTTGGTGAGGTGGGGGTGGAGTGTGGATACACCACATCACAACACCGCCAATGATATATTATGCAAAAGGGTCACTAAAGGAAGTCATTATTAGAATGCTGCTAAAATAACAAAGCACATGCTCACAACCTCCCCAAAGGAAAAACCCGCACAAAGGGGAGGAATAAAAAGATAATGTGGGGCCTCAGTATTAAAAAGTTGTCCCCCACATCAAGGACCACCATCAACCACCTCATACTATTTTATTTCATATTTAAATAATGTGTTCAGTTAGTGAAGTTACTAAATATCCCCTCTTCCATATTCATTTCACATTACTTCACACATAATGATATGGTACTTTTAAGTCTATATAAACTCCACAATAAATGGCATCTGAGCACCCTAAAGGTTTTCCACACTAACCTAGACCATGTTTATGTGAAGATAATGTGTGGGGCATTGTGCAAATAATGAGAATGCGAGTGGTGTCTTAGAAATGACACCACCAATGACGGACACCACATGGAGGATTTCCATTGAGGGGGTAGTGTTGATGGTGTTTTCTATGCGATAACAATTCAGACAGAATAAAAGTTATCCTATCTCTCTTGAAAGGTTGATCTCTATGGGAAAAGAGATAACCCCAAGGTCTCTAATGTCAGGTCTTGACAATGAAAATAAAATAACTCAAAGATAATGTGAAAATGCTGGTAATCACAAAGGGACCGTACTACAAGCAAATGTTGAACTCAAATCTATCAGATCTAAAAATATTTTGATACTTCAAAGCCTAAATCTAACCCAGATAATAAAAGAAATAACAAAAGATAAAGGTTTCAAAAAATAATTCTAAGACTAATTCTAACCCTAAGATTGACAATGCAGATGATAAGATACTCAAAATGGACCAATCCCTCAGAAACAAATTCCTATTTAACCCAGATAAATCTAGAATCTTACAAAAATAGTGCAATATTCTAAGGTGTTAAATATTTTCAGATCATGCATATTCATTCAAGACAACCCTATTGCAATTGAAATGAACAAACATTCATAATTGAACTAAGCACAGTTTTAAGTCTAGGCTAACTTTGCAAAGCAACTAACAATCAACTAACTACAAAAAGTATGGACTAGAGATTGCTGCAAACACTTTAAGCATAAAACCCTAAACATCATCAAATCATTTAACATCAAATAAAATTAAGCAATTTTAAAGATAGAACTTCAAGAACCATTCCAGATAAAACTCAACACAAGAAAGGCACCAAATCACAATGTCTTTTCTTGTATTAAATCATCCAAAGTGGCAGCAATTCTAGTCTTCTGTTACAACACTTGCTTGAAAAGATAAACTAAACTCTAACTCCAATTTTTTCTTTTACAATTCGCTCTAACGTAAAATTCATCTAACATCTTCTAACTACCCCTACAAATGAGGCATAATGCCAAACTTATAGAGAATCCCCCAAGATATGTCAGCGCAATTAGGGTTTACAATAATAAATGGCTACACAACAAGTCATCCAAGAGAAATTCAAAAAATATGAAATGTGCAATACGCACCAATTTCATCCAAGTTGGCCTGTGGTCTCCAACAAAACTCAGTCCAATGCATGTGAAGGAAGAGGAGAGAATAATGGGGAAGCAAAAATTTTAATGTAGAATTGCATTAACTACTTCCCCCTTTGTCTTTAGCACAATCCACCTTTTCCTGCACCAACAATAACACCCTGTCCAAGTCAACAATAGGTGGCATAGGAAAAACCCTAACTCTCCTCTCAAGGCACTTGATATCATCTCTTGACTGCCTCACTATATTATCCCAATCCACCTTATTTGTTTGATACCTATCAATAACTGCAATGTAAGTCACTGCATCATCCAACTGATGTTCAGTGATAGGGCCCTCATTGATTGGAGAATATACATCTCACCACCATTTTCTCAACTGCTCTAGGCTAATATGCTTCAGCACAAATTTCTTTCTCCCTATCATCACTTCAAAAAAGGAAATACACTTATTGTGGATCTCAGTCAATGTATTTTCAATCTGCCTTCCTTGTTTATAAATCTTTTTCAAGGCCTTCTGCCTCATCTGCATAATTTTAAGCCATTCCCAATGCTCTGCAAATCTTGAGGAAGGAAGAATTCCCTCACTTATCAACATTTATTTAGTGTACTCCATGATAGTCCTTGTCTTTTGTAGCAGGAGATCTACATCTTCCTTATTCTGAGCCAACACACCTTTCAGCCAATCTAATGACCTCATCACATCTCCTCCAATCGAAAGGACGTCTCTGATAGCATTATCTGCCTTGGTTTGCACCCCCTGTAACCAGTCGGCTATAACATGTGTGGTGCTCTTCATTCTTTCCAACTTTGATATTGTTTTCTGAGTTAGGAAGCTTGCAAAAAGGGTTTCATCAACTCCTACAAATATCCCTTAAGTTTCTCCTTTTCTTTCTCCAATTTTGATTTAGCCTATATCTCTTTCCTCAACTTGCCAAGGATCACAACACTAGAGCCTTCATAATCCTCAATTTATTGCTAGATGGAAGCATTCCCTAGATTGATAGTCTACACACTATATTCATATCCAGTCACATTATCTCTATCCTTGTTAGGAGTAGGGGTAGCAATGTGGGCTACCTTGTTATTAGATTCATCCCCTTCAATGCTGGAAATGAAACTAGATTTCTTCTTTGTCTTTCCCTTTCCAACATTCGCCTGTAGGTCATGCAAATTGGGAGGAGTTTCATACACGAAAATCTATTTTTACTCTTCAATTCATTATCTAACCAGCCCAAAATAGTAGAATCTGATTGTACTTTGTCCTGTCCAGCTTCTTCCTATAGAACATTAGGCAGAATCCCCTCCATACTCATCTTCTTAGGAGCCTTCTTAGATGTATCCTCTTTTTCTTTATTGTGCTCCTCCCCTTTTTCTTGTACTCATGAGGGAATCTTGACTGGTATCTCCTCCTTATGAGGAGATTTATCCTCATGAACCCCTACAAGTGATTCCCCATAAGCCACCAAAGGAGACTACACGACCTTCTCTATCTCAGCCTCGACATTGTAGAGATCACCCTCTTGGAATTCTTCCTCTCCAAGGTATTTAGGATCTTCAACATCCTTTGGTTCATCTGGCATATTGCCAGTCTCATGAGAAGGAGGGATGTCTTCCTATTGGGTGATAGGAGCAGTCATGGGAATATTTCCTTTCGATGCAGCATCCTTGGGAGAAGGAGTCCTAGATCTCTTGGTGAATACTTGTGTTTTTTCTCCCGATCTCTCTACTTCTACCCTAGGTGTGTCAACCTCTTCATCTACCTTAGAATTTACCTTCCCCTTTTGTGACAACCTCACAATTCTCCTTCTCTTTGGCGAGGGGAAATTGGTCTCTTCTTTTTCTTGCTCACCTCCTTCAGCCTTTTTCCTCCTTGAGACATGTTTCCTTTTCTTGGCTATTGGCTTTCTCTATTTCTCTACCTCTCCTACCTCCTCTGCATGAACATCCTTAATCTTAATTTTGAAAGGAGGTCCCACCTTGGTTTTGCCTTTAGGATCTTGTTCAGGTGACTCATCAGATACAAAGTGAGACTCCAAGTCTCCCATGAGATCATAGGTGCATTGCACACAATCACTTTACAATTCCAACATCTTATGCTTGAGCCAGAGATTGGTATACTTGATTACCGAAGTCATAATTTTTTCCAGCTTTGTCTTCTCTTCCTCCAACCAATCAACCTCTCCAGTTGGATTATCCTTCACAGCCTTAAATTTATGGCCTTGGATTAAATTCCCATCCTCCTCAACCTGATGAGGAACAACCCTTATATGTTATAACCGTACCAAGCTGACTGGTAACCTAGAGAACTTCTTTCTAACCTCAAATTCATCAACAATGTTGGCCCAATAGTCCTTTAGGTCATCCTTTTGGTTGTATTCTCTAATAGCCTTCTTCTGTGCTTCATCAGTTATGTAAAATCTAAATCTCTTGGAATGGAAGGAGAGACCAAGAGTTCTCATTTCTTCTTCAGAGGCATGGGCTGAGTTAGAAGGGCATACTTCACTAGTTCCTATCCTCAAAGGGAAGTCATTACCAAATCCGGTCTTGTGCTTCTCCCCCTTCATAATTATATCAAAGTCACATATCTGTCTTGTGACCTCCAGGAGTACAATATGATTTGTAGGGTACCTTGGGAGTCTGTATGTAGCCCTTTGACAAACATCATTTCTTATATATGTTAAGGTAGGAAACTGGATAAGCCAAGCTCCAAACCTTTTGATCAATTCCTTGGCTTTATATGAAATCTAGACATGCTCTGCACCATGGAGTAGCCTAATGATGTACATGGTGAATGCATCATTCACCCTTATGTAGCTCGAGTTACCCAAGTGTAGCTATGGGTAAAATTCATAAATCACATCTTGTGAAAACACACCCCTTGTGCTCAATCCCTTGTATGGGTGGAACCTAGCTAGAGCATAGAATAGGTAAGAAGTCATTGTGAAAGTCTTATTCTAAAGAAAATTACACATTTGTTCATGAATCATGGCACTTACAATGCATGCCTAGTGGTATTCTATACAATGTTCCATCCTAGCAATAACATGAAACATCCAATTTTTGAACACTCCTACACTCTTCAATCCTACCACCCTACTGAGAAGGGTGATAACATCATAATACTCCTTATTAGATTTGAGTCTAACCAACTACTTTGGAAACTTGGAGAAGTGGGACTTAGGTTTTTCCAACCAAGAATTCATGACCTATTGGGATTTGATGGTATCCTCCTCATAGAACTTCCTTGCCACATCCATGTCAAAAGCCACCACATGAGACCTGTCAGGCATGTCAAAGGTTGGTGCTATAGACACAAGATTAAAATTTTCCACTATCCTCCCTTGGGGACCCACTATCCTTTGTGTACCTTTGTCATAGTGGTTAGTACATTCAAGCACTACCTCATAACACTGCACTGTAGGAGGAAATATAGCTACATGTTCCAATCCTGATTCCAATGTCCTCTTGGCTAGCAGAGAGAAATTTTGTGCTACCATTCTTGTCTTGAACTCTTCATACTCCCACAATCCAACATTTGTATCAGTTACCCCTGACGAAAAGGAAGTACACTTGCTCTTCAAAATTCTACTCTTGATATCCATCTTGATCCTTTTTGCCTTAGAAATGGAAGACCCCTCTTCACCTGGATCTTTACCCTTGGCTCCACTTGTCATTGCCTTACCTGATTTAGCTTGCATTCGACAAAAAATGATAGTAAAGATCACATGGAGCACAAATTAGTCAACCACAGAGATAAGTTCATCCTTAAATACAAGTCCCATGATAAGAAAAATGCTCAAAACCCTCATAAAAAGCAATCATTCCAAAGTTCAAGTTTTCAGCCCTTCCGCGGAATCCAGGCCAGAGAGGATTTTTGAGAAATTCCCAACTAGGTGGATTCCAGCGAAACAAGCACACAAGCATCCAAAAATCATTTAATCAACATATAATCGTTAAGAAATAGTATGAAACATCTTAAAATAAGTCCAAGTTTGATCATCAAATGCATAATCATTAAGCAAACTTCATGCAATTCCTCAATTCTCCATTTTCAACAAAATCTCAGGAAAATTCGTCAGGGATGGAAATCTGCGAGAATAGAAATAATTCACAAACTCTGGGAAAATGAGGGAACCAAGAACGTATGGGAAAATCCCCAAGGCATAGATTTTAGTGAAGCTAATGCAATTTTCACAATTTAAGCCTAGTTTCGGGAAAATAACAAGGCAACAGAAAAATCAGGGAAATCTAGAGGTAGTTAAAATCCATGAGGCAGGCATAAATCTGGACATGCACATTTCAGGAAAACAAAGAGAAAACGGGAAATCAAGGAATTTTGGTAGATAAGGAATTCCACGAAGACCTTGAAATCCCGAATACCTACGTTTTCTCTCGACCTCACTCAAATTGATCAAACGATCACAAATTTAAGGAACCAAAACCTAGAACCAGCTCGATTTGAACCTCCTATAGAACATCCCTGAATATGAAACTCACCCTAAGGAAAATCAAGAAGGAATGGTGATGCCCTAGGCACAGAACCCTAAAATTCTGCCATGGAAGCACAAGATAAGCTTGGGCTCAGCTTGTTTGTTTGCAAAGGTTTACTGAAAGTTCATCTCGACCCACACAAGCAAGCCATCTCAGGATGAAATGAAAAGGCAAGCTCGAGACTCACTTGGGATCAACATTCAAAAAAAACTAGAAAACCCTAGCCTCGAAATAAAATGCCAAAATACCCAGGAAATCAAACCCCAGGCATACACAAAATGCCAAAGAAGCACATGCATTCAATCAAGCAAAAACAAGGCAATGCGAACAGCGTGAGAGGGCATCAAATGAAAACCAAAAAACCTAGCATCAAATGCAAAGCCTGACCATACCAACATTCTAACTCATAGCATATATGCACAAAGCATTAAGTGATTCATTTCAATCATCAAAAAGAGGAAAGTGCCATATACATACCATGAAGACAAGAAAAGATCAAAACAACAGAAGCTAGCAACGAACCTCAAGGTGCCAGCTGAATGTAAATGGTTTCCAGAAAATCCAATTGCAACAATTGACCATAATTCCAATCACACAATCCAAAAATAGTACTTAGGATCAAGCACTCCAAATCAAAAGGAATCAAATGATAAAACCTTAATGACACAAAACTCCCAAAAATCGACTTAATACCCACTATGGAAATTGCACAATTAATGCAGTCAAGATGGGTCAAACCAAAATTTGGGAATTCAACATGGTGACGGATAAACCAGGGAAATCCAGCCTCGATAGAATTCCACGAAGGACAAGAAACTCTAGATTTTAAATGAAAAGTAGTCATTACTGGGTTTCGAAAGGAATCTGGGAAATTTCGCTAGGAGTGGATTTTCTCGAGAGCAATGAAAAACCCGGAATGAGTCCAAAAGTTAAGGTTTTGAATATGTATCATAGATAGACTATTCCAATAGGAAAGATAAACATCAAAGCACATGCCCAAGCAAGAAAAACCTCAAAATACAAAGGGCCCAAAA
The DNA here is from genome assembly GCA_007115665.2 of Sequoiadendron giganteum. Lineage (NCBI taxonomy): Eukaryota > Viridiplantae > Streptophyta > Pinopsida > Cupressales > Cupressaceae > Sequoiadendron > Sequoiadendron giganteum. The sequence goes on from CM021104.1 coordinate 483,200,844, forward strand.
AGACCAAGAGTGAAAGAAAAAAGAGAGAAAAAGAGGGCCCCTAATTTTAGTGGGGCGTGTATTGAAAAAGTGCACAACATGCCACAGTCAAAGGAAGGTGGGATGCGGGTGGCCGAGGCAAAAATACTGCCGTGGGAAAGTCGTGAATGAGCATTGTGGGGAACAACTTAGGTGACAGCGGCCTCCACTGAAAGGTCATCCTTAAGAGTACGCAATGTAGTTGATAGCGGGCTGTGCATGTATAAATTCTACAAGGACAAGAAAGTAGGGGGATGTAATAGCAATGTCATTTAGTGATAGCAGAGAGAACGCGACACCTCAGCCTGAGACACTTGCAAAAGGCAATGCCATGAGTATTTGTCATTTGAGACAAAGGATGATGAATGACCCCCATTGATAGGGAACCTACATCTGTCCTGGCTATTTGAAACTTAAAAATTATTTCATGTCACTTCCATCTCATTTCCATAATTCTTTCAACCTTCTTCAATTACCAGAGGGCCCCTCCCAGCTTAGTCATGCCCGATCGTTTGAATCAAATGAAGCCTCACGAGACCAATGCGATGAATTCTCCAACGAATGGACACAAAGAAAAATAGCCTCTCATATTTGAGCTCATGGTTTGGATTATGCTCAGAGCTAATATGGTTGATGCATTCCTTATATGATTGATACCTTGGTTGTTACTCACATACTTGCTTGATAAAGTGATTTCCTGAATTGGATTGTGGTGGTGCATCTACCTTGGTATATAGTATTTTGGTGGCACAGGTGAAGAAGAGTGGGGCACCATCATGGGAAAGCCATTGTGGCCATGGAAAAGAGAGATGGCCAATGAAGACATGAGACCCACACCAACTAATGATTATCATTCAGAATCGAGTTCATGGAGGCAGCATGTTGACCGCTATTAACTTCTCAATTCTCAACAAACATTTTCAGATTTAATAAGTGACTCCCAAACCATGAGGTTTTATCAATCGCCAAATAATTTGTGCATAAGTTTACCCAATGCTACACATGACTCCTTCTAAAAGGATTTCCCACTTTCTGATAAACTCCAAATGTCCCAGCTAGGATCCCACAAAATGGACACCACATGCTATCAATTAGTTATACATTCGGGCTTCACGTGACTCACCATCCCCATGCACCCCAACAATGTTTCATGATTTATGTTACTTTGATTGGAGTGAAATAATTCCTTATGAAATCAACCTTGCTAACCAAACACTGATTTGAGATCAACAGACTTGATTTTTAAATCCACTATTGCACCTCTTTGTGCCCGTGTTTGATCACTTCAATTTCACCTCTATTAACTATTACTTCAAAAAAAATCAGCATGGCCTCCTGCAACCTCATCATCAGATGCCTAGGATATTTCTACTACGAGGCTACCTATGCATGCTTATAGGTTGCTAGCAGAAATGATGCTTAGGGATGCCTTATATGTATGACATCCAGGAGGGCTGCGGGTTTTGCCTGGCACAATTCCATGAATGCACACTGAAGGTAACCATGGGCCATGCTTGTAGGAGTTCTTTGGGAGTAGATGCATGGACTGTCTTGGTAGAGATATTGTTAGAATGATGGCATTTAAAGGGGCATTGCTCATACCATGAGGTCCCACAATCAAACATTCTGTCAATTTCGTGGTTCAAAATTTTAACAAGCTTTCGATGGTTTTAACACTAGCCTCGTTTTATGTCGGGGTAATTGAATTTCAATGTTCACACGTAGTGGTTATCAATGGATGACCGACATGAAATTGAAAAAGATACTAGTTGTTCTTGTAAGTAAAAGGTCCATAATGGTAGGGTGACGCAAAGGTCCACAATTGGGAGGACATTCAAGAAAAATTGTTTAAGAGAGCAACATAAGATAAGTGAAAGCCCGCATAGGGACCCCGCAAGGAAGACCACTGTCAGTGCTACCCTCAAATGTTATAATTTTTCATGTGAAAAGCTCTAGTGCATGGAATCATCCCTCCCCAATAACCAACATTAATTAAGGATTCTATTATGCTTGGATGGAATAATGCAGAGATTAGAAGTAAGCATGTTGGTTGCAGGAAAGTCATTAGGGAAGACCGCCATAAATAGTGAAGTAAGTTGTAGCCCCCCCCCACAACGAAAGCTTGTGAGACCTAACACGAAGGACCAACTTGGAGATGTTAAGAATGAATTTTGAGAACGACCGACCAAGCGATGACCATGGTGTCATGAAAGTCTATAGTGAAGTGAATGAAGGTTAATCAAGCATGTTGTGTATGAGCTCCATTTTGCAATGACAGAACAATGGACAACCCTCGCTGTGGGCCAGAGAATGTTGGTGGGTCACAAGCCCATGGCACAGGGAGGAAGAGAAGCTTCACTATCATAAAACAACATCGAGGTGATGGCCTCCCACAAGTGGAGGCCTACGAGGGTGAACCCACCAGTACGTACAGACTTCGAAGTTCACCGCAACTATATAGTTTCATTCTGAGGAAATGGTGTATGTGGGGTACGTATAATGAAGCAACATGATAGCCTAGTTGTTAGACAACCACGATTGAGTGAAGGAAGGCTATACACAAAGACTCACAAATATTTGGACTTATGCTATTTTGAAGTGTGTCAGTCTCACTTTGGCAATAGTGAATGGGGAAAAAAAAATCCCCATTGGAGCCTGTCATTTGGGTGGAAGTCAAGGGTCTCCCTCCTCTTAGTGGCATGACAGAGGAAAAAATCCACATGAGGCGGCCCATAGCTATGGGTCCGCAATGGTTGAAAAATGCAATAGAAAATATTTTTTTGAGATCTTCCACGCAGTTGGACATTGAGGCTTGACTACAGATGAGAGACGGGGTGAAAGAACAAACAACAAGAGGATACCTGCAAATGCGAGTACGTGAGGTTCAACGGATGCCAGGGCAAAAAGCCAAGGGAAACTCGCAAGACCCAGTTTGTAGAGGTAAACAAATTAGTGAAGTTCAGGTAGGTGCCTTTGGTCGATGGTAAATTGATCATTTAGGCATGTGACCAACTTGGTCTTGGAAATAGGGCGCACAAAGTGAGGTAAAAGCAAAACAAACTACCAAAAGTGAAAATGACCTATCGGGAGCGAAAAGAGGGGGTCCCTGCCTTTGATAGGGAATGTGTACAAAATATGCGCAGCAATAATATGTTGTTTCAAGATATTTAGATAATAAATGATAACATTACAATTTAATATTCACTTTTTTTAATAGAATGAGGTTATCTTACAATGGAAAGATAATGAACAATGATGTTTTTTCCACTATCAATTATGGTCTACAGCCAACTCATTTGTCATTATCAAGGCAAAGCCATAAAAATTTCATTAACAACATTAGGCTAACTCAGCTTCATACATGCGATAAAAATTTCCATTATTTAGCACTTTGAATACATAAACAACACTAAGAATTCATTTAGCAACTATGTATGAATATAAAAAAATTGAATCGAAATAATTGTCGATTTGAAACCGAGTAACCATTTGGTCAAGGGATAAAGCTCATAAGTTTTCAAGGTTCTTAAAAGAACCTATTCCTTTCAAGGTCATTGACAATGCACTCACTAGTTTCTCTAGGAGCAACTACCCCTTATCTGACTAGTACATATTTTTCTATCAAAACAAGGGTCATTTTCAAGAATACCCATATAGGCTTGTTGGTTTTATACCATATATTTCTACATGTAGAGTCATATTTGTATTTATTTTAAATAAATAGACCATTGATCATGAAGATCAAACCATACGAGGGTTAATGAATCCCAAACTTAAATACTCCACCATTTCTATTGAACAATGGCAACATCATTATGCATACATTTGACACATTCTAAGAAATTTTTTTAGCCCTCTACCATTATCAACCCAATCGATAATGGGAATTGGTACATTTGAGAGAAAACACAAGGTACTATGCCCCTCCCATAAGATTGACAATCGATCCTCTATAAGGTTAAACACACTAAAATATGCATTTGATCAGTTAGAAATTCTGATAGCCATAGTATGGCTAGCACCATCGTGTGAGTTTAAGTGACAACCACATCTTTAATGGCTCCAATCCTCAACCTATCACTATAAGCTAGTTTATAAGGCTTGAACTTAGATAATGTTCATGAAAGGTAGGCCATAGCCAATGTGACCCCAATAAGATGGTCAATATTACACAACATTTGGCTCAAGGTCGTAACAACATAGACATGGAATTATATTTTATTGTGCTATTTATTCATTCAATATAATGAAGAGAATACCACTAGAATGTAATGGAAATGATCATAAAATCGATTTACCTTAATATTCAAGATTTTTGTGAATCTTGCCTCAAATTTTTCCACTTCCATGAGCCCTTCCCTACTTTTTTCCTTCTAGCCAGTCGATTCAATTCGATATTCTTTTTCTAGGGTTATGAATTCAAAATGGAAACAATTCTTTTTCATGTTGTTTGGTGTTACCATTATGGCATTATTGTCATAGCCGCTGGCCACTAGCTTGATTCAAATATTGCCATAATGTTTATGGCAGATGACATCCTTCTTGGGATGCTTTCATGATTATCATTTTATTTTCAAATAGTTTGATATGGATAATATTAGTTATCGAATTCAATTTAAAAAAAATATCAATATTTATATGTACATATATGACATTCATTCACATTTACTATATTTGTTCTTCATTTTTTATATATTTATATATATGTATTCGTATTTACATACATATATGTATATATATAGGTATAGATTGTTTTCTTGAAGGATTTTCTAAGTTCCATATGCTATCACTAAATTAAATAAGAACTTTATTTCACTCCGAGAATCCATATATAATTTCCACATAATAAAATTCTTATCCTTTTTAATCATACTTTAAAATACGTACTTTCATTTTCTTCAAGCCACCGAGTTTAGGTAGAAAATTTAATCTACAAGCCTTTCATTTTCAATCATTGAAACAATTCAAATCATGTAGTTAAATTCTTCTAGATATAAAAAATAGTTCAAATGCAAGTCATCATGTCATTTGTGGTGTGTGCACCCAGATTCCATCTGGCTTACCATTCGATCCGACTAAACAATCCTACTTCAACTGTGCTCTCATCCTTCAACCTGTTACCCTACAGCTACACACACTTGCACTTGCAAAATTTATCAGTAATGTTCAATTCTTGATAACACATAAGATAATTTCAAAAGATCGCATAGTCAACATTAGTCAACTTCTTTCAATATATTTTCAAAATTTCCAAAATTTTCATTTAATATATATTGAATTTCTTCAATAATTCAATTTACCATATTATAATAAATATGAAATAAAATTGGGTTATGACATGTTTCTCCTTTTACATCAATCAACCTTCTCACAACTGCTCTACAACTATATTTCCTTCACTACTTAGTATACTCCACAACCACTACAAAAATCAACAACTCACTCTCCATGACTACAACAACCAGTAATGTCACTACCTACTCCCCCTGAGAGGTAGCCCCTAATTATCAATCTAGACCAAAGAATGAATCTTAAAATACACTAGATTGATGCATCTTCTTATGCATCTAGTTCAAAGAAGGAAGGGAAATAACCCCAAATTTTTCTTGAAGATACTCAAAAGTATCCTTAGGAAGAGCCTGAGTAAATATATCAACACCTTGATCCTTTGTAGGAACATATTCAAGATTCACTTCATTCTCTACAACCTTCTCTCTAAAAAAGTGATACTTGATTGAGATATGTTTTTTCCTTGAATGCATTAATAGATTCTTCGAAATATTGATAACACTTGTATTGTCACATAAGATAAAAATTGGTTCATCATATACTACTTTGATATCCTTCAATTTTTTCCTCATCCACAATACTTATGTGAAACAAGATGTTGTTGCAATATATTCTGCCTCTATTGTAGATAAATAAACTAAACATTGTTTCTTTCTTAGCCATGAAACCAATCTACATCCAAGAAAGAATGCACCACCACTTGTACTTTTTTTATCATCCACACAACCATTCCAATATGCATCTATATAATCACTCAGAGTAAAATCAATACCCTTTGTATACCACTAGCTGTAATCCAGAGTGTCTTTCAAGTATTTGAATATCCTCTTCACTGTTGCAACATGTGACTCTCTAGAATCTTCTTGAAATCTAGCCACAAGACAAATTTCATGCATGATATTTGTTGATGGTGTTTTATGCACAACAAAAACTTAGAAAAAATATAATATAATATCCTATCTCTCTTAAAAGGTAGATCTCTATCAGTAAGCCTCAAGAGATAACCCCAAGGTCTCTAATATTAGGTCTTGACAATGCAAAAACAACTCACTGATAAATGTGAAAATTTTGGTAATCACAAGGGTCCTTACAAATGAACAATGTTGAAAGTATAATTTCATCAAATGTAGTAATATGGTGATGCTTTCAATCCTAAAACTAACCCAGATTCAAAGAAATATCAAAAGAGATAAGGGTTCAGAGAAAGATATCCTTTCTAAAAGGGGAAGCTAAACCTAAGACCAATAATGTGAATGATTCAACACTTGAAGTGGATCAATCCTTCAAAACTAAGTTCTACTAAACCTAGATTAAACCTATAGTATCACATAAGTAGTGCAATCATCTAAGGAATGAAAATATTTTCAAATCATAAGCATCCATACAAATCAACCTTATCCAATGATTGAAATGAATAAACACCCACAACCAAAATTAGCATATAGAATCAAGGCCCAGACTAACTTTACACAACAACTTACAATCAACAAGATGCTAAAAGTATGGGCAAAGATCACTCTAGCACTTCAAATATTAAACCACATACACCATTGCATCATATCTAACTCTAAAATCTAACATGCAACTAATAAATTTTAAAGAAACTTTAAAAGATATGGAATAACTAGAACCATTCAAAGTGAAACAACACCAGAAAGAGCACCAAAGAACAATGTCTTTTATTATATTGAATCACCCAAATTTGCAAAAAATCAGTATTCTCATGTTTCAACACTTGCCCTCAGAAAAATGCTAACTCCTACCTCAACTACAACTATTACAATAATATCCAACCCTTAGAATGAAGTAAGAGCCTCAATTTATAGGAAAAATCCTCTAGGGTGACCTAAAATTAAGGCTCAGAGATCCAAGTTGGCCATGCATGCAAATTTCCTAAATTTAGCCAGCCATGCAAGGCTAGTTAAAAGATTCCTTTGAATAAGTCAATATTACACTTCAAAATTCATAAGTGGGGGGGACTAGGTAATTTAAGACCTTCTAATGCATCATATTTCTGGAATATAACTGAAATTCACCAGCCTCTGCATGTCTGACATGGATTCCTAGGTGGTGTTCTACTAGTTGTCTTCTCCTATCCCGTTGGCTTCTAATTTCCTATTCAATTCTTTGGCCTTTTCCAATAATTATTGTACATTGGTTGGGTCTGGGATTGGAATGAATTTAATCTTTATTTTATGACCTTTAAACTCTTCCAAATACTATGGAATCACCTTATTCTTTCTAATCCCCAATTCATGATATTTATCTAGATTGGAAATGTAAATGGTTGCATCCTCCAGGTGGTATTTTTCTATAGGAGCACTGTCAGAAGGGGCATAAATTTCATTCCTTCAAGCCTGTAATTTGTCAATGTTCATGTTTTTCTGAACAAAATTCTTTCTCCCAGTCATTATCTCTAGAATACTAATGCAACTGTTGTATATATCTTTCACCTTTCCCTGTAATTTCATTATCTTCTTCAAAAATTTATTCATTTCTTTCCTATAATTCTAGACTTCAATCCACTCCTTCACCTTTCCAATTTCATCTGGAGAGAAGACATTCAACTTAGCCAATTGGTCCATGGGTATTTTCAGAATTCTTTTTAACTCTTTAGCAGTAGATTTGTCAGCCATCTTGCAATTTGCAGAAAATTGTGAAGTATGCTCAAGAAAATTGGAAGCATTGATATGAATTCTGAGAATTTTCTCAATTGCTTCATCTCCTCTTTTACTTACATCCTGAAGCCACCCTTGAGTATTATGAATAGAGGACTTTAGGCTCATGATTTTTGACACTACTTCCTTAGGCAATAATCCTTATGGAACTATGCTTTCACCTCAAATAGTTTGTAATGGCTTCATTAAATTTTGAACATATGTATAAACATCATTTAGTTGCTTCTTTAGTTTCTCCTTTTCTTCTATTTCTTTGTCCAATCTTCTCAAAATTGCTTGAGAAGACTCTTGGAACTCATCCTTTTCCTGTTATCTAGTGGTCAGCCCTAAATTTATAGTTTGCACCTTGTAATCAGATGGCCTAACTTTATATTTGAACTTACCAGCTATAGGCACTACTACGTGTAAAAATTTGTTATTGAATTCATCCCATGTAATCTTTGAGACTGTTCGTGCTCTTTTCCTTTGCTTACGTTGCCCCCGTTGTTAAAATAATTTATCCCAACTTGGGGTCTCCTCTTGTACAATTATTGTCTTATTACTTACCCTTTTCTCAAGCCATTTTGGAACAACTGGTTGTTCTGCATTCACCTCTAGAGAAGGAGATTCTTGCTCACCCCCTATCTTTTTGTGGACTGTCGATTATATCTTCCATGTTCTTTTGAATTTCAGGTTGATTCTCTCCCTCATTGATTACTTCTTTCTTTAGAGACTTGGATTTCTTTTCTTGAATTACCTAGTATCCTATATTTTTGTCATGTGCATCCAAGTCAGACTGTTCCAATTCTTGCATCATCTCCCTCCATTCCTCATTGGTAGGAGTAGAGATTTCACCATACTCTAATTCATGTTATTCATGGTTATTTGATATATTACCTTCTTCCTAGATATCCTCTTTTGATGTTTGCACATTTTGAGGAGGAGAATTATTCCCTATATTCACCTCTTCTTCTTGATAGTCAGTGGTAGGTACATCTTTACTCTTCTCTTCTACTTCTTTTACTTCCTTTTTCAGAGACACTTAATGCTTGGGATGACTTTTTCTTACATAAACTTGGGGTTTTTCCCCAGAACTGTCTATTTCCACAACCTTAGCTAAGGATGAAGCATCAGTATTTGCATTTCTATTTCCGAATTTTGATGCATTTTGTCTTTTTGTAACCAATCTCCTTTTCCTCACTATTTGAGATGTCTCACCTTCTACAATAGTAGTGCTAACTTGAGGAGTCTTCTTGGATTTGGGAGATGGTTTCTCCCCTTTCTTTTCTTGTGCTTGGCTCCTGGTTCTTCTTTTGACTAACACTGGTTTATCACCTTCTTACTCTTCACCACCATGAGTGGTGTCATCCTTCTCATCTTTAGTTCCATGTTTAGAATGAGATTCTATGTCTCCCATCAAATCATACGTGAACCTAGTACCATCGGCTTCCAATTCCTGCATCTTTTTCTTTACCCATTTCCTTAAATAGCTTTTGACTAGTTCAATTATCTAATAAGATCTTTTAGTTCTCCTTTTGACTAATTTATTTGTGGTAAAGGTTTTTTCCTATATGGTTCATAATCCTATCATTCCACCAAGTCCGCCTCATCATCCTATACTTGATCAAGCACTTGTATTATCTTGTACAACCTTATCATTTTGAGGGGCATCTGGGAGAACCTTCTTTTGAGAACTTCAAATTCTCTCTGCAATTAGCTCAATAGTCTTCTATATGGTCCTTATGTCTAAATTTTTTGTTGGCTTGCCTCATGGCCCTACCATAGGGGTCAAACCTATCCCTACTGGTATGCGAATACAACTCAAATTGTGTCATATCCTTCTCACACTGCTGAGCACTTTGAATGGAGGGGCATGAGTCTAGAGTCCCAATCCTTAATGGAAATTCTTCTCCCAATCCCTTCTTTTTCATAATTTGTTGTTGAAATCTCCTCAAAGGCCATCATCTACCTTGTCAATTCCAGCATTAGAATTTTGTTGGTTGGATACCATGGTAGTCTAAGCAGGACAATAGGAGATCCCTACACCCAGATGTATGTGAATTTAAAGAATTGGATGAACCATTTACCATATTGCTTAATTGAATCCATGTCCTCAACAATTATTCTAACATGAAGGGAATTTTGTAGAAACCTTGGAATAAACATGAAGAAAGCATCATTTTCCCTTCTATAGTTGGATGTATTGTACTATAATTGAGGGTATACATCCCAAATCTTATCCTTTCCCAGTGTTCCCTTGCAACTCAAGCCCTTGCATTTAGTTTTTCTTGCTATCATGTATACCAAATATGATGTCATGGTGAATTTTTTCAGTTTCCTATACACTTCTCAATTGGGCATCCAGGTTGTTTCTTATAATTCTAGGCCAATGATAATGTTTGTTTGCCACAATTTGTGTGATGGGGAAGAACATCCAATATTGAAAGATGTGAGCTTCTTCCACTCCCATTACCCTACCCAAGATGGTTATAATGTCATGGGAATCCATCTTAAAATCACTCTTGTATAGTTGCTTGGGCAACTTAGAATAATGAGGCTTCGACTTCAATATCCAAGAATTATTCATGATCTCCAAAGCCCTATAAGGATCTTCATCATAAAAATTAATTGCTTCCCCGATGTTTATCTCCTTAATCAGGTGGTGATGTGAAGCAATGTTAAAAACCTCTGCAATGGACTCCTCAGTGAGGTTTTCCATAACCCTTCCTTGTCGCCCAATTATAATCCTTTTTCTAGAGTCATAGTGTTTTGCACATTCTCGAACCAACTTTGGGCATAGTTGTGTTTGATGGAATCTGACTACCTATGCCAAGCCAATATGAGTGATTACTTGTGCTATTTGGGTAGGTGCATTTCCATACATTCTTTGATGAAAATCATTATAGTTCGCGTGCCCAACATTTGTGTCTCCAATCTTGTCCCAAGAAGAAGCAATCTTGGACTTCGGCCAGATACCTTTGAAATCATACTTCATCCTTTCTTGTCTTCTCTAGACCTCTTCTTGTACTAGAGAAGCTTTTGCCTTAGTGGCCTTATCGGGGATCAATTCACCTTGCATTTGCAAAATAAACCATAATTACCCAAATGCAGGTAACAATATAACACCATAAGGCTAGTCAATACATGCTAAATGACTTTGTTAAGTGCAAATCAAGGATACCATTATGAACCCCAAATTATAACACAAGAGGAATAACCCACTTCCCCACCATATTGAAAGATATGTGAATGAAAAAGTGACTATGAGATCCAGGATTACAAGTGATGTACGTAAATTCAATAGCCATGTCATTTGATAATAAAATGCAAGGTAATCCATTCACAAATTGATAGTCATTTAAACTCTAATGGCAATACAAAATAAGCAACTTAATTCAAGATATCTTATCCCCACATCATGTATGCATGCAAATCTTATTTAAATTGATCACTATCACATAAAATCATCAAACAACCCAATATGCAAACATTTTATTCATCATTGTTTAGTTTTGGAGAAAAATAGAGTGAAGTCAGGTAACTCGAGCTAGCTCGGATTTCCCAGCTGGATTAGAGCTTGGGTAATCCGAATTGTCTCAGATTTCTTGGCTGGATTAGAGCTCAGGTAATCTGAGCTATCTTAGATTTCCTAGGCTTAGCATACCTTTGACTTTTGATGATCAATTATACTCCATTGATGAGTCCCTCACCATTGTTAACAATTGAACATCCATCATTTTGAAATTGGGAGAAAAATCATCTTCATTTGAAATTCAAGCAATCTTATGCATCCAAGTCCATATTTCATGAAGTTCAGGTACTTCACAGAACCTTGCATTACCTAAATGAAATTTCACTCGATTAATTCTAGCTTGCTTGGATTCACCAGACAAAAGGATGAGTGAAAATTTTCCTAAGTGTTGACCTCATTTGACGTGAAATTGTGAATAGATGGTAAGTTTGGTTAATCCAAGAGGGCTCACATTATCTGGGGGATTAGGGCTCAGATAATCCGAGATACCTCAGATTAACCAGAATATTCTTATGACTACAAATTCTCTAAGTGTTGGTTTTCATTTTGTCAAAGACAAAGGGAATGAAAGAAAACCCACCCTTGGAATCATTGTCCATTTAACACTTTACACAATTCACTTCAAAGATTATTGATATCATTTTACCATTCGAATCTAGCGTGTATGACTAGGGCATACAAGACTAGGGTTTATGAATTATGGCTTTGAAACCGAGAAACACTTCCAAAATATTAATACAAATAGCAGGAAAAGGCACAAAAGAACAAACCCAATGGTTTTCAATGACCTCCATTCATCAAATGCATACAAATTAAAAACCCTTTCCTGAATTCTTGGAAACAAACCCATGAAATCAAAATGATGAAGTGAAAATAAATTTAGATCAAAATCCCAAACTTCAATGAATGATGAATTGCAATAGAACACCAATAGAGTGCAAAATGAAACAAAGCCATCGAAACTAACCAGAGACATACCTTTGAATGGACACTTGATGGAAATAATGCGATGACGAGCCAATAAGAAACCCTTAGAAAACCTAAAATGATTCCAAGGAGGAAGAAAAGCCAAAGCAATAGCTTGATTCAAGGGCATGTTGGAGGCAAACTTTTCTCAATTAGGTACCGACAACATGCAAAGTGGAAAAATGACCGATCAATTAGTGTTTTATTTTGAAAGAAAACTCATTAAAATGTGCAATTAATGCCTGGTGGTACGGTTGAAAAAGTTCAGTAATACAATAGGAGGTAGAATTTTGGCTAATCCAAGGGACCTCAGGTTATCCAACTAGATTAAGGTTTGGCTAATCCAAGGTACCTCAGAATAACCAAACTTTCTCATAACTTAACCAATTTTTCCTCAATTTCAAAAATTCCAAGTGTAGATTCATTCTTCAAGAGAAAAGCCATAATTCAAATGTTTCAAAGAGAATCAAAAATGAAGATTGAACATCGAGCACACAGGTGAAGCGAGACCTAGACCAAAAGACCTATCCCTTAAGGGGACAAATTCAAGACCTTATGACAAACAAACAAAAAAAGGAAAGCAAGAAAAGAGGGTCCCCACCTTAACGGGGCATGTGTGAAAAACATGCACAACAATATCCAATCTAGTAAAAGTTAGATATAGAATTCCTCCAATCATTTATCTATAGTTGCTTTGATCAGCCTTAGGATATTCACCATTCTGCACATAGCTTCATTGCCTCCAAAGATTATAGAAATTTCAAACTCTTTCTGCATTTTCTCTATGAACATATTGTTACCAATATTTCGCTACAGCTCAAATGGTGGAGCTGATTTAAATGTTGTTATATTTAAAAGTGAAATGCAGTTATTTCTGAATATGCTTGAGTGTTGTTTTGCAGTTCATTTTAGTTCATTAAGTTATAGTCATGCTTTGAAAAGAAGAATCGGAATTTCAGAAGTTGCTATTCAATGCTTTACAGTCAAATGAAATACACGACCAAGCATTAAACAATAAATATTTTCAAATGCTTTCATTTATTTCACAAAGTGATTCATATTTACAAAATTTCATTTGATTGTGAGAATACAAATGCTAGTACAAATTTGCATTGAGATGCACTTTTTCTTTTCCAAATGAAAAGTAGAAAGAATGAAATCAAATATCCACACAAGTTGTGGATGTGACTGTGACAGTGCATCATAAAGAACACACTACACTATGGAAGATGCATAAAGGGAAAAATCACATAAGTACAAACATAATCACCATTGCCTGATTGGTTGATGATTGACGTAGAAGTGGTGCACCATTTATCTTCTTCGAGCTCCATTGACCTATAGGAAAGAAGATAGGGACATCAGAGGCTCCAACTATGAATATACCTATATGAACCATCAACGATAATGTAGTATGTTACTAATCATGCATTGAAACAATCAAGGAAAGTGCAGAGATATGACCTGAAGGAGAAACATCAACACAAACATGATATATTGTTTTTTATGCTAACACTATTTGTTTCCTTATGCAGCTATAGGAAAAGCATAGGTTTTAAGTTTTTGTTTTCTCTCTATCCTTTTCCCAAGAAGATTATTAGAATAGGATCATTATACAGAGAACCAAATCACTTCGGAGTTTCTCTTTCCTTATAGATCACCCAAGTTTGGAGAGGGTTTCAATGTTCCAATAGATAGTCTGATTTTTTGCAAATCTGACAGGGTACATATCTGATTGCTAACAGTTTTTGGCATGCTTGGTGGGACGGTCTAGAAGTCATTTTCAGAGAATTTAATTTCCAAGATTTGTTGTTTGGTGTATGCAATAGGTTTCTCAGCCTTTTGGAGGCTTGTTAAAATATACCTGGCGACTCCGACTTCTAATTTTTTGCATGTAGATCTAGTGCAGCCCGTGCATGAGAAAGGTACAAACTAGATCAAGCACTGCACCTTTTCGATACTGGCAGCTATTCCCACCTCGAAGAGTTTGCAAAACAACAAGGAGGCTATTTAAAGTGCCAGTGAGGTCAAAATCAACACCTCTTATTTTCAGCTCTCTAGTTTTATCACCAGGAGTACCAGTTCCTATATCACAGATACTGCCAATGGCAGCACCAAGGTAACATCCATTCACACCATTTAATGGAGGTAGTCCATTAGACATCACTCAACATGATGACATCCTGATTTTAGCCCTTAGAAGCGTGCCATTCTTCACTGGAGAAGATCACACAACACTGGTGGAGCACATTCACGACGTGTCCACCTTATGTTTAGTTCACAATATTACATAAGAGAATGTTGCGTTGAGGCTCTTAGTTGCATTACTCAAGGGTAAAGCATTACAGTGGTTCAGAGGCCTCGCAACCAACTCTATTGCAACATGGGATGAACTAGGTAACAGTCTGTACCAATTTTTTGTTGATAAATCTAAAAAATTGTCAATGTTAGAATAGTTGAGCACAATTCAGAGAGCACCGCATGAACATTTGGTAGATTTCAATCACCCTTTTTAGAGGACTTGGGCCAGGATTCCTGCAATAGTAAGGCCTCTACCAGCTCATGCTTTTATGTTTTACTTGAAAGCTTTGAATTGTAAGATTTTAGTTATGACCCAGTCTATGGGTGGGCATATGCTCTCCCTGATGCTTACGATATCGCTATTAGAGCCAAAAATTGCCTTATTCAGGCTGGAGATATAGCTCCTAGACCTCCTATGCCATTTTTTTCTGAGATACAACCACCTACCCCTAATGCTTTACCTCCCTTAGCTAATGTTCCCACTGTCCTAGCAATAGGTTATCAGAATGTAGCATAGCAAATTGCTTCTCTAGCCCAAAACCAAGAAATCCTAGGAGATTAAGAGTATACTCAAGACCTTTGGGAATGATCTTGTGAGCATTAAGAAGCAATTAGGTCACAAAAATAAACCCTATCAAGCCACTTATTAGCAAAACCAACCTAACAGGCCTCCTTTTCAGAATGATTACCAAGGCCAGAAGATAAATTTTAACCCAAGACCCTTCCAGCCATACAACCCGAACACAACCAATTCATCAAAGGAGCTCGTACCTCAGAATAATATCACCCAAGATTGCGATTGGTGTTATCCATGCAACCATCCCCATAACCAATCAGTGTGTGATAATGGCATGAGAAATCAGGCTTTAATGGTTCAAAATAGTTATGCAAGTTCAGAAAGTGTTTCAAATCATAACTTGGAACAACAAGAAGGTTTTGAGGTCGCTTTGCCAAACTGGCAGAGTTCTAAGTTCTATGGCATGAATGGTCAGGATCAACAAGTTTCTCCTATCACAACCAACACAAGATCAAAAAAAGAGCAATGGATCTAGGACAACAAGCTGGAAGTTCACAACAACAACCTACGAAAGATAAACAACCAGTTTTTACACCCAATACTAATGCTGCAACATAATCCAAGGTACAGGTTTTACAAAAGGGGCAAGAGATACTTGGAAAAGAGCAGTTAAAGACACATTTGCAGCCCTTGTAGAACTAGAATGATGTTGTTTTTTCAAAAAACTAGCAGAAGGTAAATGCTACTTCTTCTAATATTGTTGAACACCTCAGAAAGACTACTGTAAGCATGTCTGTATTAGATGCTTTGCACATCCCAGGTCAGAAAGGTTTGTTGTGGGATGCTTTAGCTGAGTTGTCTATTTTTGATGATACTAATCAAGGTGCTACCAAAGTAGTGCTCACTAATAGTTTAGAAGGTAAAAGCGAACAAAAAGGTAAGGAGGTAAAGCCTCGCCCATTTTATTTAACTCTAATCATTGGGGATAAATTAGTGCATAATTGCATGGTTGATTCTGGTGCGAGTAGCTCAGTCATGCCTAAAAAATTAGTTGATGCTTTAGGTCTTATCTATGAACCCAACCCTCAGAAGGGTGTAGTTCAGTTAGATGGGTCTGTTGTTAGAACTGCTGGTATAGTAAAAAATTTAGCCCTTACCTTGCACGCATCTCCCAGTTTTGCGATTCATCAAGACATACATGTAATCGATTTTCCACCACACTTTGCCATTTGCTTATCAAGGGATTTTATAGCCAAGTTTGGGGGTTTCTTGTCATCTGACTGGTCTCATCTATTTTTTAGAACAAGGTATGGTACAAAGGTAGCCATAAAGTCTGAACCTTTAGCCAAAGACAACATCGAACCATACATTCCAAGTCCTTTAAATGCTAACCTCTGCATCACCCCTATACTAGAGGAGAAAACCACATCAGACCACAACACCCATGTAGAAACTATAAATCTAGATGAATGGGCAGCCGAAGATCATGAGCTTGATCCCTTCCAGCATACAGATGAGGTAGGATTACGGGTTTACATGATTTGTGAACTTGATTATGATATGCCTAACCTGATCAAAAGGGAAGTACAACTTGCAGGGCAAGAAAATGAACTTTGGAAACTCTATTTTGATGGTTCGAGGAGTAGTGTAGGTGCTGGTGGCGGGACCATGCTGATTTCACCCCAAGGAGAAAATTATTACTCTGCTTTCAAATTTGAGTTTAGTTGTATAAATAATACAGTTGAATACGAAGCACTTGTACATAGCCTAGAATGGGCTCGAAGAAGAGGTATTAAATGTTTGCATGTTTATGGTGACTCTGAGTTAATCGTAAATTAGGTCAAAAATCTAAATGCTACAAAGAATGATTTGCTTAAGAAATATAAGCATCGTGTATGGGATTTAATAGAGGATCTTGATGCTTTAAATATCTATTAAGTTCCTAGAAATGAAAATAAGCATGCAGATAGGCTTGCTGCTATAGGGGCATAGTTTGATATTCCAAACAAAATTCACAAAATAGAAGCACTCCAATATGTAAAGATAGTCGTCAGACCTTTTGTTTCTGATAATAATGTGAGTTAGCAAGTTTTTGACAGCGATGAGCAAATTGTAAGCTTTTTAATTGCTGAAGTTGAGTTTGTAGATGGAAACTAGCAAAAATGGTAGCAATACTAACAAATAAATTGTACAGTTGAAGACTAACAAGCTGCCAAGGGGTTTGGTGACTTTGGAATCTGTGTTCAACTCAGATGACTAGATGAGGAGAGACAAGTGCAACCTAACTGTTAAGGAGGAACACTATGAAGCAGTCAAAATATTCAAAGGTAAGCTTCTCAAGCTAGAAAAGGTATGTAATAAAGAGGAACAATAGGAGTTTATTCTGTTATGTCAAAAATTCAGTGATATTTTTGCTTGGGAATATAAGGATTTGAAGGGGTTTGACCCAGAATTAGCCTAGCATACTATTGAATTAGAGCCTGCTGCAAAACCAATCAGGCAGAAACAAAGGCCTCTCAATCCCAAATTAGAACACCTTATGAAAGTCGAACTGAATAAATTATTTGAAAGTGGTATCATTTTTCCCATCAAGCATAATTCTTGGGTCTCGAACCTAGTTCCAGTTAGGAAGAAAAGTGGGGAGATCAGATTATGTTTTGATTTCCCAAATTTAAATAGAGCATCACTGAAAGACCACTACCCACTCCCTTCCATGGAGCAAATTTTATAGGTGGTTTTCGGTTTTGATAGATTTTCTTTGCTAGAAGGTTATTCAGGTTACAACCAGATTTTGGTTAAGCAACATGATCAATTAAAAATAACATTCATGACTAAGTGGGGCACGATGGCCTACAAAAGGATGCCTTTTAGCTTATCCAATGCTAGAGAAACTTTTCAGCGAGCGATGCATATGGCCTTTCACGGCCTCATGAACAAGATCATTCTGGTTTATTTATATGATATTACTATTTTTTCCAGAAATGCTAATGAACATCTTGATCATTTAGAACAGATTTTTCAGAGATGTAGGGATTTCAGAGTATCTCTCAATCTGAAGAAGTGTATTTTTTCTATCCATGAAGGTAAACTCCTAGACACATTGTTTCAAAGCAGGACATTTCCATAGATTCTGAAAGGATTTCTACAATTCTCAAATTGCCATTACCAACTCACAAGAAAGGCTTGCAAAGCTTTCTAGGAAGAATAAACTTTGTGAGGAGGTTTATACCAAATATTGCAGCTTTGTTGCAACCTCTCACTCTTATGCTGAAAAAGAATATACCTCTCACCTAGACCAAGGAAGATAAAAGGAGCTTTGATCAGAACAAAGAAGCTCTCACAACTACCCCTACCCTCGTTAATCCAAAGTATGAAATATATTTCATTCTTTACGCATTTGGAGGGGTTGATACTATTTCTTCTATGCTTTTCTAGCAAAATGATGAAGGTTTGGAGAAACCAGTGGCCTTTTTCAGCTAGGTACTTCATGATTATGAGGTAAAGTATTCCTTTGTCGAGAAGTATGTGTTTGCTATTGTAAGAAGTTTAAAAAAATTCAGACATATGTTGTCAAACAACAAGATTAATTTGCTAGTTGCGCATTCAACTGTTAAAGATTTCTTGTTGAACTATGAAATTAATGATAAGAATACTGGTTGGATAACAAAGGTCATGGAGTTTGACATAGATATTAAAATAACCAAGCTTTTCAGAGGTAAGGGTTTGTGTGAATAGATTATAGAAAACACAGTGGGCAGCAGCCTAGAGGAGACTGAAAAGGTTGGCACAGTGCTAAACAACGATGATGCAGTTGTTGTTCCAGTTCCTGCTGCTACCTGGGTGCAACAAATGATGCTTTATTTGCAAAATGGCGAATGTCCTGAAGGTCTAGACAGAGGAAAAAAGGAGGTATTACAGATTATAGTCTATTCCTTTTGCAATTATTGATGGCATTTTGTATAGGAGATATTTTCAAGGTGTTTTGTTACGATGCATTGAACTCGACCGAGTTGATAAACTTTTAGTAGAATTTCATGATGGGCCTTCAGGAGGCCACTTTGCTACCAGAACAACAACCCTAAAAATTATGTGGGCTGGTTATTATTGGACAAATTTGTTCAAGGATGCCATTGCTTGGGTCCAAAAATGTGAAAAATGTGCCCTGTTTTTAGGAAAACAGAAGCTTGTAGCTTTACCTCTACATCTGATTCAAGTGGATCAGCCCTTTGCCAAGTGGGGCTTAGATTTTATAGGGCCAATCAACCCGCCTTCAAGTGTGGGTCATAAGTGGATACTGACAGCCACAAATTATTTTACTAAATGGACCAAGGTGGTTGCTTTAAAAGAAGAAAATGAGACTTATGTGCTTAATTTTTATCAAGACTTAGTGTCAAGATTTGGTACTCCAGATTCTATAATTAATGACAATGGTTTGGCCTTCATTGGTTTAAGAATTTCTGATTGGTCAGTTATAAATAACATTTATTTGAATACATCTTCCAACTATTATCCAGAGGGAAATAGACAGGCAAAATCTACAAATAAGAATCTGATCCGCATAATCAAGAAGACTGTCGAGGACAATCAATGAACATGGCATGAAAAGATTAAATTAGCCCTTTGGGAAAACAAGGTGACACCTAAAAGGGCCACTAGTTGTTATCCTTATGTACTTGCTTATGATAAAGAAGCTAAGTTACCCATTTCTATTGAGCTAACGACCTTAAGTTATGTGAAAGAACTGGAATTACTGAATGAGCAACCTCTTGAGGTGTGTTTTGTACAGCTGGTAGAGCTTGAGGAAACTAGAAGAGAAGCTTTAAAACAACTTGAAATACATCAAGCTCAGATGAAGAGCTCTTTTGATAAGAAGGCAAGATCACGAGAATTTATCATTGGTGATCTGGTCTTCAAGTGGAATGAATACAAGAGCAGACCTGCATGACATTCCAAGTTCGATGCAATTTGGGACGGGACTTATGTGATCATGGAGTGCAAGGAGCACAACGCTTTCTAGCTTTCAAAGCTGACTAGAGAAGTGTTGTCTATCCCAGTTAATGGGATCCACCTCAAAAATTTCCTTTGATTAGTTGTTACAAATAAGTGCACTACGCACATTTATTTTCAGTAGTTTTTCTTTCCCTAAGTGCTACTATGCATTGCTCTATTGGCCATCAGGGCCTGTTAGTTTGCTTTTAGCTTTGGTTGTTTTGTTTTGTTGTTGTTTTGGAGTTGTTGTTTTAGTTTTTTTGAGTTCATGAAGGGGTAGTTTTGAATCCGTGCCCAATGGAGTTTTTTAAAGGCAACTGATCTATGCTTAGCTAGCGAGCATCTAGTGGAAATTGCCAAAATGTTACCAATATTTCGCTACAACTCAAATAGTGGAGCTGATTTAAATGTTGTTATATTTAAAAGTGAAATGCAGTTATTTTTGAATATGCTTGAGTGTTGTTTTGCACTTCATTTTAATTCATTAAGTTACAGTCATGCTTTGAAAAGAAGAATCAAAATTTCAGAAGTTGCTATTCAATGCTTTACAATCAAATGAAGTACAAGACTGAGCATTAAACAATAACACTTTTCAAATGCTTTCATTTATTTCACAAAGTTATTCATATTTACAACATTTCATTTGATTGCGAGAATACAAATTCTAGTACAAATTTGCATTGAGATGCACTTTTTCTTTTCCAAATGAAAAGCAAAAAGAATGAAATCAAATATCCACACAAGTTGTGGATGTGACTGTGACAGTGCATCATAAACAACACACTACACTATGGAAGATGCATAAAGGGAAAAACCACATAAGTACAAACATTATCATCATTGCCTGATTGGTTGATGATTGACGCAAAAGTGGTGCACCATTTATCTTCTTCGAGCTCCATTGACCTGTAGGGAAGAAGACAGGGACATTAGAGGCTCCGACTATGAATATACCTATATGAAACATGAACGATAATGTAGTATGTTACTAATCATGCATTGAAACAATCAAGGAAAGTGCAGAGATATGACCTGAAGGAGAAACATCAACACAAACATGATATATTAATTTTTTATGCTAACACTATTTGTTTCCTTGTGTAGGTATAGGAAAAGCCATGTAGTTGTTTATATTCGAAGACCAAGCATGTGGGGAAAAAGGGGCTCCCACAAGGGTAGAGCCTAGCATGCTACCCTTATATGTTACAAGAGGGCCAAGATAGTAATTGCAATCATCATAGTCATCAAGAAAGGAAGTGCAACTGAGAGTGTAAAGCAAGTTATCCATCAAGCCATTAAAACAACTATGCATTCATAACAATCATGTAATTGCTTTATGAAAGCTACAGGTGAACAGTGGGTTTAATCCGCTTAATTAGATGAACATATAGAAGTGAAAATTGCAAAAGAATGCTAATTAGACAGGTTGTTCTAGTAAAAGTTATCAATCTATCATGCTTTCGAGTTGTTGTTTCGAATACTATTTTGCAATTTTTTAAGACTGTTCACTTTGTAGTGTTGTTTCATATTTTCTATTTTGGAACAGCAGTGTCCTATCTTTTAACAATGATAGTGAATAGTGCATGTAATGGAGGTTATGTCAAGAACAGGTAAATTCATGAAGAGTTTGTTTCCAGAATAAATAGAGTATAAAAATGCATGGAGATATGTGAAGAGTCTCAGGTTTCTATCAGAACGATGAGAGGTTACAAGATTAATACAGTAACCTATAGCCAATTGTTTAATAAGGTGAAGCAATGATCCAACAAAGACAACCGGTTTCATTTTGGCTGAGAGTGCAAGTATTGCTACAAAATGAGCAGATAATGACAAAATAGGAAGGAAGTATTCCTAAAAGCGTTAGGTGGCTGTAAGATAGAATGCAATCCATGGGGTTACAATGATTTAAGCAAGATATATTCTCAGAATTTTATACACCCAAGTGGAGTTTTGTCAGGAAGCAAGATTTTATACAGTGCTCTCATGTTCGAGCTCAAATATAACAGAAAATGCAAGTTAAAACATAGATTCCTTCGAAATATTGAAAATACCCACATTGGGGTTTCATTTATAAACAAAATTCATAGTGTTTCCATGGTCGAGTTGACATAAAAAAGGAAAAAATATATTCAGAAAGGTACTTTCTTCACAAATGACAAAAACCCACATACATATATTTGCTAAGGAACAAATTTTATTCATATTCATAAATACCCACATGGGGTTTTCAACAGGAATGCAGATTTACCATCTTTTTCAGTTACCCATATGGGGGTTTTAAAAAAATAAAGTGAAACAGTGTAGTTTCTAGAATACCCATATGGGGTTTCTACATTTTTTTCAAATGGAAATGCCTGATAATGCATGGGTCAAATCCAGTGTGATTTTTCAGTTACTCTTCAGAGAAGAATGAGGATATTTCTCCAAGTTTTGTTGTATAGGAGAATAGAATCAAGGAAAAATTGCATAAACTAGGAGTTGCTTCAAAAAAAAAAACCATTAGTCAAGTATGACATGTCGCAGCCTGTTAAGGAGATACTACACAGAGTTTCATTAAGATAAGCTTCAGCTTAAGCACACATGGCACGACTAGTCAATAGGCTTGCATTTGTTCTAAATGATAGAAAATTTACTTTAAAGAAAAAGTAACAAAACTCATGGGTTTTATTTTGAGAGAGCGAAGTGCACAAAATAGTGAGCAAGGAAGAGCTTACCATGGTGTTTATTGTTCAAGAACCCACAGGCCGCGCCGAGCTTGTTTGGAGCTCACAATGCTTGGGTCTAGCCCTCTCATGGTGCCGAAGGTGGAGATAGAAAAGCACAGTGAAAAGAATGCAAGAGGAAAATTAGAAAATAATGGAGGAGAGGCCGCAACCTTCAGAGGCATTTTCTTGCTTTCAAAAAACAATGGAGAAAGCCTTATGTTAAGGAAATCAACTTACCATGTAGTCCCAGAGCAAATTCGACCAGAATGGAGGAGAGTTTGAGGTTTCCAAATCCTTCACAAGCTAGGGTCGAGCATAGGCATGGCAACACATTTCCTCTCAGCAGAGCATTCTTTTGAAATGTCAAATGCAAAATGAAGTGTTTTTAGGGTTTGACCTTGTTTTTACTATGTTGCCCTAATTCAAAATAGGGACTTATCATTCTTTATCAAACTTTATGCAAAGTTTTGAGTGGCCAATTATTCTTGATTTAGGTCGAACCATGTGGAGTTTTGATTGATGAAATTTTTCCCAAGTCTTGTTTATTTAATGAATTATTTGAAGACTTTAGGCCTTTAGTGGTTGACTTAGTCAAAAAGGGAAAAAAAAATTAAGCACAAAGATAAGCCATATTAGGAGATTGAGAGAATAATATGCCTTAGGATTAGGGTTAGTACCTAGGCTTATTAGTATTTATTTTGATTGTTTTTGCAGAAAACAATTAAAATATGTAAGGAGGAATTTGTATAATTTTATGATTTTTTATAGAAAAATCAAAGCTTGTGAAAGAGATATAAGGTATTATATGTAGAAGATTTTTTTTTAAATCTTTAATTGTAAAATGGAATAATTATAAAACTGCATCATGTAAAGCATAAACAAAGCAATTCTTTATAAATTGCTTTGTTTTCTTGCTATTTTTGGCAGTTAAGGTTGACTTTTCTTCTTGGTTGGAATTGGGTTTTCAGTTGGAGAGATAAGGTGTTTTTCTCACTTTAAAAGCAATTTTTTGTTTTTTTTAGAGGCTTGACAGTTGATGCATGCAAAAAGTGTGACTTTCCACTTTTATGCCAACTTGTTGCATAATTTTTGGGACCTTTTCCTTAAGCTTTTTTCAAGAGCTCGGATTAGGGTTTGAGGCATATATCTTTGGAGAAAACTTAGGGTTTTCTAGTTCAGTTTGTTTTGGCTCTTACACATTTTTGAGCTGAAACTATTTTTGTACTGAGGAAGATTATTTTCTAGCATACTCCTACAGTGAATAAAAAAAAGCATTCCTACCTATCATTTTTGTGTCCATTTATAGTTCAGTTGATGTTATTCTTGTGATTTTTAGTTTAATAAATCCTTGTTATGTCTTGGGCTATAGTTTGATGTAGAAAAGTGCAAAAATACAGGTTGCATGTGTTTTGAATAGACCTTCATGCAAAGTACTTATGTAAGAAATTTTTCTTGAGAGGTTGTGAAGTTTTGTTTTTTTTTTTAGCGCTGTTTGTGAGGAAAATCCAGAATAGTCATTAGTTCATCATACAATATTTAAAATCATTTCAAAATCATAGGTTTAAGTTTCTATTTTCTCTCTATCCTTTTCCCAAGAAGATTATTAGAATAGGATCATTATACGGAGAACCGGCTCACTCTGGAGATTCTCTTTCCTTATAGATCACCCACTTCTAGAAAGGGTTTCAATGTTGCAACATATAGTCTGATTTTTTGCAAATATGTCGGGGTGCATATCTGATTGCTAACACTTATTTCACATAGCTTCATTTCCTCCAAATACTATGTCATCAACATATACAACCACAATCAATATTTGATGTTTTTCAACTTTAAAGTAAATATTACTATCTACAATACTTTTATTTGATCTTTTATTGGAATCTTTGCAACATGAGCATGAAATATGGATGATTGTGTTGGTTATTCCTATGTCGTCATTGATGTCAACATGGTAATAACTACATGGTGATAAATGTAATGGAAGTTTGCTTGGTTTATCAGAAGTTGTTCTCTACCTATAATACTCCTTTGTGATGGATCAGTATGTTGGTATTTGAGTTTGGAACTCGTCGCAAGATTTGATATGATTCTGATCTCTTAACCATGTTATATTCACTCATTTAGACACTATATCTTGGATCCTGAGACATCTTTTACTATGAATAAAAAAATTTCTCTAAAAAAGTTTAGCTTTGTATTCTACTATTGTTCTGTGTGAGGTATACTATGTGGGAGACTCCAGATTCTACTAAGGTGAACATTCTTATACTGCATTTTTATTGACAGTATTAGTATGATGGGAAATTAATGTGTTCTTAGATCCATAAGGTATTTTCTTTGAGGATTAATTGTTGGTTTGGGGAATTTTGGTTTAGTCTTGGCCGACTCAGCGAATGCAATATATTACAAAGACTAATAGCCAACTTGGCATAATGCACTACATGGATAAAATGTTCAAATCTTTTACGGTGCCAAAAAAGGTTTTGATTAATTTATGTTCATCTAATTAGGTTGAACTAGTTGATGAATAAGATATACTTTTATATATATGATAGAAGCAAGCAAAAAAGGAGAGAAAGTGTAGAGAAAGATATGTGGATGAATGTGTATGAACAAGAAACTAAGTAGGAGAAGTGAATATGAAGATAAAAGCCTAAATGCTTTATTACTAATACAGATTTGTTGAGTGATGCACTACTTTATATTATGAGATTTAGTGGAACTAAACCCTACACATTGAAGGTGTATTCCATCAGTTCATAATTTTAGAAGTGAGCCATCTTTTCTACTCGGGTTGTGAGCCTTTTAAGGACAGCGAGTCCTAGTAGTGAGCCCCGTAGTATTTTGTATCCAAATATAATATACTGTGAGTTAACCCTCACCGTGGACTTTCCTATTATGGGTTTTCCATGTAAAAATCTTGGTGTTCATGTGTATGATTGCATTGTCTTGTTTCTATGTTCTCTCTTGCTAATTTAGTTAAAATTATGATAATGGTGAAGTGAATTTTATTATCAGTTTATGGAATGCTAATTCACCCCCCTTCTTAGTATTCTGGATGTTCAACAATTGGTATCAGAGCTTGGTTCCTCAGAAGAAGCCTAACAGCTTAAGGAAGGTCCTAGAATTTGAACAAAAAATTTTCCCTCCAAAAATAGTCCTTGCTAAATTTTTCAAAGAAATGGAAGCCTTGAAGGACAAGTTGATAACATAAAATGAGCATATTGAAAAGCTACAAAGTACAAGTATAGTTGTATGTGATCTATTGACTGAAGGAGAAGAAATCATCACTAGCCTACTGGAACAATTGGATGAGAAGAAAAGAATTGAAGAATGTCATAAAAAATTCAAAAGAAGATGGATGAATGTGCAAACCTTGAATTAGAAGCAAAAATACCGAGATCTAATCTGGAAAGGGCAAAGAGTTTTGAAGATAAATTTAAGATAATTTTGGTGATGATTTATGAATTTATTACCTCTCAAAGACCGAAAATTGATAAGAGCGATTTAGTGTTTGAAAAAGGTCAAAGTTCTAAGGTGAAGAAATTCACTAGTGAGAAGATGTGGTACAAAGATAGACAATTCAAGGAGCGAAGATGCAATTTTGGAAAAATTCTTATCAAACGACATGATGCAAAAATGTATTTATACTTTAATGGTGTTTTTCATTCCTGCAAGAAATTTGGTCATAAAGCAAAGGACTGCAAAAATAATGTGAATGATTCTGGATATAAAGATAGTTTGTTGGATAAAAAGGAAAATGGAAAGAAGAATGTTACTTTTTGTAAGTGAAAAAAATCAAAACATCCTGGTAGTAACAGTGGAAGAAAGAAGAACATCTATCCGGTGAAGAAGAATGATCAAACCTTTGATCTGGGAAAGGAAAGAAAAGAAATGGAAAGGATTTGGAGAAAGATTATTGGTATTATCTATGTAGAGCTCTGATACAGATACTCCCATGAAGCCCTAAATAAAATCAGCTGCTAAGTGAGAGAAATCATCAGAAAATCTAATAAAACCCCTTATTGGTACTTGTGTCATATCATGACATAGGTATATTTAATGTGGTAACAAGATTAAGGTATTTTATCAGTCACATGTGTGAAGAATGAGGTTTGCAGAATTTCAAAGAAATGAGGTGTACACAATTTTTGAGGTAATCTACCTACAAGTTGAAACATTTATTGCAAAATCATTTAGAATGAAAGGAATAAGCTCAGATAAAATTAAAATCCTATGTATTTTTGGAGAAGCATGCAAAGGAAGTTTAGAAGGGAATTCAAAATTTTAGAATTTGAAGAATACAATAGACAAATTCAAAGTGAGCTCCAAAAGTGGGATATTTATACATTTCTTGTTGACATTTTTAGAGGTATTCTTGTTTGCATAATATTTCACTTTTATTGATGGATAATTCAAAGATTGTGAATTGTGTGGATAAAGCTAGGTTGAAGAGATATATGAGGAATGTGTTAGAAGAATCTATTGGTGCATTCTCTTGTAACACTCTGAGAGTGTTTCCTATAGAATATATATGCATTTTTTTATAGTAAGATTGAAGAAATGTCATTAGTTCAATTCAATGTGCTTTGGGAAAACAAATTGAAAGAGAATCATGATGCCTACAAAGTATTAGTTGAGAAATTTTTTGATGTTTGCAGGAAATTTCCTTTGTTTAAATTTGAGAAGAAGTATATTTGAATGGTATTGAGATAAATTTATGATGAATCATTGTGAATTGATGAAGCACATTCGGTCACTAGAGAATAAATTAGATATGTAACTAGTTTATGTTCCTCTAGATGGGTTCCTAAACTAAAGACTATGAATGAGAAATAAATAATTGAGGTTACAGGTGTGAGTTCTAAAGGAAAATAAATTGGTTTGAGATCAATTGTTGATCCAGAAATAAGGTATGCTACTATGGTCATTGGTCATAAAGTTTATATCCCTAACAATGACTCTATAGTTTCTACTGTTGTGGTAAATATTGTTGTTGATATGGTAATAAGAGGTATGGAATATGACTTGTGTGAACTACTTCACATACATATTTTGAAGAGTTTAAAGGAGATTAAGAAGGGCATAAAGAATAATTTTCGGTATGACAATTGGGTTGTTTGTCTACTCTTTTAATCTTTGACAGAGGTACTAGTAATAGGAAGGTTAGAATGGTCAAATTCAGAGCCTATTTCTTATCAAATCAAGAAATTAATAATAAATCTTGGTAGTTTAGATGCAAAAGAATCTTCCCTTTCTGCATTATTTGTAACATTTCAAATGAGGATGAACAAAATGTCTATGATTTTATTAAGTGTTGTGGAAAGATACTCTAGAAGCATAAATTTTCTTGTGTCTACAGAATTCTATCACATTGAAGCAGTTGAATCAAGGTTAGTTTAGATATCCGAATTGGATTATGAAGTGTCAGAGGCTGAAATTGATATATATGCTAAAATTATCTTTGCAACATTCCTTGATGCTCATCTTGCTAGTGCAAACACCCTTACTGAGGAACACTTTGAAAATCTTGAGTTTTGGGTCAATTTCGGGTTTTTCCTCCTCTGGCGGATTTCCCCGGTTGTCTTGAAAACCTTATGTAGGCTAGGTCACGTTGTTTTTCGATATTTTGGTCCTTCATGAAATTCTATGTCGATTGGACTTCCCTGAAATTCCTTTTCTGCTTCGGATCCCCGAACTCATCTTGAGTTGTCTTGTCATTACATTAATAGCTCACGTACCGGCTCTGTGATTGTGTTTAATAAGGTTTGAGCTAGTCTTTTATGCTATGAGTCGATCTTTTTTTTTCCTTAATTGAATCTGGAGGAGCTCAGGCTTGATTGTTTAGAGTGATTGGCATTTAGACTTGCGGATTTCTGAGCTTGGCTGTGACTTTCTTGGCATTATTGTGGTTGTTACTTGCTTGTGCGTCAAACTTACTTCTAGTCATTCTTGCTATCTATTTCACTTCATCAATAGTATGTATTAGTTGCTCTACCTTTGATTCATGAGTGTGAATGTTTCTTTAGCATGCTGGGCATGCTTGAGATTTGGATTTCAGTATTTTGAGGGGTTTGCAATTAAGCTAGGGTTTTTCCTTCACATTTCAACTTCCCCTTTGAAATCAGTGTTGCCTCCTTTGCTCGTTTTGTGATTTGATCATGTCATGCTTGGATGGTTTTCATTACCTCCCTTCGAATTTGGTCTTGTGAGTGCGAGGATTGAATCTATGATTGCGTGTTCATCCTGACACCCTAGGGTTTGATTTTGAATTAATTATCAACACTGTTAGATCACTCGTTGGGAGAATTAGAAAGTTAAATCCATTGATGAGAAATTTGAAGAATGTAAATCTGAGCTTGAATCCCCAAATTTGTCATCATTCGATCAATTTGGGTGAAATCTTGACTGAGTGGTGATTTCAGGATTTTTATGTCTTCGTGGATTTCCTTTGCCCTAGGATTTCTCTGAATTTCCATCCTATGGCCGTTTCCCCAAAAGTTGCATAAAACATGGAAATTTGGCTGGTTTCATGAAAATCCAGTCTTAAGATTTCCCTGATTTCCGCTGCCCCTTCATTTCCTCGAAAACTGCTAAGTTTTCTATGTTTTGCAGATTTTTGTCCCTAACGGAATTCCCTAAAGATCTATTAAGAATGAAGAATTAGGAGAATGCATGAATTAACTATTAATGAATTTTCATTATATAATTGATTTGGGATGATTTAAGGATATGTGCAAATGTTTCTCAATTTTTGCTTGGTGATTGAGTTGTTTGTGGGTGTTATTTAAGTTTCATCGCTAGAATCTACCTAACCCAGAATTCCCCGAAATTCCTTTCTGGCCTGAATTCTGCGAAGGGGTGAAAATATTGAACTTTCAGAAAGGATGCTTAATGTTATTCTTAGGGGATTATGGTTGATTTTTTGGATTTCTTTGGTGATTGGCATGCATTTATGATGGAATAACTTGGATTCTTATGTTATGATAGATATTTATTATGGTCTTTTGAATGCAGGCTACATCGAGCAAAGCTATTGTTGGAAGAGCTAAAGGAAAGGTGGTGGACCCCAATGATGAGGGAGCTTCTACCATCTCTGAGGCAGAAAGTATTAAGATGGATATCAAAAGAAAATTTATCGAGACCAAGTTTTCTTCCGTTTAGTCAGGGGTTATTGATACCAATGTGGGAAAGTGGGACTATGATGAATTCAAGGCAAGAATAGCAGTACAAGATCCCCCATTGTTGGCCAAAAGATTGGTGGAATTAGGGTTAGCTCATGTTGTTGGTTTTCCTCCCATAGTGAAATGTTATGAATTGGTCCTAGAGTGTGCCAGACATTCTAATAGAGGCACATAAAGAATAATTGGTCTACAGGGTAGAGTGTTGTATAATTTCTCTCCTCCATCTATGGCACAAACATTTCATATGCCTGACAGGTCCCATGTGGTTGGGCTAGATTTGGATGTAGCCAAAAAGTATTATGCAGATGATACAAACAAGGCTCTACGATTGATCAACTCTTGGTTGGAGAAGCCTAAGCCCCACATTTCTAAGTTACCAAAATAGCTATTCAGGGTGAAGTTCAAAGCATAATATTATGATTCAATCACACTCCTTAGAAGAGTGGTGGGCCTGAAAAGTGCAAGGGTCTTTGAGAGTTGGATGTTTTATGTCATAGTAAGAATGAAACACAAAACTGATTATCATTGGGTAGGCATCATCAGTGCTATGATACATGAGAAATTGTGTAATGTGTTTCAAACCAAGAGTTTTACCATGACTTCTTACCTAGTCTATGCCTTGGCTAGATTTCATCCATATAAGGGATTAAGTACTAGAGGGGTATTTGGAAAAGATGTGATTTATAAAGTGTATCCACAGTTGCAATTGGATGGTTCAAGCTAAAAGAGGGTGAATGATGCATTGAACATGTATATCACAAGACTATTACTAGGGGCAAAGCATGTAAGGATTTTTGATGAAGCCAAGGAGTTGATACAAAGGTATGGAGGATGGTTTATCTAGTTCCCTACCTTCTCATATATCAAAATTGATGGTTTTCAAAGGGCTCCTTATAGATTGTCAAGGTATCCAATGGGCCACATAATACTTTTGGAAGTCACTAGACATATTTCAGACTTTGATGATATCTTAAAGAAGGACATGCATAAAACTAGCTTTGCAAATGACTTTCCATTGAGGATAGAAACTAATGAGGTCTACCCATATTTGATATCAACCCACTCCTCTGAGGAAGATATGGATACTTTGGGTTTGGTATTCCATTCTAAAAGGCTCAAAAGAAGGAAAGTAGGGATTTCAGGCATAGGGATGACATTGAAGATTATTGGGTGAATTGCAAGGATGAATTTGAGGTCATAAAGAGGAAATAATCTAGACTTCCTGCCTACTTAATCATGTTGATGATTATAAGCCCATAAAAGACAAACCAATGGGAGGAATCGATTTCTTAGATGAAGAGAAAATTGAATTGGAGAAAACTAATGCTCTTATGATAAAATATACCAAGTTCTGGATCAAGCACAAAATATGGGAGCTGGATAATCAAGGTATGCATTACACATATGATTTGATGGGAAATATGGAGTCCCAATCTACCTCTGAAGATGATGAACAAGATTTAAAGGGTAAGGAGAAGGTGGGGTCTCCCTTCAAATCAAATTTAAGGGTGCTCAGGTAGAGATAGAGCTGGAAGAGAAAAGGAAGCCAATTGCCAAAAAGAGGAAGAATGTCCTTAGGAAAGATAAGTTTGCTATAGAGGAGGAACCAGATGAAGAGGGTGAGAAGGATGATGCCCCTATGCCTGAGAAAATAAAATTGATCAAGACTTTAAAGAAGAAGAGTGAACCTTCCAAGGAGGTAAGAAATATAGACCCTCAGGTGATAGAAGTGGACAACTCTAAAGGAGAGACATGAGTTTATGTAAGGAGATCAAGGAATCCTTCTCCAAAGGATAATATATTGAAAGAAAAGGCCTCCATAGATGCTCTTGTGAAGGAACAACAAAAATATGCCTCACCCCTTCTTGAATCACATGATGTGTGACATGAACCCAAGGATGTAGAGATTGGTGATCATCAGGATGAAGATGTAGAAGGGTTCAAAGAGGGAGAACTCTATAGCACTGAGGTAGAGATAGAAAAGATCATATGGTCCTCTTTGGTAAGTTATGAAGATTCACCTTTTGAAGATATGGGAGACAAGTCCCCAAAAAAAGAAGAAGTGCCTACAAGAACTCCTCTATTTGTGCGTGAGGAGGATGAACATAATGTGGAACATAATGAGAATCCAAAGTAGGATAAGGAAGATAGGGAAGGAGACAAGGTTGAGGAAGTGCCCTCAGGGCATGATGTGAATGTTGATTCTTCCAGTGATCAATAAGGAAAGGACAAGCAAGATGTCTTGCAATCAGATTCCACTTTCCCTAGCTGGTTGGATGAAAGATTGAAGGATAAGAAGATTGTTGTAGATGATACCCCTCCAAACTGGGATGACCTATTAGCTAACATAGGAAAAGGAAAAGAAAAGAAAAAGGCTAAGGTTATTTCCAAGATTGAAAGAGATGAGGAAAATAACTGGGTGATACATATTACTACTCCTACACCTGATAAGGATAAGGATGAGGTAATTGGCCAAGAATATATTATTTAGACCATCAATCTTGGGCCCACTTCCATGATGCAAGAAGTTGAGGAATTCCAAGGCTCCAGTGCTACAATTTTAGGTAGATTAAACAAAGAGGTATAAGATAAGCATGAATTGAAGAAATAAAATGAGAGGTTGAAAGGATAATTGTAGGATCTCATGAAGCCTTTACAATATATCTCTTCATCATCTTCAACAGGCCTTCTACCCTAGGAGACCATCACTGAGTTGGAAAAAATGAAAGCCACCACACAGGTTACCCACGAATGGTTGCAAGGAGTGAGACATAGAGGAGATAAAATGATTAAGGATATTTTATCTGCTTGTGGTGATGCACATAGATCTTTTGACTGGTTGCAAAATGTTCTAGGGTAAGACAAAACTCATATAGACCTCCTCCTGCAAAGGTCGAAGAAAATAAGATTATACATAAGAGAAATTGGTGAGTGATGGGATCCTACCTTCTTCTAAGGTTTCAAAACCTTGGGAATGGTATGAATTATTGTAGATTAATCAAAGGGTTTTGAAGAAGATTCATAAACAAGGGCAGAAGATTGGGAATACAATGAAAGATATTTCTGGAAAGTGTATTCCATTTATTGAGATTATGACTGGGAGAAATAAGTTTGCACTGAAACACCTAGATCTGGAGCAGTTGAGGGAATGGTGGCATGAGATCTATGATCCGGTTGATGGAGGTCTAGTTACTATGCACCAAATTGATGGTGTGGCCACATATGTTGCAGTAATGGAGAAATATCAAACCCTAAAGGAGGAGTGGGATGAAGTCATCAAGAAATTAAAGGAAGAAATTAAATCTCTTGATAGGAGGTTCAAAATATTAAATACTCCACCTTTTTCCAATCTAGAAGAGGTTTAGATTAGCATGCAAGATCAAATAGGTCTAGGGAAGGATAAAGGGGTGACCAATGGGTGAATGCCTTGAAATTTGTGCTTCACATTATTGCATCTCTAGCCTTTGCATGCATTGGATCAAATTATAGGGAGATTCTAGGCTGACCTAGAAAGGCACCTCAAGCATTTAATAAAGTTTTATATTTTAATTTAGGAGTTTTATTTCTTTGGATGACCTATTTTATGGCCAACCTTCTTTGTAACCCTAACTTGGGATGAAATTCTCTATAAATATGGCATTTCTCCTCATTTGTAAGGGCTAGAAGATTCGACTTCTCAAGCAAGTTAAGAAATAGAGCAGAAAAGCTAGAATTAGGAGTTAGTTGTATTTTGAAGCAAGTGTTGTAACACAAATTACAAGAATTATTGCTATTATTGGTGATTCAATACAAGTGAATACATTGTGCTCTGGTGGCCTCTCTTGGATTGATTTATCTTGCATGGTTCTTATTCTATCTTTGAAATTTCTTGAGACTATTTGAATGCATTTTAGATTTAGAGTTAAATGATTGAATGGTACTTGTGATTTGATGCTTGGGATGTTGTAGTGATTCCTAATCCATACATATAATACAAATTCATTAACAGTTAATTCATGCATTCCCCTAATTCTTCATTCTTAATAGATCTTTGGGGAATTCAGTTGGGGACAAAAATCTGCGAAACACAACAAAATTAGTACTTTTTCGGGAAATGAAGGAGAAAAAGAAATCAAGGAAATCCTAAGGTAGCGGATTTTTCATGAAACCATCCAAATTTCCATGTTTTATGCAACTTTCGAGGAAATAGCCACAGGATGGAAATTCAGGGAAATCCTAGGGTGAAGGAAATCTGTGAAGACACATAAAACCCGAAATCACCACTCAGTTAGGATTTTGCCGAAATTGATCGAATGATCACAAATTTGGGGATTCAAGCTCAGATTTACATTCTTCAAATCTCTCATCAATGGATTTAACTTTCTAATTCTCCCAAAGGGTTATCTAACAGTGTTGATAATGAATTCAAAATCAAACCCTAGGCTGTCAGGATGAACACACAATCATAGATTCAATCCTCACACTCATAAGACCAAATTCAAAGGGAGGTAATCAAAACCATCCAAGCATGACGTGATCAAATCACAAAATGAGCAAAGGAGGCAATGCTGATTTCAAAGGGGAAGTCAAAATGTGAAGGAAAAACCCTAGCTTAATTGCAAACCCCTCAAAGTATTGAAATCCAAATCTCAAGCACACCCAACACGCTAAAGAAACATTCACACTCATCAATCGGAGGAAGAGAAACTTATACATACCATTGATGCAGTGAACTTGATAGCAAGAATGACTAGAAGTAAGTTTAATGCATGAGCAAGCAACAACCACAAGAATGCCAAGAAAGTCATAGCCAAGCTCAGAAATCCACAAGTCCAAATGTCAATCACTCCAAACAATCAAAAATGAGCTCCTCCATATTCAATTAAGGAAAAATAAGATTGACTCATAGCATGAAAGGCGAGTTCAAACCTTATTAAACACAATCGTAGAGCCCATATGTGAGCTATTAATGCAATGAAAAGACAACTCAAGATGAGTTTAGGGATCTGAGGCAGAAAAGGAATTTCATGGAAATCCGGTCAACATGGTATTCCACAAAGGACCAAAATCTCTGAAAACAGTGTGACCCATCCTCCATCAAGTTTTCAAGACAACTAGGGAAATTAGCCAGAGGAGGAAAATCCTAAAACCAGGGAATAACCCAAAATTGTCCCAAAACTAAACATTTTCAAAGTGTTCCTTAGAAAGGGTGTTTGCACAAGCAAGATGAGCATCAAGGAACATTGCAAAGTGACCAAATCTCAACCAAAGGACCAAAGACCTAGAAGAAAACCAAAAGAGCAAGAAAAGAGAAGAACCAAAATCCAAGAAAAGAGGGTCCCCACTTTTAGTGGGGTGTGTGTGCAAAACTACACAGCAAATGGTGACTCCACTAGGGAAATGCGTTAGAGC
Source organism: Sequoiadendron giganteum (assembly GCA_007115665.2). NCBI lineage: Eukaryota > Viridiplantae > Streptophyta > Pinopsida > Cupressales > Cupressaceae > Sequoiadendron > Sequoiadendron giganteum. Next base: position 483,236,396 of record CM021104.1, read on the forward strand.
ATTTAAATGAAAAATTGGAATCAAGAACCGAGAATCTCTGGTTTCAGTTCTTACATCAAGTCACCTATGAACAAGGTTTCAGAATGCACAACTGAGCAATCCTTTCTTGTACCAAGGTCAAAGTGTGTGTTCATGCATTTATTTCCCTTCCTCGGTTACAAATAAGGACCACACTTGGTCTAATAGGGCTACACAAAAATTCTAACTCCAAAAGCAACCTAGATAGAGCCTTGCTACCAGTCAAGAATCCATAGCCCTGATGAGGTTATCATTGTGGTCCTCCCAATCATATCTCTATTGCCAGCTATGTGTCTATAGCCTTGGTAGAGATACTAGGATACTCCTGATAAGGTGAAAATTTCTTTTGATTTTCAACATTTTCATTTTCCTTTTTTTGATATTCTCTTTGAGATCTTTTAAAATTTGCCTCACCCCATAAGAAATGAAGCTCATTCTCAGGGATGAGAACCACAGTGGCACTAGAGAAAAACCTAATATTTTTCATGTAGTCAGACTTCATAAGGACCATATGCAACCTTGGAATCTTTAATATTTGTGTAAAAATATGAGACCCACATACATTCTATCATTTGAGTTAGTCACTCCAATTCCAAGAATATGCAACATCAGATAAATAAGTTCCACCAATTGACTCTGAAAAGATGATTAGAGTTTGTAAAGTAAATCCTCAAAACAACCCCCCAGGCAAGCAGCTTGTCACATAGGTGCAACAGGCCTAGAAGAAAGCAAGAACCCAAAGCAAAAGTAGAGCAGGAAAGAAAAACCAACCGAAGAAAACCTACTCTAACCAAAAGTAGAAGACAAGCAAAGCAAAACAAAAGAAACCCTAATGTAACCAAAGAAAAAATAGAACAATAGAAAGGAAACCTAATCTACCTATGTACAAGGAAAGAGATGTAAACAACTCAGGACTAGAAAATAATGCTTCAAATACTGCCCATTGATGGGCAATGGGATATTTTCTCTAGTGAGGGTTTTCAAACGAAAAGAATTATCTCCTAGAATCTCTACAATCTGATAAGGGTCAAGCCAGAGTTTGTCAAATTTTCCATGCTCCCCTCTTCGGTCATGGGATTTGTCCTAGTAGAGAACCAAGTCAAATATTCTAAAGGCTTTCACCCTGGCTCTCCTATCAAACCATCTCTTCACTACACCCTGATGTTTAGAAAAGTTTTCTAGGGCCTCATCTCTTTTCTCTTCAAGGTGCAACAATTCAGCCAGGCAGGCTTCACACTTATCTTCTCCATCATAGTATTCATTAATGAATTGCAGGGTAGGGATCTTGAGCTGAATGGGAAATATAGGTTCCAAACCATACACTAGGTGATAAGGAGAGGTTCCTAGGGATGTCTTCTATCTAGTACGGTCTTTCCAAAGAGAAAATCTAAGCTGGGTGTGTCAGTCCTTGGTATTCTTCTCTAATAGCTTACGAATGACTGTTAAAAGGTTCTTATTGGAAGACTTAGCCAGACTATTACCCTATGGGTAGTAATTGGATGCAAACTTTATAATGCTACCATGATCAAAATCCTAATTAGAAAATTTTAGTGATGCAAATGTAGGGCCATTATCACAAACTAAAGCCAATGGAAAACCAAAGTGATTAATGATACCAATTCAATAAAATTGATTACCACTTTATAAGTACATTGCTTGCATGCTAGGGACTTACTCCATTTGATAAAGTAATTAGTTATAGTAAGAATATATCTGTGGCCTAAAGAGCAAGGTGGATTGATTGGACCTATGAAGTCCATTCCCCACTATGCAAATGGTTTTACCTCTCTAACTGGTTGAAGTGGAAGGGATGCATGTTTCTCCCTACTTGTTGTGGTCTAACACACATGGAAATTACTCACATGGTTGTGTGCATCTTTAAATAGGGTATGCCAGTAATAGCCCACCCTCAGGATCTGATTTGTAGTGGAAGGTTCTAAACCATGGCCTGTGCCATATCTATCATGGAATTCTGCCAATACTGTCGTGACCTCTTATTTTCCCAAGCATCTCAAGTAGACACCCTCATGATTTTTCTTATACAAGAAAACTACCTTCATCATAAAATTGTCACTTTTCAAACACAAAGCTCTCCTTTGTACTGCATTAAGATGTTTAGGACATTGTTGGTTCAATAGATAGTAGATGATTTCATCATACCAGTCTCCTAGAGAAACATCTTGGAGGTGGTAATGTTGAGCTATGAGATTAGGACCCATTTTAACCATCGTCCTTATTAATCCCCGTCCTCTTACCAGTTTCATGGGTTGGATCTCAATATCATACTCTTGTAACATGGTTACCCATTTAGCCCTGCATTCTCCCAATTCATTCTACATCAATAAAATCTTCACTATAGGGTCAGGTACTATGGAAAAGACCTTATTCCTCAGGATATAGTGCCTGAACTTATTTATTGCTCTAACCAAAGAATAGGCCTATTTTTCTACTTTGGGATATCTCAATTCTGCATCCTTCAAAGGAGCACTCATAAAAGAAATGGGATGTTCATTCCCTTGATCAAACTTTTGAGTTAACATTCCAACACAAGAGTGATCAGAAGCAAGTGAATATATATTGAAAGGCTTTGCATAATCTATACTTACCAATACTGGAGCATCAACAATAGCTTTCTTAATTTTTGCAAATGCTTCCTTAGCTTTTGCACTCCACTCAAATTTTTCTTCTTGTTTCAACATTGCATTCAAGGGCTTTACTATTTATGCAAATCCAGTGATAAAATTTCTGACAAAGTTGATTTTCCCAAAGAATAACTTCATTTCCTTTTTGCTTGCAGGAGGCTGAATTTTCAAGATAGCCTCCACTCATTCGAGATCAATAGCAATACCTTGTTATGAAATAACATGTCCTAGCAATTTTCCCTCAATGAATCCAAAAATGCACTTCTTTGGATTGAGTGAGATGCCAAATTATTTACACCTTTGGAAAACTTTGCATAGGTCTACTATGTGATCACCTCTCTTTTTAGAAAAAAACTATTAGATCATCCATATAAATGATTATGCACTTACCAATGATGTCTTTGAAGGAAATATCCATAACTCTCTAGAATGTAGCTCCAACATTCATCAATCGAAAGGGCATTCTTCTATAAGAAAAAGTTCCCCATTTTGTAGTAAAGGTAGTCTTATGCCAATCTTCATATTGCACCATAACCTAGTTGTACCCAGAATACCCATCTAGAAAAGACATCATCTGAGACCCATTGAAAATATGAAGTACTTCATCTAGTGAAGGGACTGGATAATTATCTTTCTTTGACGCCCTATTAAGGTTCCTAAAATCTACACACAGTCTGATTTCTCCATTTTTCTTCCTTACTGAGACCAAGTTTGCAACCCATGTTGAATGTCATACTAGAAATATGATTCATGTTGAAAGCAACTTATGCACCTCTTTTTGAATGATAGGTTCCAACAGAGCATTAATTGGCCTTTGTCTTTTCCAGAATGGTTTAACATTTGACTTCAGGGGAATAGTATGTGTAATGATTGAAGTATCATATGTCTTTAAGTCTTCATAACTCTATGCTATCACATCCTGATATGTGTGTAATGCATCAATAATTCCTCTCCATTCTTCTAGAGTGCACACTTTACCAATAAAGATATTCTTTATGTCATCCCGAGTCCCCATGTTGTATGTTTCACATTGGCTACTAAGAGACTCCTTTTTAGCTTGTTGTTCCTGATCTTTTATCTTATCCAGATCAAAAATTCTCTCCAATTGCGCCATACCTCTTGGGATGGTATTGGTCTTGAGGTTAATGACCCCTTCCAGGTCTATTTCTACCTCTTGAGGTTCCACTTCATCAATCACCTGGGAAGTAAACACATCATAGCTAGTGATAAAATCAAGAATGTGCTTGTCATCCTCAAACACCTAGAAATTGGTTACATTTTTAGGCACTGAGGGCACTGGAGTGATTTCTACAGTAAAATTCTTCAAACTTGAAAGTGATAATGGATGCAATGTACTAGTTGTTTATGCTAGAGAATCAACAGTTTGATTCGTACTTTGTGGGATCAACTAGATGTTGAAGGCATCAAATACTTCAATGAGGTCCCACAGTCTATGCTTGTAATTGGTCATCCTTCTAGCATGACATGAGTATTGTTTCCTTACTTGTCTAACCACCAACTCAGAATCTCCAAACACTTGCAAGATCTTAACTTTCTTTCTTAATTCCATTAATAACTTATGGACCAAAGCCTCATACTCAACTACATTGTTAGTGCATTGGAATTGGAGTCTATGAGCAGAAAAATAAGTCTTACCTTTAGGTCTGATCAAATCAAATCCTACTCTAGCACCCTGCTTTGATTTGGATCCATCAAATCTTAGTGTCCAATAGCCATCAGCTCCCAATTTCTTTGAGTTATCCTTGATCTTACTACTGCTAGGGGGTTCTTCATGAGGCATTAGGATTTTACCTTTTGGGTCATTCTGAATGCCACATATATCTAGTCTGATAGTTGGATTTGGATTAATGCACCTTTGTATCTATTCCATAGCTACTTGACATAAGCAACACTCCAACTCTAAGTGAGGGGCATTGTGGACTCAACACCAATTAGAGAGCAACAATTCTTCAAAATTCATATTTCTACCCAACTGAATCTGGTCCTCCACACACTTTTGGATAAAAACCTGGAGATTATTCAACAAGCTAAGTTGTCTATATTCTTGATCATCAATTTCATCTGTTTGTTCAATCAGTGTCTTAGAACTACTGGCATCTGATGTAGACTCATCTTGTAGCACACAGATCTTATCAGAACAACCAGATTCTAATATGAATTCATCAAAGGAGCTCTGCAACATAAAGCCATATTTTGTATTAGAAACTGGGGCATCCAATACATAGTTCCCCATATTGACCTCTGACACCAATATCTCATTCGAAGTATTCTGATATTTAGTGATTACATAATTCATTTTGGGTTCTCTTTCAATTCTGATTCGATTTGGGACCCCTTACCATGGCAACCACATGTGAGAAAGGTCTGAGGATGTGTACCCATTTAGTGCCTTGGTGAAATTTTGACCCAAAATCAAACCATAAGTGTCAGGAATATCAACAACCTGAATATTAATCACTTTTTATACTCTAGGATCTGAAGCAACTTGCATGGGGATCATGTTTAGTTCTCCTACTATATTTACCTCTATCTTGTCAAATTGGGTGACCTTCTTCTGAGAGGAAGCAGGGGTGATACCTAGTGCTCTACAAACAGAAAAAGGCATGAAATTTGTAGATGCTCCTAAGTCTAGAAGACAATTGTGCAGATTCTTCCCAAAGATATGAACAAAAATCAGAAAGGGAGGGGTTTCCATTTTCCCCTGGAACAAACTCAACTGAGTGTCAACTTTTGCAACCTGATTCTTATCTTTTTCTTTACCTTTATCCCCTAGTGGCACCTGGTCTAGACCTTTGGGTACCTATGAACTAGAAGGATTTTCCACTGCCTCATTGACTGCTACTCCTTGAGATGCTTTACTTGCATTAAAATACCATAGCACTATATTTTTGATAGCAAGAACCCTTAATAACTCAAAAGCAGAAAGACTTACCTTTACTTTTCTAAGCTCTTTAGTCACATATTCACCCAATTTCTCTACATTCATGTTGGCATGGGTTTCCTTAGTAGGACCAGTCTGCTTATCCCTTGTTATATCAACATTACCTTCCCTTGATGCATCAGGTTGTGCTCCTTTTGTAAAGTACTATGTTGGTACATGAGGATAAGATGGATTATTGCTAGCATGTGGATTTGGTGGAGTAGTAAAATTGTTTGGAGGAATAGACTTAGTGAATGGACCTCCAACTTGTGGATTCCTATTAGGCCTATTCCTCAAGTCATATTTCTTTGTCGATTTCTGAAACATTTGTAATTCTTCAACACTAGCTTCCTCCTCATCAAAGGGGTCATTATCATTCTCATTTCCCTCATGAAATAATTGAGATATTTCATCTTCATTGAATACCTATTCAACTTCTCCATTCTAACTACTTGACTCCTCCTTTGGTTCATTCTCTTCATCCCTTGGGAAAGAAGCATGATTCAACACTAAAACCGGGGAATCATAAGGAGTAGAAGGTACCATTTCCTAATTGGTAGATTTATTTTCCACTTCATACTAAAAAATGGAATCAGTAGTCTAAAATTTAGGACAATCAAGCTCAGAGTGCTCACTTGTCTTGTGAAGCCTACACCATCTAGACAAAGTAGTCTCAGCTAGGAACACACCTCTCAGAGGTTTCTCTTGGTTAGAAGGTTGGTCCAACGGGGTAGGAACTCCTCCATTATTAGGTTTAGTGTTCCATGGCCTATTCTACTAAGGTGGTTGTATTCTCTAAAATCCTTGTCGACCTTGTTGCCCTTTGTCAAAGTTTTGACCAAAACCTTGTCCTCTTTCAAAATTTTGATTTCTATCAGAATGTTGTCCTCTGTCAAAGTTCTTCCCTCGTGCAACATCCCAATTCTCCCTATTGTAATTTGATTGCAAGTTTCTTTGAGCTTCTTGGAGTTAGCTAATCTAATTTCTCAAGTAAGTTACCTCCATATTCAGTTTCTTCACCTGCTCAGTTAGCTCATCTAGCCTTTCCTTATCAAGACTACTATAAGACACTGAATACACATTATTTTGAGAGTATCCTGATACTCCTCTAGAACTAATGGACTAATTCAAGACCTCCAAATTCTAAAAATATGTAGGAAAAACAACCTATTGATGTGGATGAAGGGGTTGATTAGCATTTTTCTAGGGGTAACTAGTCATTGGATGAGCCTGACTGATTGGAGGGCCTGGGTGAGGAACCAAAGGCAACTATGGGATGGGGTTTATAATGAGAGTATGATTGGTCCGAGCCTAGTTAAGAGCTTGGACTTGTCTAGGGTGAGTAGCAGGTCCTAGAGATGGAAAAGGTCCCAATAGGTGTTGTCTCAGATTAGTGCTGACCTTAACTACCTCAGTACATGCAACAAGCAAAGTGGTTGGAGGATTATTTCTCCACTTGAGGAAGGTGTAAGTAAGACTATCAGGGGCCTCATGATAAAATTCTAAAGCGTTTGCATCATCCATTGCATAAGGGGATTGCAATCTGGTATATGCATGGTGAAACCTATTGGTGAATGACCCTATAGGCTCATTAAATTCCCTATTAACACTTGTAAACTACAAGTAGAGCTCATCAACACTGATGGGGATTTTAAACTTATGCAAAAAGGCAGTCTCAAGATCAGTCCAATTATGAATTGATGCAACAGGTAAATGATTGTAAAAATAAAAGGCATCTTCTCTCAGAGAATATTGGAAAATACTGCATGCAACATCCTCATGATTAATCCCTCTATCTCTCAGACAGGTCTAGAAAATCTTGATATGCTCCTCTATTGTCCTATTAGGATCATTTGTATAGAACTTAGAGAAAAAATTCTCAAGGTTCTTGGGCATGACATTGTAGTTATTGAAGGATAGAGGTGATGGGTTATTTTCCAAAAAAATCCATTGGTGGAGGTGGAGGTGGTAGAGGTTGATTGATGACTAGCTGGGGTTGCTAAATGGGGATGGATTTAGAGTCAAATGAGGATGGGCCAGACATGGATGAGGATGAAGGAGATGATGGAAGTGGCTGAGTGGAGGATGATTCTTCCCTCCTTCTAGTCCTTCTTGACCTATTTGGAGGTGGTAGATTGTGAAACTCTTCTTCTCTCGATGGAGATCCGATTCTCCTTATGAGTCACTCAGGAGAAATGGCATTTAGAAAATGCTCCAGCTTGTTTATTCAGGCCCTCCTTCTAGCGCCAATCTGTTGATGGTGTTCTCTGCACAACAACAACCTAGACAAAATATAATATCCTATCTCTCTTGAAAGGTAAATCTCTATCAAAAAATAGATAACCCCAAGGTCTCTAATTCCAGGTCTTGACAATGCAAAAAACAACTCAGTGATAAATGTGAAAATGTTGGTAATCACAAAGGGACCTTACAAAATAAATACTGGAACTTTATCGGATTTTGCAATATATTGATACTCAAAATTATTAAACCTAACCCTAACTCAAATTCAAAGAAATAGAAAAAGATAAGGGTTCCAGAAATCCTAAGATTAAAATCCACTCCTAAGATCAACAATACCAATGAGAAGATACTTGAAATGGACCAATCCCTCAAAACTAATTTCTTCTTAACCAAGATTTATCCTGCAATCTTATTGAAATAGTGGAATCTTCTAAGGAATTCAAGATTTCCATATCATGAGAATTCATTCCAACCAACCCTTATTTGCAATTGAAACGAATAAATACCCACAATTGAACTAAACACACAAATATAAGATCCAAGCTAACTTTACATAGCAAGCCACAATCAATAAGTTGCTAAAATTGATTTGTGATGATTTAAGGATATGTGCAAATGTTTCTCAATTTTTTCTTGGTGATTGAGTTGTTTGTGGGTGTTATCTAAGTTTCATCACTAGAATCCGCTTGACCCAGAATTCCTCGAAATTCCTTTTTGGCTTGAATTTCACGAAGGGGTGAAAATCTTGAACTTTGAGAAAGAGTTCTTAATGTTATTCTTAGGGGATTCTAGTTGATTGTTTGGATTCCCTTGGTTATTGGCATGCATTTATGATGGAATAACTTGGATTCTTATGCTATGATAGATATTTATTATGGTCTTTTGAATGTAGGCTACATCGAGCAAAGCTATTGTTGGAAGAGCTAAAGGCAAGGTGCTGGATCCCAGTGATGAGGGAGCTTCTGCCATCTCCGAGGCATAAAGGATTAAGATGGATATCAAAAGAAAAGTTCCTAAGAGCAAGATGTCTTTTGTTTGGTGAGGGGTCACTGATACCAATGTGGGATAGTGGGACTATGATGAATTCAAGGTGATAATGGTGGTACAGGATCCCCCATTTTTGGCCAAAAGATTAGTGGAATCAAGGTTTCTCATGTTGCTAGTTTTCCTCAAATAGTGCAATGTTATGAATTTGTCCTAGAGTGTGCCAGACATTATGAAAAAGGAAAACAAAGATTAATTGGTCAGCAAGGCAAAGTGTTGGATAATTTCTCTCCTCCATCTATGGCACAAATATTTGATATACCTGATAGGTCCCATGTGGTTGGGCTAGATTTGGATGTAGCTAGAAAGTATTATGCAGATGATACAAACAAGGCTCTATAGGTGATAAACTCTTGGTTGGAGAAGCCTAAGACCCACATTTCTAAGCTGCCAAAACAACTATTCAGGGTGAAGTTCAAAGCAAAATATTATGATGCAATCACACTCCTTAGAAGAGTGGTGGGCCTAAAAAGTGTAGGGGTCTTTGAGAGTTGGATGTTTTATGTCATAGTAATAATGGAACAAAAAACTGATTATCATTGGACATGCATCATGAGTGCTATGATACATGAGAAATTGTGTAATGTGTTGCAAACCAAGAGTTTTACCATGACTTCTTACCTGGTTTATTCCTTGGCTAGATTTCATCCATATAAGGGATTAAGTACTCGAGGGGTATTTGGACAAGATGTGATTTATGAAGTGTATCTAGGAGGGTGAATGATGCATTCAATATGTATATCACAAGATTATTATAAGGGGTAGAGCATGTAGGGGATTTTGATGTAGCCAAGGAGTTGATACAAAGGTATGGAAGATGGTTTATCCAGTTTCCTACCTTCTCATATATCAAAATTGATGGTTGTCAAAGGGATCCTTATATATTTCCAAGGTATCCAATGGACCACATCATAATTTTGGATGTCACTAGATATATTTCAGCCTTTGATGATATCTTAAAGAAGGACATGCATAAAACTAGCTTTGGGAATGACTTTCCATTGAGGATAGGAACTAATGAGGTCTGCCCATCTTTGATATCAGCCCACTCCTCTGAGGAAGCGATGGGTACTTTGGGTTTGGAATTCCATTCTAAAAGGCTCAGGTTTTCTAGGATAGGGGGAGCTCAGAAGAAGGCAAGTAGGGATTTTAGGCACAGGGATGACATTAAAGATTATTGGGTGAATTACAAGGATTGAGGTCATAAAGAGGAAATACTCTAGATTGTCTTCCTACTTAATCAGGTTGTTCAACATTAAGGTCATTCCTGATCAACTTGATGATGATGGAGAAGTGATATAGAATCATGATTATGAGCCCATCAAAGACAAACCAATGGGATGAATTGACTAGTTGGAGGAAGAGAAAACTAAATTGGAGCAAATTAATGCTCCTATGATCAAATATACCAAGTTTTGGATCAAGCACAAAATATGGGAGTTGTATAATCAAGGTACGTAGTACACATATGATCTAATGGGAAATATGGAGTCCCAATCTACCTCTGAAGATGATGAACAAGATCTAAAGGGTAAGGAGAAGGTGGGGTCTCCCTTCAAAATCAAAATTAAAGGTGCTCAGGTAGAGACAAAGGTGGAAGAGAAAAGGAAGCCAATTTCCAAAAAGAGGAAGAATTTCCTTAAGAAAGATAAGTCTTCTATAAAGGAGGAACTGGATGAAGAGGGTGAGAAGGATGATGCCCCTATGCCTAAGAAAATAAAATTGATCAAGACTTCAAATAAGAAGAGTGAACCTTCCAAGGAGGTAAGAAGTACAAACCCTCAAGTGATAGAAGTGGACAAATCTGAAGGAAAGACACGAGTTTATGTAAGGAGATCAAGGAATCCTTCTCCAAAGGGTAGTGTATTGAAAGAAAAGGCCTCCATAGATGCTCCTGTGAAGGAACAAAAAAAATATGCCTCTCCCCTTCCTAAATCACATGATGTTTGACATGAACCCAAGGATGAAGAGATTGGTGATCATTAGGATGAAGATGTAGAAGGGTTCAAAGAGGGAGAACTCTATAGCACTGAGATAGAGATAGATGAGATCATATGGTCCCCTTTGGTAAGTTATGAAGATTCACCTTTTGAAGATAAGGGAGACAAGTCCCCAGAAAAATAAGAAGTGCCTACAAGAACTCCTCCATCAGTGTGTGAGGAGGATGAAAATAATGTGGAAAATAATGAGAATCCAAAGTAGGATAAGGAAGATAGGGAAGGAGACAAGGTTGAGGAAGTGCCCTTAGGGCATGATGTGAATGTTGATTCTTCCAGTGATCAACAAGGAAAGGACAAGAAATACGTCCTGCAATCAGATTCTACCATCCCTAGGTGGGTGGATGAAAGATTAAAGGATAATAAAATTATTTTAGATGATACTCCTCCAAACTGGGATGACCTATTAGCTAACATATGAAAAGGAAAATCAAAGAAAAAGACTAAGGTTATTTCTAAGATTGACAGAGATGAGGCAAATAACTGAGTGATACATATTGCTACTCCTGCACTTGATAAGGATAAGGATGAGGTAACTAGCCAATAATATATTATTCAGACCATAAATCTTGGGCCCACGTCCATGATGCAAGAATTTGAGGAATTCCAAGGCTCCAGTGCTACAATTTTAGGCAGATTAAGAAAAGAAGTAAGAGATAAGTAGAAATTGAAGAAATAAAATGAGAGGTTGAAAGGATATTTGTAGAATCTCATGAAGACTCTGCAATCTATCTCTTCATCATTTGCAGTAGGCCTTCTACCTGGGGAGACCATCACTGAGTTGGAAAAAATGAAAGCCACCACACAGGTTACCCATGAATGGCTGCAAGGAGTGAGACACAGAGGAGATAAAATGATTAAGGATATTTTGTCTACTTGTGGTGGTGCACATAGATCTTTTGACTAGTTGCAAAATGTGCTAGGGAAAGACAAAATTGATACAGACCTCCTCTTGCAAAGGTCGAAGACAATCATGGATTATAAAAAGAGAAACTGTTGAGTGATGGGATCCTACCTTCTTCTAAGGTTTCAGAACCTTGGGAATGGTATGAATTATTATAGGTTAATCAAAGGGTTTTGAAGAAGATTCATAAACAAGGGAAGCAAATTAGGAAATCATTGAAAGATGTTTCTACCACGGGTATTCCATTTTTTGAGATTATGACTAGGAGAAAGAAGTTTGCACCGAAACACCTAAGTATGGAAGAGCTGAGGGAATGGTGGCATGAGATCTATGATCTGGTTGATGGTGGTCGAGTTACTATGCACGAAATTGATGATGTGGCCACATATGTTGCAATCATGGAGAAATATCAAACCCTAAAGGAGGAGCGGGATGAAGTCATCAAGAAATCAAGGGAAGAAATTAAATCTCTTGATAGGATGTTCAAAATATTAAATACTCCACCTTTGGCCGATCTAGAAGAGGTTTTCCTTACCATGCAAGATAAAATAGGTCTAGGGAAGGATGAAGGGCCGACCAATGGGTGAATGCCTCAAAATTTGTGCTTCCCATTAATACATCTCCAGCCTTCGTATGCATTGGATCAAATTATTGGGAGATTCCAGGATGACTTGGAAAGGCACCTCAAGCATTTAATAAAGTTTTATATTTTAAATTAGGGGTTTTCTTTCTTTGGCCAACCTATTTTGTGACCAAACTTCTTTGTAAACCTAACTGGGGATGACATTCTCTATAAATATGGCATTTTTCCTCATTTGTAAGGGCTAGAAGATTTGACTTTTGAAACAAGTTAAGCAATAGAGCAGAAAAGCTAGAATTACGAGTTAGTTGTATTTTGAAGCAAGTGTTGTAACACATAATGTTGTAATTGTTTCTATTATTGGTGATTCAATACAAGTGAAGACATTGTGCTTTGGTGGAATCTCTTGGAGACTCTCTTGGATTGATTTATCTTGCATGGTTCTTATTCTATCTTTGAAATTGCTTGAAAATATTTGAATGCATTTTAGATTTAGAGTTAAATTATTGAATGGTACTTGTGATTTGATACTTGGGATGTTGTAGTGATTCTTGATCCATACTTTTAGCAACTTATTGATTGTGGGTTGTTGTGTAAAGTTAGCCTGGATCTTATATTTGTGTGTTTAGTTCAATTGTGGGTATTTATTCATTTCAATTGCAAATAAGGGTTGGTTTGAATGAATGTTCATGATTTGAAAATATTGAATTCCTTAGAAGATTACACTGTTTCTATAAGATTGCAGGATAAATCTTGGTTAAGTAGAAATTAGTTTGTAGTGATTGCACTATTTCAAGTACCTTGTCATTGGTATTGTTGATCTTAGGAGTGGATTTTAATATTAGGATTTATGGAACCCTTATCTTTTTCTATTTCTTTGAATTTGAGTTAGCGTTAGGTTTAATAATTTTGAGTATCAATATATTGCAAAATCTGATAAAGTTCCAATATTTGTTTTGTAAGTTCCCTTTGTGATTACCAACATTTTCACATTTATCACTGAGTACTTTTGTTGCATTGTCAAGACCTAACATTAGAGACCTTGGGGTTATCTCTTTTCTAATAGAGATTTACATTTCAAGAGAGATAGGATATTATATTCTATCTAAGTTGTTGTTGTGCAGAAAACACCATCAACAATAAGAAGGTGAAATTTTCTTGTACAAAATTGAGAGGACATGCATCCCTTTGGTGTGAAAATTTGCGGACAGATAGACAAAGAAAATGAAAGGAGAAGATAAGATCATGGGATCGGATGGTGAATAAATTGAAGATAAAATTTATGCCTATAGATTATCAAATTAGTTTGTTCAAGAAATTGCAGAACTTGAAGTAGAAAGAATCAAGCGTGATAGAAAACACAGAGGAATTCTATAAGTTGAATATCATATCTGGACATTTAGAAGATGAGATTGAACAAGTAGCTAGATATGTGAATGGTTTGAGGTCATCTATTCAAGTTGAGATCAGTTTGATTAAGTTGTTGAGTGTGGAAGAGGCATATAAGTGTGCCCTAAAAGAAGAGAAGCTGAATAAAAGACATGAACATAGATAGAGAGGAAGAGGTGGAAGATTTCAGAGAGGAAGAATATTTACTGGAGGAGGAAGAGGAACCTTTGCAGATCGGAATAAAGAGCTCAATAAGAGTGAAAATTCATGCCAAAGACATGATAGAAACTCTTACAGAAGAGGAGGATATGGTGGCTACATAAATGAAGGATATAGAAAAGATGACATAGGACAAGAGAAAAGAGTATTCAGGGGAACTTGTTTTAAATGTGGTGGAGAAGGACATAGATCCTTTGAATGAAAACAAGGAGAGTCAAGCAGAAAGACTGAGAACAATAGTAGAATAGCCCTTTTTGAGGAGGATCATGTTGGATCATCTAATCAATTGGAAGAAGGAGAGATATTGGTGAATAGGAGAGTATTGTGTCAAAGTGAATTGGAGAAAGAGCCATTGTAGAGAAATAATTTGTTCAGGACTAGATGTAAGGTAGCTGGTAAATATTGCAAAGTGGTCATTGATAGTGGAAGTTCAAAGAACCCAGCTTTTGAATAAATGGTAACCAAATTGAATTTGGAAAGGTTGAAACACCCTAAACCCTATCAGATAGTATGGATTTAAGATGAGGATAAAATATTGGTAATTGAACAATGTTTGGTGAAATTGAAGATAGGAAACTACTATGATGAAGTTTTATGTGATATTATTCCCATGGATATATGCCATATCTTGTTGGGAAGGCCTTGGTAGTATGATCAAAAAGCTATTCATGGTGGAAAGAAGAACATATACACCATTGTTGCTAATTGGATGAAGCAGAATTTGTTACCCTTGGAAGATGTTCCTAAGGCTGAGATTTGCACGACTATTAGAATCTGTTTGGTTGATGGAAGAATATTTCTAGATGGACTGAGACATGAGAACTTGTGCTATGTATTGGTGCCTAAGAAATTTGAAGAATTGAAGCATATAGAAGGACAACAGGAAGAGATGAGAGAGTTGCTGACAGATATGAGGCTATCATTTTAGATAATGTACTTGATGGATTACCACATGTAATGAGTATTAGTCATTGCATGGATCTGATTCCTGGAGCTAGTCTTCCTAACAAAGTAGCACACCAGATGACACCGATAGAGAATGAAGAATTGAATATACAAGTGCAAGAGTTGTTGAGGAAAGGTTTGATCAAAGAAAGCTTAAGTACTTGTGTAATACCTATTGTGCTTGCACCTAAGAAGGATGGAGAATGGAGAATGTGTACCGACTCTAGAGCCATAAATAAGATCACTGTGAAGTATAGATTTCCTTTGCCTAGGATGGATGACATTATGGATTATTTGAGTGGACCTAAGTAATTTACAAAGATAGACTTGAAGAGTGGATATCATCATATCATAATCAAAAAAGGAGATGAGTGGAAAACAACATTCAAGACAAATGAAGGATTGTATGAGTGGTTAGTAATACCTTTTGGGTTGACAAATGTACCAAGTACTTTCATGAGGTTGATGAATGAGGTATTTAATAAATTATTAGGTAAATTTAGATTGTATATTTGGATGAAATTTTTATTTTTAGTAAGACTAGAGAGGAACATTTGTGGCACATAAGACAAGTTTTGTAGAGGTTGAAAGAAGAACAGTTGTTGATAAACCTTAAGAATTTTGGTTTCATGGAGTAATTGGTATATCTAGGTTTTTTTATATCAGCGGATGGATTGAATATGGATCCCAAGAAAGTGAGAGCTATTGTTGAATGGACTACACCTAAAAGCATTGGAGAGATAAGATCATTTCATGGACTAGCTAGTTTCTACCAGATTTTCATTAAGAATTTTAGTTCTATTTGTAACCCCATGACAAAGACAGTAGACATAAGTTTTGAATTGTTGAAGTAGAAGGTGACTGAGCAACCTTTGTTGGCTTTACCAAATTTTTATAAGGTATTTCAAGTAGACTGTGATGCAAGTGGAGATGCAATTGGAGCAGTGTTAAGTCAAGAAGGAAGACCAGTAGCCTATTTCAGTGAGAAGTTGAATGATGCAAGGAGAAGGTCTTCAGTATATGATCAGGAGTTCTATGCCATAGTTCAAGCTTTGAAAAAGTTGAGACATTACTTGTTATCTAAGGAGTTTGTGTTGTATACAAATCATCAAGCTTTATAGTATTTGAATATTCAAGGTAAGTTGAATCAGAAACACATGAGATGGGTAGAGTTCTTATAGAGTTACACTTTTGTCTTGAAACATAGGAGTGGAAAGTCAAATAAAGTTGCTGACTCTTTGAGTAGGAGGAGGAATTTACCGACACAAATGGGAGTGGAAGTATCAGGCTTTGAGGAAATGAGGAACTTGTATAAGGAAGACCCAGATTTTAGAGAACCTTGGAGAGCATGTAGAGAACTAATCATGGAGTATAGAAGACAATGGTTGGATTATTTCATCCAAGAGGACATGTTGTTTAGAGGAAAGCAGTTGTGTATACCCCAAAGTTCAATGAGGGATAACTTGGTAAAAGAGAAACATAGGGGTTGAGGATTGGCAGGACATTTTGGAATTGACAAGATAGTAGCATTGGTGAGTGAGAACTAATTTGGCCACAGATTCGTAAGGATGTAAGGAGATTTGTGTAGAGTTGTATATTTTGTCAAGTTGCAAAAGGAAGTAGTCACAATTTTGGATTGTATAAGCCACTAACAGTACCAAAATTACCTTGGGAGGATATTAGTATGGATTTCGTACTTGGTTTTCCTAAGACATGGAGAGGTAATGATTTAGTATTTGTGGTAGTGTACAGATTTTATAAGATGGAAAATTCCATACCTTGTAAGAAGATGATGGATGTAGTACATATATTAGATTGGTTCTTCAGAGAAGTGGTCAAATTGAATAGATTACCTAGGAGTATTGTTTCAGATAGGGATACGAAGTTTGTTGGCTATTTTTGGAGGACACTTTGGAAGAATTTGAAACTAGATTTGAAGTTCAAGTCTACTTTTCACCTCTAGACAGATGGACAAACAGAGGTAGTGAGCCGAAGTTTGGGGAATTTGTTGAGATGTTTGGTTGGAGAGAATACCAGAAGTTGGGATCTAGTCCTAGCACAAGCAGATTTTTCCTACAATAATTTAGTGAATAGGAGTATTGGAAAGACCCCTTTTGAGATTGTTACATGAGTCCATCCTAGAGGTATATCATAGCTAAGAGACATTAGTAAAGAAAATAAGAGGAGTGTAGAAGCAAAATAATTCATAGAACATATGAAGACAATTCACACTTAAGTGAAGCGGCATTTGGAGAACATGAACTAGAAGTATAAGGAGAAAGCGGATGAAAAGATGAGACATAAGGATTTTGGAGTTGGAGATGAAGTGATGGTGTACTTGAGGAAAGAAAGACTTCCAGTTGGAACATATACTAAATTGAAGATGAGGAAGTTTGGACCCTCTAGGATATTGAAGAAATTTGACTCAGGGAATGCATATGAAGTGGAGTTATTGGATGGCATGAGTATATCACCTATATTCAACATTGTAGACCTACATAAATACCATGAAGCAAAATTTAGTAGGGATAGTAAGATAAAGTTGGAAGAAAAACTTCCTCAACAACAATTAGATGAGATAGATGAAGTTTTGGATGTTAGAGATGGGAGAAAGACTCGTGGAAGATAGTACAAAGAATATCTTGTGAAGTGGAAACATAGACCAATGGATGATTCTTCTTAGATTTCTCAAGTTGAGGTAGACCATATTGGTTTTCCTTTATTCCCATAAAAGTGAGAGGATCACTTTTCATTAACCTCGGAAGTCTGATGCAGGAGCATCCTTGGTTCTTGGCAATATTGCATCAACCAAAAATATTTCCTTTCAGTTTTGTTCTTATTTTGTACCTATTTGAGTTGATAGATCCAATGTTTCATCATCTTTTCTTGCCAGATCATGCATACCTAGGATTTCATTGTGGACATTTTCAATCTTTGTTTTCCAAGTTTTCAGCTCATTTGGATCTTTTTCCAGCAAGTTCTCACTTTTGATGTACATGATAGTTTTGAGGTTAGCCTTGGAATAACTTCAAAACCTAATGGCTAGTTGGATCGATCATGGACCCTTCCCGTGACTTGCAGATCTTCATGGTGTGTTCAGATTTATTCCATGAAGTTTCCCTAACCTTACACTTAGGTCCACACTTCATCATACGCATCTACTGTGGATAAATTTCAGATTTGAGGCTGACCTATTCTTGCACATGTTACATTTTTCCTCATTGGAGATTGTAATGATCTTTGGCCGACATGGATGTCTCTAGACTCGTGGATATGATATAAAGCTACTATTGAATCATTAGTAGATAAAAAGAGAGATTATTAGGAAGGACATGTATATTATGTTCGATCTATAGGATTTCACTCACATGTAAGAGCACTGTATTTTGAGAATGTTGTAATTAGGCATGTGTGTCGAATTTGTAAGCTCAAATGTGGACAACTATATGTAATCAATATTTCAGATAATGAGAATTTTTGCACCTGCATTTTCCTCCATAAATTGTGTTGCTTCTATTGTGTTACTCTTGATGCATGGTTCAGACTGTTCTCTTTGAGGACCCTCCTTACCGTGACTACACCAATATAATTGAAATTTTTTTGTCATGCATGTTGCTATCAATGTCAAAGGGGGATATTGTTGGAAGCTTTGCAACATGAGAATGAAGTATGGATGATTGTGATAGTTGTTCCTATGTTTCCATTGATGTCAATATGGTAATAACTACATGGTGATAACTTTATGGGAAGTTTGGTTAGTTTACTAAAATTTGCTCTCTATCGATAATACTCCTTTGTGATGGATCACTATGTTGGTATTTGAGTTCAAAACTCATTGCAAGATCTGATATGACTCTGATCTCTTAACAATGTTCTATTGAATCATTTAGATAGCTATATCTTGGATCTTTAGACATCTTTTTCTATGAACAAAAAGTTATCTCTAAATTTTTTTAACTTTGTATTCTACTATTGCTCTATGTGAAGTATACTATGTGGGAGACTTTGAATTCTACTAAGGTGAGCATTCTTATACTGTGGTTTTGTTGATAGTCTCTTTATTGAAAGTATGATGGGAAATTAATGTGTTCTCAGATCCAGAAGGTGTTTTCTTTGAGGATTAATTATTGGTTTAAATAATTGTGGTTTAGTCTTGGTTGACTCAACAAATGCAATATATTATGAAGACTTATAGCTGACTTGGCATAATTCACTACATGGATAAAATGTGCAAATCTTATATGGTGCTGACAAGGAAAGGTTTTGATTACTTTTTGTTCATCCAATTAGGCCAACCTAATTGATGAGTAAGATATACTCAAGTATATATATAAGATAGAAGCAAGTGAAAAATGAGAGTAAATTTGGAGAAAGATATGTGGATGCATGTGTATGAACAAGAAAGTGAGTAGGAGTAGTGAATGTGAAGATCAGAGCCTAAATGCTTTATCAATAGTATAAATTTGTTGAGTGATGTAGTACTTTATATTCTGAGCTTCAATGGAATTGGACCCTACACATTGAAGGTGTATTACATTAGCTCATGATTTTGGCAATGAGCCACCATCATTATATCTTGGTAGTGAGCCATATTTTGTACTCATGCTATGAGCCTTTTAAGGATAGTGAGTCCTAGAAGTGAGCCCCATAATATTTTGTATCCAGATATAATATATTGTGAGTTAACCCTCACCGTGGTTTTCCCCATTTTGGGTTTTCCACATAAAAATGCTATTGTTCATGTGTATGATTGCATTGTCTTGTTTCTATGTTCTCTCTTGCTGATTTAGTTAAAATTTTGATAATGGTGAGTGGATTTTATTATCGATTTGTGGAATACTAATTCACCCCCCCTCTCAATATTTTGGATGTTCAACATATTTTTTGTATCAAATACCTATCCAACCTTGCATACCAAGCTCTACGAGATTGATTCAATCCATACAATGCCTTATTCAATAGGATTTATAGACCATATATGGTTTGTCTGATAACTGAAATACTTTTGGTTGTTCTATGTATACCCCTTCTTCTAATTCTCCATTCAAGAAAGAGACTTCACATCCATTTGATAAAATTTGAAATTCTTATGTTCTACAAAAGACAAAAACATCCTAATAACTTCAATTCTTACTATGAGAGAAATTGTCTCCTCAAAATCTATTCCTTCAACTTGTGAGTAGCCTTTACACACAAGCCTTGCCTTGTTCCTTACCACTTCTCCATTATCACTTAGTTTTTTTCTGAATACCCACTTAGTTCCAATTATATTTTTGTTTGTTGGTCTTGGGACAAGTCCCTAAGTCTAATTCTTCTCAATCTACAATATTTATTCTTTCATAGCCTTGATCCAATATTCATCTTTATATGCATCAATCATTGTTTTAGGCTCAACTTCAGAAAGTAAACATAGATTTACCTATCCTTTAGCACCTTTCCTTCTGATCAGTATACCTCTGCTCTTATCTTCAATGATTTGTTCTTTAGAATGATTCTTTTGCACATACTTAGGAGTGTAGATACATAAAAATGGCCTAGACCCGCAAACCACATTTTTCTATATCATGCTTCGTCTCAACATAATTAAAATATTTAATTATGTCCAATAGTCCAAAGTTAACTAATAATTAAATAATTCATAATTATTTAATTAATTCACATCTTTTATTACTCCTGGCTATTTAAATAAATAAATAAACTTTATTTAAATACGTCGCTAATTTCTTATGTCACTCTATAATTAAATAAATTCCTAAATTTATTTAATTATTATTAGTCCATTACTTCCTCCTGATTATTTGAATAAATAAACTTTATTTATTTATTTAATACGTCATTAATTATTTTTGACTGCTCATAATTAAATAAATTCCTATTATTTATTTAATTATTATCCTCTCTAGCTTTCTTTCTAATTTTAAATAAATCATTTATTTAAAATTATTTATCCTCTCCAGCTTTCTTTCTAATTTTAAATAAAATCATCTATTTAAAATTATCAATTTTCTTCAACTTTCTTTCTAATTTTAAATAAAATCATATTTAAAATTACCCACTTTCTAATTTCCCTCTTTTTAGTAAGTAATTCAAATTAATTATTTACTATCATGTGACCACACCTTTTGAATTAAATTTAAGTTTGAATTCAAAATAGTCTTTTTCCTCCAAAACTCAAGTAATGTCTATTATTATTTGATTCTCCAACGACCTCTTTTTTTGTGCCAATCTTATCTCTTGTCACATGCATTGCCATCCCTTGATTTGATTTTCTAAGAATCAATCATGTCCATTCATTTCAAATTTGACCTAATGTTGCCCTAACCCTAATTATGGGTTGTCATATTGAATCTTGTCCATTTATTCTATGGCACTTGTCAACTTTCAATCTTGGCCATTGATTAAGACATCTTATTGACATCCAATCTCAACCGTCAATCCAAATCAGACCTTTCCTATAAGTAAACTCTCTCATAAGCTATTTGGTGGTTGATTCTTCAAGTGTCCTTATGCTCTCAAAATCATTCTTGTTTTCATCTATTTCTATCTATTATCATCTATCTTCATCCACACATATTATGCAAGTACATGATTCTAGTGCGAGACAACAATCTTCAATATTTTGCTAGTCACTTGTGATAGGCTTATTACTCCACACTCAAATTTGAAGGCAATTATCATATTCAAGCAAAATGGAGAAGAGAAATGGAGGTGAATCAATGGTAGCATGAAGATTTGGTAATATTGTTTTATAGTTTATGTCTTTATGCCCATTTATGCTTCATTGTTTATTAGGATTTGATTTATATGCTTTATTGCATTTCACCTTAATATTTCATCCATTATTACATTGGTGAACCTGATATATTTTGAAATTTTTTGAGAAATTTTGGAGTTGGATTCTTTTTGTTGCAAGATTTGTTTGCTTTTTCTTGTAGGTTTTGCATCATTTTGGGACAAAACCCTAGTTTTCAAATATTCAACCATAATTTTCAAACGGCTATAGATATTTTCACCTAATATTTTCTACAGGTTTATGACAATATCAAGAGCTTCCACACCAAAAATTAGAGTTTTTAGAGATGTTTTTAATTGTTAATTTGTTTTTTGTTATTTTTCATGAAAAATAAATTTTGAGAGAAAATTGTCAATTTTTTCGCATATGTTTACATTTCTGGAAAGAGCTCTGAATTTCAATTAAAGCCTGTTCTTTAGGTTTTAAATTTGGATGAAAAAGTATTACTCAAACAACAAATTTTAAAAAAATAGGGTTTCATAAATATTTGCTTGAATCTCACAAACGGTTGTAGATCTATTAATAATTTTTTTAGGTAGATTTCGAATGATGTTCGACACCTTCCCTGAAAAAAACAGAGTTTTTGTACGTGTCTTGAATTTTTAATAACTTTTTAAAGATTTTTCATAAAAAAATAATTTCAGGTGCAAAACATAAAATCTTTTGGATTTCTTTAGATTTTTGGAAATCTCTTCAAATGTTAGAAAGAGTTTGTTCTCTGTATTTTAATTTTTACTATAAAAATATTTCCAAAAATTAGATTTGTCTTGACTAGCTAACCCTCTAATATTAGTGATCAAGTATCTTGTTAGGGTTTTGGCTTTGTTGGGTTTGTGAATGTGCAGAAAAAATAAACACTTCAAAGAACACATTGGATCAAGTGGACAAAGAATTTAGAGCTAAAGAAAGTCTAGGTGCACACATTCCATCTTTCATCTCTAATCATTGCTTGACAACACACTTCAATTTGTGCTTAAAAAGAACATCTTGTTTGTCACACATTTGGATTTTGGGGTCTAAAAAAAAATCTTGTTTGCTCTCACATCTTTGAAATTGGGCTTAAAATGAACCATTGTCTTCAATCACACATTTTGACTTTGGGTTAAAAATAACAAGTGCTTGAACTGTTTTACACACATTTCAAATTTTTTAAAAGGAGATAAATCATTACGAGTGTGAATCAAGTGTGTGTATCCTCCACAAAACCTAACTTGGTTCACTTTAGTCATACTGTTCTTAGGAGGCCTGCTTGGAGCACACACCCCTCCAAGGGATGACCTCAATCAAGTGTGAATCCAAAGACACACTCCTTTGGGAGTTGAAATCTTGTCACTCTGAGCTAAGCCCAAAAGAATTTTATACCTTTTGGAAGTGAAGTTGAAGGGTGGGTTACCCCTTTCTCCTGACTTATTGACAAGATTTTTCTTCCAAATTATACCTAGTCAACCTTGTGCAAAATAGCTTGAGACCTACTTGGCCATACCCAATTGACTAACATTAGGCTTTTTGTTGTGTATTCAAGTGTTTGCTTAATCATAACATTTAATCTTGAAAGACAAATTTATCATTTTGTTTGGCATGTATGTTCATGCATTTACATGTGAAATCTTGTGTTTGATATTGTCCAAGTCAAACTACCAATAAATAATTGCCACATCATCCAAATCATACAATCTTGTCATTCCATGTCATATCCTAATCATCATCATCATCTCTTTAGATCCAATCAACATCATTTTACACCATGATAACATTAGAAGACATGGCACTAAAGCTTGTTCACATACTTCACAAAGCTCAAACAAGCCAATCACCTTTAAATAAACCAATCATTCAAGAAGCCCATGACATGATCAAAACAATTCAAACAAGCCAATCACCTCAAATGCAACAACTCATAGCACAAATATAATATCTCATGGCCACTTTCCAAATAGAACAAGCGCATCATCAAGTCCGATCACCACATCAAAAAAAATTCACCTCAATCCTTTGTGTTACCTATATCATCATATCAACCTCATGCATCCACATATCATGTTGCCCCTTCATCAACATATCACACATCTTCTAATGTAAACCCTTATCCATATCAATCCACCTTTCAACAACCATTATCCTATGCAACCACCTCATCATTATCACAACAAAAAATCATATCACAACAAGTTCAAACACCATTCCAACCTCAACACATTCAACCAGAATCCTATGTTTCACCTTTATCATCATGCCAACCTAACCCATCTACCTATCATGTCAATGCCACATCAACATATCCACCCATATCACAAGAAGAACACAGAGTCCCAAGTCCACCTTGGCAACAAAATCAAGAGCCTTTCAATTCTCATGTTCCATTTGACAAGGGGAACACCAATCTAGTTCATGCACCCTTACCACCATCCAATCAAAGGCCTATCCATAAGCCACCATGTCCTAGTCCTAATCCATTGGAATCTCCACCTTCTAACCCATCAAACTCTTCATTACCCCCAACATCATCTAATTCTCCATTAAATCCACCTAAAAAGGATGTCACCCAAGGGCTACAAGCAAGGAATCAATTTTCACCATGTCATTCAACATATATACTTGAACATACAAAAGAGTCCTCAAACAACATGCCAAGGCCTTCAAACCAACCATTTCATCCACAACCCCTTGAGCCAATTCAAGAGTCTCCTGTCGTAAGTCCAAGTCACCCTCTTTCATGCTCCTATTTTGTTGACCATCAAGAACATGTCAAGTCTCTCTATGAGAAATGACCTTCCACTTCCATTCAAGCAATCCAAGAGGGTTTTCAAGAGTGTAATCCTAAGCATGTGGAAACATCAAGCCCTAGTCCTAATAAATATCAAATCATTTTCATCCAGCCTATCCATAATCTATATCTTTTTTATGATCAAGATGATATCCATAGTGATGAAGAGCCTATCCATGAGCAAGATATTCCAAATTCACATCCACCTAGTCCTATCCATGATCCATCAACATCCACTTTCGTTGATGAGACATATGCCTCCCAAGCACACATAGATGATCAAACAAATACCTTGGATCTAAGTGAACATAACGCCAATCAAGGTTCTATTGATCCTCCATCACCCACTATCAACGCTATTGCGAGTCCTCCATCATATCCTATTAGTCTTTCCATCCTCACTCATGAATTCCCCTCCTTATAACAACAAAATGCATTATCTTCTCCATCTAATAAGTAACTCATGTCTAGTGTTCCACCTACACCTAGTCCCATTGTCCATTGCATACCCCAAGGACACCAATCTCAAGATGTTGGTACTTCCTCCATGCATCCTAAGTCCACCTTATTCCATCATAAATCTTGTCATATGCCTAAGACATATGTTGTAATCCTTCCTCCATCATCCTACAAATGTCTAAATCATGTGACCATACACCTTCCACCATCAAATTTTCCACCATTACTTCCAACACCTAATATCTGCACCATTTAATCCTCTTATCCATTTATCCATAAATACCCTAACATTCCTAATCATGACAAACAACTGCACACATTGTCTAAACAAGAAGCTTCCACTCATTCCACCATACCCATGGGATTTTTAAAAAATAAATTCAATGCCTCTACGTATAAAGTAAAAAATCCTAAGGACCTTCATGCCTTCGGACATCAATACAAAAAGTCAAAGAAAAATCCATCTAGAAATTTATATAAGCCCATACCTCCAAAAGAAAAGTCCAAAAGAAAAATTGTTTTGCTCCCTAAGAAAATGGAAACCACGTCAAATGAGCCATCTACACCACAAAAATCCCAACCATCCACTTCCACCTCACATTCCCACTCTATTCAAAAATTACCATACTCATACAAGCAAAATAAAATTCATAAAAATACTAAGTCTATGTGGGTACTTAAAGCACTATATCCACCATCTCCTAAGAAAACAACACCATTGCTTCCTACACCACCTTCCCATTAAAATATTCAACGTTTATCATAATGTGTGCAACCATTGGTCATGATTCCATTCCCACATACCTCCATCTCCTCACCCTTCACTCATTATCCTACATATCTCCCCCACCACCTTCCTATGGTCCATGCTTTTGGCTAAGCCTCCCCATTCATCTTTTTTATAGGTCCTATATATTTCCTAGATAATATGCATCATAATCCACTATTTTCCTCCATAATCCACATCATAATCCATCATCTACCTACTCCATCTCCCTTTGATGTCATCCCTTACCAACTTCTATGAGCACATTTGACATGGTCCATGCAATGCCATCTATTTCTAGTGGGACTATCACCTTTCATGGAACTAGACACTTGAATCCCTCCTATCCATATTCCCCTTCTCCTATCCAAAAAGTCAAAAATTCAAAAACAAAAAAGTCAAAAAAAATGAAAAATGAAAAAAGAAAAAGTAAAGAGAAATCCCTTTGTCCAATGGTGAAAACCTAGTAAACAGGTGCCCTGAATAAGTACCATGATGAAAACCTGACAAAATTGCATCATGTGTAGGTTGATCTTCTATGTCACTTACACTTTGGGGCACAATGTCTTATCTATCCAACCTATCATTTTCATGTCATATTAATTCCACCCTACCTACCATCTTTAGCGATCCTACATCCCTATCATATTTGAGTCCACTTATCCACCCTTCTCCTTTTGATCTTGATGAAAACATAGGGGGAAAAGTGTTGAAACATGTTTTTTGAATATCTTTTGACATACCTCATCTTTTTAAACCAAGCCTATCATTATCCTATTGTCATAAGCTTTTTCATGAAAAATCTTAAGTATTGTACCTAGAATGGGGCATTTTGTTCCTATGTGACATAGTCTTTTGAGATCACATCCTTGCTCTCTTATGATGCATACATACTTTCCATCCATCCATCTATCATGAGCCTTTTATCCCTTATCCTATCACCCACCCTTGCACCTAGACTTGGTTTTCCCCTTGTCATTGGTATCTAAGCACAAAGGCTACCCAAATTTTCATCCATTGACACCTCAAAACATGTCAAAAATCCAAAAATATCATAAAATGTCAAAAATCCAAAAAAATCAAAACATGGCAAAAAATCCCAAAAAAATCATAAATGTCAAAAATTAAAAAAAAATCAAAATATTTGAAATCCACAAAAAATTAAATAAAAGTCCAAATAACTTTCAAAAATCAAAAAAATAAAGTTAGAATTCATCACATTAGTCAAATTAGGCAAACATAGTCCCATCAGTCAAATAAGTCAGACAATGTCCATCTCGTCAAACATTAGGTCACATTGGTCAAATAAGTCAGACAATGTCAATCTCATCACACAGAGTCATCTTTCATCAGACATAGTCACACTCGACCACAAGACAGTCATCAAACTGTCTGCATTCAAATAGTGATCCAATAGAAATTATAGTCCAATCAATCATTAAGTTAAACTCAGATAACATAGTCCAATCAATCATCTAGTCACATTAGTCAAATTGCCAAAACAATGTCAATCTTATCACTCTTTGGTCCTCTCTAAGATGTGTCCTTCTTGGAATTGGACCTCGTCAAAATGTCATTTGCCTTTTCAGGATGTTTCCTTCCTGACCTTAGGCACCGTCAAACGGTCAAACTATCAAACCATCATGCAAACAATCTTCGGCAAGCAAATATTGGCAAACACATTGAATGGCTATTGATTTTTTTGGTCTTTTTTGTCTTATGTTTGTCTATTTTTGTTGGTATGTTTTGTCTCTTGGTCATGTTACTAGCTACCTCAAGGATTTCCCATGAAGGATTTAGAGGTGCGATGACATCCCATGACCTATTTTATTTGACTATTGTCAGTGGATTGTCTTAGCAAAACGACTAGGGCAACTTGGCCCTTAGTATGAGCTAGAACATTCCTTGTCCGCGACTATCTATTTTGCAAGTGGATGACCTTGCACACCTTGGTCTATGTCATACCATGGTGTTTGTTGTCCATTTGTGCCATTTTACCGCCCAATGATGATTAGTGCAAAGTCTTGTCTAGAAAAATATGCATCTTTAAAGTTGTCTCCACTAAACATCCATGTCTTCCACGCTAACGTTTCTTCTATTCCTTCATTCTCTAGTCTTCTCATCCATTTTGAGAGCCCACTCATATTCTCAAAACCCAACTGTCCTCTTGAGGGGGCATACCGCAACCCTCCTCATCATTCTGCCTCATCCCTATTTTGCACTAGGGCATATTCTTGACTTGTTTTGTTTGCCATAACGCGATAAACTGTATTATGACAAAGAGGGGCAAATGTAGACACATAAAAATGGCCTAGACCCGCAAACCACATTTTTCTATATAATGCTTCATCTCAACATAATTAAAATATTTAATTATGTCCTATAGTCCAAAGTCAACTATTAATTAAATATTTCTTAATTATTTAATTAATTCACATCTTTTATTACTCCTGGCTATTTAAATAAATAAACAAAGTTTATTTAAATACATAGCTAATTTCTTATGTCACTCTATAATCAAATAAATTCCTAAATTTATTTAATTATTATTAGTCCATTACTTCCTCCTGATTATTTAAATAAATAAACTTTATTTATTTATTTAATATGTCATTAATTATTTATGTCTGCTCATAATTAAATAAATTCCTATTATTTATTTAATTATTATCCTCTCTAGTTTTCTTTCTAATTTTAAATAAAATCATTTATTTAAAATTATTTATCCTCTCCAGCTTTCTTTCTAATTTTAAATAAAATCATTTATTTAAAATTATCCATTTTCTTCAACTTTATTTTTAATTTTAAATAAAATCATATTTAAAATTACCCACTTTCTAATTTCCCTCTTTTTAGTAAGTAATTCAAATTAATTATTTACTATCATGTGACCACACCTTTTGAATTAAATTTATGTTTTAATTCAAAATAATCTTTTTCCTCCAAAAATAAAGTAATGTCTATTATTATTTGATTCTTCAGCCATGTAACTCCTCGCTACGCAACCTAGAGGAAGTTGCAACAACTACTTAAACAAGCTAATTTTATTTTTTTGTTTATGTACAACTAATAAGTAAGTTTGCTAACTAATTCCAACATCCTCTAAGGTTATGAGATAGAGGTTTTATAGAACCTCAGCAGAAACATGAATAAAACCATGACAATTACTAATAACAAAAATAACACATTCATTCCAAGAAAGATAACTTTACAACAAGCATAATATATAACTTTCAAATGCATTAATCCATTCATTAAACAATAAGGTTACAACACTCATTCCCCAAATGAGGCAAGTCCAACAAACATGATTACAATTAAAAAATCCCACCTCGATAACACAGAGGGGTAATAATTACAAGAATAACTGAAATGAAATAAAGCAAGAACTGATGCTAAAACCCACAAGCTCTCCAATTGGAAGTCTCATCCACATGATCATGAAGAAAGAACCCAACGGATTAAGGTGAATGCCACCCAACCAAGTGGAACCCAAAGGTCCACCCCCCATGCTCAGAGATAGTAACAAGAATTCTATCCAAAGACGTCTACCTCTAGACATAGGCTAACATAACCCTACTGAAATAAATACAGTGACATCACTAACACAAGGTTACAATGCTACTAGAATTACATAATTAACTATATCACTGATGCAAACATACTATCGACCTAGGAGAAGTGTCATCACAATGTTACATGGGCTACCTTGGTGAGTCTTCCTAGGTCCTGACCCCCATCTCGGGTTATCCTGGTAACCTCTAACGACTTCTAGCCCCTCATGTAAACCAATGTGGAATCAGTTATCTTTCATAGAGACAAGATAACGATCTTGCCATTCCAGGCCTTCCCATCTCAACCCAAGTCTTTACAAGCCCTTGTGATCCTGAGCGAGGCATAATTATCTTATTAAGTGTTTGGTACTATGTGATACTCTAATCAGTTAATTAAGTTATCACTGGATTAACTAACTTACAACGAGTTACCCTGGCACCACTTTGTGTGTCGGCCCCCGTTACAAGCCACTCCTCTAAGACGACTCATGGAACAACTCCACAACCCAAGGGTACACAAGTGCTATGCAAGGATATCACATCCCTAACCATGGCATACAGTCAACACACTCCCGTTCATGATAACCGGGGAACAAACTGGTTACGCACTACCCAAGGCAATCTCAAGGTTGACCACACAGTACGACAACCCACAAACTTGAAATTCCAACTAGAAGACTTGTTAAATATTACAAAACCCACGTTTCCCCAAATGATAATGCATGTAGATCAATACTAGGACAATAATCAGATCTACTTTGGGTTCACTAAACCCATTTCCTCACTAGCATTCAATAAACAGTACGTTAAATGAATGAAATTAATTATGCCATTTAAAAATCATTTTTATTTCCACGCAGCATTTAAATACATGAAACATTAATCTGAATCCCAATAGTTCAGATAAAAGCATAATTCCATATTAAAATAAAATATTTATTCCACAATTAATTAAACTCATTTTCTAAAACAAAACAATATTCCCCATTTAAATAATGTAATAATAAAATAAAATACCCATTCCCAAAATATTAATATTAAAATATTAACATGACTATAATTGTTTAAATCCCACATAACATTATATAACATTATATAAATCATAATATTAATCTATTAAAAAACATTTTAATATTATTTTAAATCATAATATTAAAATGTGATATTATAATGGACTACAAAATATAAAATAATTATTATATTAAAATATTATAAGATTTATAATATTTAAAATATAATAATAAAAAAAATAATATTATAAATCTTTTATTTAAAATTTTAAATAAAGCCAAGCATGAACCTCAGTTCGCATGCCAACCCTAGGGTTGGGCCACATGAACCTCGTTTTTTGTGCTAAGGCTGGGAGGTGGTTCATTGCTGGATTCCTTACCAGGCGGTGGCGGAAGGGGCTGTGGCGGCCATAGGAGGTGGTGCCATCGAAAGGAGAGTGGCATGGGTGGCACGAGGGAAGGTGTCGCGGAGGCTAAGGATGGAGGCAGTGAGCGCAGTTTGCGCTTAGCACGGACGGCGGAGCCGTGCGCGGTGACAGGCACAAGCGGCACTAGCAACGTTGCCACCGACTGCGGTGGCCGCTGCCTACACAGTCTGCGCGAGGCACGAGCTGGGGTGGCGCTGGGTGCGCTCCCCCATGCTCTCTTTTAAAAAAAAAAAAAAACCAGCATGATTGTCGTTTTTTTTATTTATTTTTATTTTTTAAGGAAAACTAGAACCTTAAAAGGCAAAACCAGGCTTAGGAAAAAGATAAAATTCTAGCAAAATTTTATTTTTATAAAATTTTTCCAACATAACCTTGCAAAGAAAAATTATAAAAATAAAACCCAAGCCTATTTATTTATATATGAACATATAAATAAATGGTCATTTATTCAAACATAAAACTCTGAATAACATGAAGAACAAATTGAAAGCAAAATAAATTGAATTTCTATTTGCAACCAAAATATTCATTTTCAATATTGAACAATTTCACCCAAATCATGCAACCAAGATCTCAACAAGTTTTACCCTCCATACAAAAGCCAATGGATCAAAAGAAAAAATTTCAATCAAAGGAAGATGAGAACCTGATTTTTTTTTAAGTATACTGAAGATCCTGATGGTGCTTTGAAACCCTATTGAGCTCCATGGATTCCTTGAGCTTTTTGTCCAAACCTGCAAAATTGAGCAACCTTTCTCTTCTCTTTTCAATTTGTCCCCAAAAACTCCATTTTTGATTTTGAGAAGAAATTTAGAGATAAGTAAATCCTTCCCAAAAATCCTACAACAACCCTCATCAATTTCTGAAAATAGAATAGCAAAAGTCTTTCTTTTGAATTTTTGAATTTCAAATTTGACTTTTAATTCATTTTCCTAATTTCCAATTTCAACTTAAATATGCATGTTTTTCCAAAATAGGTAATGTAAATCATTTCAACATAATTAACTTAATCAATTAATAAAATAAATCTACCATAAGATTAAAATATTTATTAATTAAATTAAATTACTCAATCATATAATCCCATTTCCAACATCATTCTAACTTCCAAAATAAACTGAAACAAGGCAAACTGAACAAAATAGCACAACTGGACCATACTAGGACTGATGACACACTACGACTAGGGTGATGACTCGGCATGGAAATCCTAGCTACTATCTCCCAATTGAATGTCGTTGGCCAATGGACACGCTCGAACCTATGAAACTAGGTGGAGTCGATGTCCTATACTTGTCAACCTACGAATAAAGAATGTATCCACATGCAATAATATATCATAAATAAGGCACACCATGAAGAGGAAATCATGAGATCATAGGGAACTCGCAAGCGAGTGATGCGGTACCATCCTCTTCACCAATACAGTAGTCTAACTGACGCATCTAACATAGCAGAATAATCGAAAGCATGAAACATCATAAATTTAAATATACACTTATGCTAATTCCAAACATGCCATAGTAATCACATCAAAATATAGTATCATCACATCAAGATACATCACGATAAAACAGTGATCCACTGTAACCAAGTACAATGTCAAAGTACAACACAAAACTAAAGCATAAAGAGGAAACAACATAGTTCACACAAAAGAGCAAAACAGAGGGGTGTTACAAGCCACCTCTTTTTCTATGCCAATCTTATCTCTTGTCACATGCATTGCCAACCCTTGATTTGATTTTCTAAAAATCAATCATGTCCATTCATTTCAAATTTGACCCAATGTTTCCCTAACCCTAATTATGGGTTATTATATTGAATCTTGTCCATTGATTCTATGGCACTTGTGAAATTTCAATCTTGGCCATTGATTAAGACATCTTATTGACATCCAATATCAACCGTCAATCCAAATCAGACCTTTCCTATAAGTAAACTCTCTCATAAGCTATTTGG
Source organism: Sequoiadendron giganteum (assembly GCA_007115665.2). NCBI lineage: Eukaryota > Viridiplantae > Streptophyta > Pinopsida > Cupressales > Cupressaceae > Sequoiadendron > Sequoiadendron giganteum. The sequence continues at coordinate 483,269,055 of CM021104.1, forward strand.
GGGTCAATTCTTCAAGTGTCCTTATGTTGTCAAAATCATTCTTCTTTTCATCTATTTCTATCTATTATCATCTATCTTCATCCACACATATTATGCAAGTACATGATTCTAGTGTGAGACAACAAGCTTCAATATTTTGCTAGTCACTTGTCATAGGCTTATTATTGCACACTCAAATCTAAAGGCAATTATCATATTCAAGCAAAATGGAGAAGAGCAATTGAGGTGAATCAATGGTAGCATGAAGATTTGGTAATATTGTTTTATAGTTTATGTCTTTATGCTCTTTTGTGCTTCATTGTTAATTAGGGTTTGATTTATATGCTTTATTGCATTTCACCTTAATATTTCATCCCTTATTACATTGTTGAACCTAACATATTTTGAGAAACTTTTAGAAATTTTGGAGTTGGATTCTTTTTGTTGCAGGTTTCGCATCATTCTGGGACAAAACCCTAGTTTTCAAAGATTCAACCATAATTTTCAAATGGCTATAGATCTTTTCAAAAAAAATTTTTACAACTTGGCCACAATATCAAGAGCTTCCACGCCAAAAATTAGAGTTTGTAGAGATGCTTTTAATTTTTTATATATATTTTGTTATTTTTCATGAATAATAATTTTTGAGAGAAAATTGTCTGATTTTTTGGATATGTTTACATATCTGGAAAAATCTTTGAATTTCAATAGGGGTGTATTCTTTACGTTTTAAATTTGGATGAAAATGTAGTATTCAAACAACAAATTTTTTAAAATTAGGGTTTCATATATATTTGCTTGAATCTCACAAACGGTTGCAGATCTATTCACATTTTTTTTCGGCAGATTTGGAATGATGTTCGACACCTTCCTTGAAAAAATCATAGTTTCTAGATGTGTTTTGAAATTTAAATAATTTTTTTATTGTTTTTGATAAAAAATTAATTTCAGGTGCAAAACAGAAAATCTTTTGGATTTCTTTACATTTTCGGAAATCTCTTGAAATGCTAGTAAGGGTTTGTTCTCTATATTTTTATTTTTACTGTCAAAAATATTTCCAAAAATCAGATTTGTCTTGACTAGCTAACCCTCTAATATTAGTGATCAAGTATTTTGTTAGGGTTTTGGATTTGTTGGGTTTGTGAATGTGCAGAAAAAATTAAACACTTCAAAGCACACATTGGATCAAGTGGACAAAGAATTTGGAGCTAAAGAAAGTATAGGTGCACACATTCCATCTTTCATCTCTAATCATTGCTTGACAACACACTTCAATTTGTGCTTAAAAAAAACATCTTGTTTGTCACACATTTGGATTTTGGGGTCCAAAAATAAATCTTGTTTGCTCTCACATCTTTGAAATTGGGCTAAAATGAACCATTGTCATCAATCACACATTTTGACTTTGGGTTAAAAATAACAAGTGCTTGAATTGTTTTACACATATTTCAATTTTTTAAAGGGAAATTAATCATTGTGAGTGTGAATCAAGTGTGTGTGTCCTCCACAACACCTCACTTGGTTTGCTTTTGTCATACCATTCTTAGGAAGCCTGCTTGGAGCACACAACCCTCCAAGGGATGACCTCAATCGAGTGTGAATCCAAAGACACACTCTTTTGGGATTTTAAATCTTGTCACTCTGAGCTAAGCCCCAAATAATTTTATACCTTTGGGAAGTGTAGGTGAAGGGTGGGTTACCCCTTTCTCCCGACTTATTGGCAAGATTTTTCTTCCAAATTATACCTAGTAAACCTTGTGCAAACTAGCTTGAGACCTACTTGGCCATACCCACTTGATTAACATTAGGCTTGTTGTTGTGTATTCAAGTGTTTGCTTAATCATAACATTTAATCTTGGAAGACAAATTTATCATTGTGTTTGGTGTGTGTGTTCATGCATTTACATGTGAAATCTTGTGTTTGATATTGTCCAAGTCAAACTTCCAATAAACACTTGCCACATCATCCAAATCATACAATCTTGTCATTCCACATCATATCATAATCATCATCATCATCTATTTAAATACAATCAACATCATTTTACACCATGATAACATTAGAATACATGGCACTACAACTTGTTCACATACTTCACAAAGCTAAAAGAAGCCAATCACCTTTAAATCAACCAATCATTCAAGAAGTCAATGACATGATCCAAACACTTCAAATGAGCCAATCACCTTAAATGCAACAACTCATAGCACAAATCTAATATCTCATGGCCACTTGCCAAATTCAACAAGCACATCATCAAGTCCAATCACCACATCAACAAATTTCACCTCAATCCTATGTGTCACCTATATCATCATATCAACCTCATCCATCCACATATCATGTTGCCCCTTCATCAACATATCACACATATTCTAATGTCAACCCTTATCCATATCAACCCACCTTCCAACAACCATTATCCTATGCAACCCATTCATCATTATCACAACAACAAATCACATCACAACAAGTCCAAACACCATTCGAACCTCAACACATTCAACCAGAATCCTATGTTTCACATTTATCATCATGCCAACCTAACCCATATACCTATCATGTCAATGCCACATCAACATATCCACCCATATCACATCAAGAACATAGGATCCCAAGTCCACCTTGGCAACAAAATCAAGAGCCTTTCAATTCTCATGTTCCATTCGACAAGGGGAACATCAATCTAGTTAATTCACCCTTACCACCATCCAATGAAAGGCCTATCCATAAACCACCATGTCCTATTCCTAATCCATTGGAATGTCCACCTTCTAACCCATAAAACTCTCCATTACCCCCACCATCATCTAGTTCTCCATTAAATCCACCTATAAAGGATGTGACCTAAGGGCTACAAGCAAGGAATCAATCTCCTCCATGTCATTCAACATATGTACTTGAACATACAAAAGAGTCCTCAAACAACATGCCAAGGCCTTCAAACCAACCATTTCATCCACAACCCCTTGAGCCAATTCAAGAGTCTCTCGTCATAAGTCCAAGTCACCCTCTTTCATGCTCCTATTTTTTTGACCATGAAGAACATGTCAAGTCTCTCCATGAGAAATCTCCTTCCACTTCCATTCAAGCAATCCAAGAGGCATGTCAAGAGCCTAATCCTAAGCATGTGGAAACATCAACCCCTAGTCCCAATCAATATCAAATCATTTTCATCCAACCTATCCATAATCTATATCTTTTTTATTATCAAGATGATATCCATAGTGATGAAGAGCCTATCCATGAGAAACTTGATCTTATACCCATCCATGAGCAAGATATTCAAAATTCACCTCCACCTACTCCTATCCATGATCCATTGTAATACCCCTCCGTTTTGCTTCTTGTTCAAGTTGTTTTATGCTATGTTTTGGTTGCAATTACTTTGATACTGAATACATTTTGTTATGATGTTTTGATCGCTACTATTGAGTGACAACTATTATTGTGGGATATAGTTATCTAAAATTGTTTCACATGCATTATAGATTAATGATGTTGTAGAGTTAGCATGAGATATTATTATGAGATTATTTGAATTATGATGGAAGTGTCAGTTTTGATGAGTGTATGGGTGAAGAGGATGAGTTCGCATCACTCACTTGCGAGCACCCTACGAATCCGTAATTCCTTATTCACGGTGTGTATTATATGCTAGATATATTGTATGATGTTGTTTACTTGGTTGCAGGATTGCAGGTACATGACATCGACTCCACCTGGTTTCACAGGTTTGAGTGTGTCGATCCAATGGTTAAGTTGAATGGGAGATAGTAGCTAGGTAACATGTGTTAAGTTTACAACCTAGCCTTAGTGTGTCACCAGTTGTGTGTGTCGAGTCATTGTCTGTCTTGCTTTGATGTTATTTAATTCTGAAGCATTCTTGATTTGGAAATAGATATTTAGAATAATTGCATTTAAATCATGTTGATGGTTATTTAATTTAAATAATGCAATGTGGATAAAAGTTTATATTTAAATTAAGTAATTATATTTAATTTATTTAATTAACTAAATTTAATCCAAGGGGGTTGAATTTAGTTATTAAATAATTAAATTAATTAATTAAACGTGATGCAAGAGAATGAAAGGAAATAGAAGAATTAAAATTAAATTTGGAATTTAATTTCAACATGTGGGAATTAAATTAGAAATTGTAATTAAATGTTTGTTTGGAAAATTAATTTATTATTTCAAATTGCATTTTAAATTGAAAGTGGGTTTTTGAAAAATGAAATTGAAATTGAAATTGGGAATTGAAAGTGAAATTGAAATTGAAAATTGAAATTGAAATTGAAATTGAAATATCAATATCTAATTTGAATGTAATGTGAATTAGGGTTGTAAATATTGAAATTGAAATTGAAATATCTAATTTGCATGTAATGTGAATTAGGGTTGAATTAGGTATTCTTGATTTATAAGAATACATGTTTTAATTGGAGGGCAAGAAAGTTTTTAGAAGAATAATACATTTTTACAGTAGGAAAGAAATTTTGGAAAATTTGCACAAGGGTTTGAAGAAAGTTTGATTGTAGAATTGATTGAAGGAAAGATTGTTTGCATTTGTTGGATTTTGGATTGGATTCATTGGAGGATTGAAGAAAATTCAGGAAATCTTTGGAAGAGGCTTGCATCAAAAATTCATCTCTTCCTGTAACTTCTTGTACCAGGTTTTCCTCTTTGTATTTTATTGTTCTTGATTGTTTTTTTTTAAATAGTAGTGATTAAAGATTTATTTCTTAAATCTATTTTAGAAAATAAATTTGATATTAGAAGAAAAGAATTAAACAAATTTACAGTCTTTGCTTGTGAAAATTCTTGAGTGAAAATTGTGAAAACCTTAGTTGAATTTAAATTATTTGGAGAAATTGATTTTATTGTTATTGAAATTAAACATAGAGATTGAACAAGGCATTTAGAATATTTTTAGAAAATGAAACCCTCTGTTATTATTAAAAATTGGATTTTAAAATCTGTAATATAATTATATTTTCATGGTAAAATGGTCTGATTGCGTCGCCTATAACTTTACTTTCACAGACTGGGTTTTCAATAAATTTAAAGGGTTTTTTCATTTTGATATTTTCTTAACTCTGTCCAAAAATCTCAAATACCCAGATCGTACTTTTTGCGTTATGCTTAAAACATGAGACTATTGTTAAATTATTTTTCCATGGCTGTTCTGAAAATAAAATAATAATAAATTGATATTTATAAATATTAATATTTTATGTATTGTTATTATAATATTAAAATATTATTTAATAATATTTTATATTATAATTTATAATACTAAAGTATTATATTTATTTATATTATTTTAAATAAAATTTGTATATTAGATTAGTGGAATTAAAATTATAAACGTATGGGGAAATTATTGTTTATTTTAAAATGGCACGTTAAAGTTTAATTGAAGGAGTTATATATTTGATTTAGATAATGCATAATTTAAAATTTAATTGTTGAATTTAAATTCATGTGTGAAAGGTCCAATTATTAATTTGATTTAATTGGAAAAATATATATTTATATTTTGGAAAATTAGTGATAAGGGATATTTTATTTTGAATTAAACAATTTAATATTCTCTAAAGGATAGAAGATATGTTAATGATTAAATATATTTAAATATATTAATTTATATTTAGTATATATATAGTGAAGGTATATATCCATTTGAGAGAATAAATAATATTTTATCTTATTTTATTCTGTTGTTTGCAAATTGGGTATTATTAGTGTTTTAAAAGAGATAATTAGTATGTGTAGAAAATGTATAGAGAAAGATATTTTTTTAATAGAAATAATTACTTGATTTAAAAAGGAAATAGTTATTTTGTTAATATGATTGAAGAAAATATATTGAGATGTATATATATATTCATGAGTATTTTCAATCAGTATTTACCTTGTTTTATTTAAGTGCGTGTGATTTAGTTTTGCATGAAGAATTTAAAAGATAAGTTTTGAATGCGTAGTCAAAGAGATAAGCCAAAAGATATTTTTGTACATTGATGAAATTGCATGTTTTAAATAGATAGTTGAAGAGACATAGATTCCGGATAGAAAATTAAAAAGATTGTTTGCAATAGTGTTAGTTTGCATTAGAAGTAAATTTAGGAACTATCTCCATTGAAAAAGGCAAATAGTTATTAGATTTTATTTCCATAGAACAAATTAATCATTATGATTGGAATATTAAAGAATCTATATAATTGAGTTTATTAATATATATGTTTGGTGTATATATAATATGGAGCATGTAAAATATGTTAAGGGTAAATTCATTATCGTATTTCGTTTTTATAAGATGTATTCAATATATTATTGAATAGAGATTTAAAAATGGATTGATTAGTGTATATGGAAATTGGATAGAGAAACAATATGCTATTATATTAAAGTGATTGAATGTTTTAAATAGAAAATTGAATGAGAAGTAAGAGTTGGTTAGGAAATGAAAATAATTTACTTGCATGGATTTGTGTCGATTTAAAAGTAAATTAAGAAGTTGTTTTATTGATGAGGCAATCAATTATATTATTTATTAATTTCTATTTAGATTAATTGAATCATTGTGATTGGATTATGAAAGATGTATAGATTTAGTATATCTAAAAGTAGTATCTTCCTCATGATTATCTTAAGGGATATAATTCTCTGTATTCAGTAAAGGGAAGTAAGTTTAATTGTTTTAGATTCCAATAATGAAAAGGGAAATAGAGATTATGATTATTTTTAGATGATCTAGTTAATGTGTCTTTAATTTTGTCAACACTACCTATTGAATGAGTATGGATTTAGGAAATCCAAATATTAGATTTGATTGATGACTTGAATGCTTTTGTTGCTATGTCGTCAAGTTGCATTGTTGGTTTTGGGATTTAGTGTTAGTCCTAAATTATAAGTCTTCCAAAAGAACTAAGAGGATAAGGGTTGTTGAATCTTTAGGCCATCCAATTGTTTCCTTTGGGTAGTGCATGACGTCTTTTTAGTTTTACCCGATTTTCGTGAACGGGGATGTTTGCACCTCCTTGGTTTAGGAGCGGATTATGGGATCTGTGTCTCCTTGTATGGAGTGACCTTGTTATGTGGTTTCATCTTGTTGCCTCCTATGAAAGGAATGGACTATGTGTTGTTTCCTCCAAGATGTTGGAGTGAGTTTCTATTATGTGTATCCTCCTTGTGTTGGAGTGGATTATGATGCCTAGTTGGTATGCACTTGTGGTTCCCTTGGTGCATTGTTTTGATGTGTGTTGTCGAATAGAAGAGTGGCTTCTGTTAGGCGCCAGAGCCCAAAGAGGTAAACTGGATAACCTTCAGGAGTGATTTAATCAAGTGATAATTAAAATAATATACTTAGAAGATTAGGACTAACCTCACATTAATCAAGATAATTTAATCCTCACTCATAGACACAAGGGTTTGTTTAGACTTGGGATGAGTGAGAAGGCCTAGAATGGCAAGATCAACTATCTTGCTCTTGCGAGAGGTAGTTGATTCCGCATGAGTGAGTATGAGTGCCGGGATTCGGTTGAGGCCACCAGGATTACTTGTGCCGGAGCCTATGAAGAATGCCCAGAGGAGATCTCATGACAAACCTTGCGATGACACTCTATCTATGACAACTGTTGTTAATTGTTTTATGTGTATGGTTATTTGACATACTTGATCTACTTTATGTCTGGAAGCAATGTGACCTATGTCAGTGATGTTGGAGTTGTACTTGTATTGTATTTGCTTTGTACTTGTATTGTATTTGATTTGTACTTGATTCGTACTTGTATGGTGAATGAGTTGTACTTGTTAATTCTTTTGGTTGGTTATAACAATGTGAGTCAGTTTGAGTCTGCCTTTGGTTAGAGGTAGTAGATCCTTGTCTATGTTACTTTGTTACTATCTCCTAGCATGGGGGGTGGGCCTTCGGGTACCACATTGGTTGGGTGGAACATGCACCAAAACCGTTGGGTCCCCATCGATCTTTAGTACTTGGTGGCGAGACATCCAGATGGACAGCTCGCAGTTCTTGTTGTATTATCTTGTATTGTAATATTTTAACTTGTATAAGTTATTTTATCCCTCTTGTGTTTATGAGGTGGAATTTTGTAATTGTAACCTTTTGTACTACTGCCTCATTCTGGGAATGAGTGATGTAACTATTGGTTTAAGATAATGTTTATGAGATTGTATCTCGGTTGATTATCTTTTTATGTTATGTGATATTCTTATGATGTATGATGGTGATTTCATAAAGTTCATAAGGCTATGGTTATATGTAATATGTATATGTGGATTTAAGTAATTCTAACCTTGTAGCCTTAGAGGTTGTTGTTAACTAGTAAGTGAATGTGTATGTTAAATGCACTTTATAAAAAAAAAATTTGGTTCGCTTGTGATGCTGATTGCAACTTCCTTTTAAGGTTACTTGGCGGGGCATTACATCCATCAGCATCCACTTCCCTTGATGAGACATATGCCTCCCAAGAACACATAGATAATTATACAAATACCTTGGATCTAAGTGAACATAATTCCAATCAAGATTCTATCGATCCTCCATCACCCACTATCAACCCCATTGCGAGTCCTCCATCATATCCTATTAGTATTTCCACCCTCATTTATGAATTTCCCTTTTTATAACAACAACAACCATTAGCTTCTCCATCTAATAAGGAACTCATGTCTACTGTTCCACCTACACCTAGTCCCATTATCTATTGCATACCTCAAGGACACCAATCTCAAGATGTTGGTACTTCCTCCATGCATCCTAAGTCCATACCTCACCTTTTTAAACCAAGCCTATCTTTATCCTATTGTCATAAGCTTTGTCATGAAAAATCTTAAGTATTGTACCTAGAATGAGGCATGTTTTTCCTATGCAACATAATCTTTGGAGATCACATCCTTTCTCTCTTATGATGCATACATCTTTTCCATCCATCCATCTATCGTGAGCCTTTTATCCCTTATCCTATCACCCACCCTTGCACCTAGACTTGGTTTTCCCCTTTTCATTGGTATTTAAGCACAAAGGCTACCCAAATTTTCATCCATTGACACCTCAAAACGTGTCAAAAATCCAAAAAAATCATAAAATGTCAAAAATCCAAAAAAATCAAAACATGTCAAAAAATCCCAAAAAAATCATAAATGTCAAAAATCCAAAAAAATCAAAATATCTGAAAAATGCAAAAAATTAAATAAAACTTTCAAAAATAAAAATAAAAATTCAGCATTCATCACATAAGTGAAATTAGGCAAACATAGTCCCATCAGTCAAATAGGTCAAACAATGTCCTCCTTGTCAAACATTAGGTCACATTGGTCAAATAAGTCAGACAATGTGAATCTCCTCACACAAAGTCGTCTTTCATCAGACATAGTCACACTCGAACACAAGATAGTCATCAAGATGTCTGCATTGAAATAGTGATCCAATAGACATTATAGTCCAATTGGTCATTAAGTTAAATCAGACAACATAGTCCAGTCAATCATCTAGTCACATTAGTCAAATTGCCAAAATAATGTCAATCTTATCACTCTTTGGTCCTCTCCAAGATGCGCCCTTCTTGGAATTGGACCTCGTCAAAATGTCATTTTCCTTTTCAGGATGTGTCCTTCTCGACCTTAGGCACCGTCAAACTATCAAACTATCAAACCATCATGTGAACAATCTTCGGCAAGCAAATATTTGTAAACACATTGAATGGTTGTTGATGTTTCTGCTCTATTTTGTCTTATCTTTATCTATTTTGTCTATTTTTGTTGGTTTTTTTTGTCTCTTGGTCATGCTACTAGCTACCTCAAGGATGTCCCATGATGGATTTAGAGGTGCGATGATGTCCCATGACCTATTTTGTTTGACTATTGTCTGTGGATTGTCTTAGCAAAACGACTGAGGCAACTTGGCCCTTAGTATGAGATAGAACATTCCTTGTCTGCGAATTTCTATTTTGCAAGTGGATGACCTTGCACACATTTTTCTATGTCATACCATGGTGTTTTTTGTCCATTTGTGCCATTTTACTGCCCAATGATGATTAGTGCAGAGTCTTGTCGAGAAAAATATGCATCTTTAAAGTTGCCTCCACTAAACATCCATGCCTTCCACGCTAACGTTTCTTCTATTCCTTCATTCTCTAGTCTTCTCATCCATTTTGAGAGCCCACTTGTATTCTCGGAACCCAACTTTCTCTCTCGAGGGGGCATATTGCAACCCTCCTCGTCATTCTTCCTCATCCCTATTTTGCACTGGGGCATATTCTTGACTTGTTTTCTTTGCCATAACGTGGTAACTCATTTAATCATCTCCTATAGTCCAAAGTCAACTATTAATTAAATAATTCATAATTATTTAATTAATTCATGTCTTTTATTACTCTTGGCTATTTAAATAAATAAACAAACTTAATTTAAATACGCCACTAATTTCTTATGTCACTCTATAATCAAATAAATTCCTAAATTTATTTAATTATTATCAGTCCATTACTTCCTCCTGATTATTTAAATAAATAAACTTTATTTATTTATTTAATACATCATTAATTATTTGTGTTTGCTCATAATTAAACAAATTCCTATTATTTATTTAATTATTATCCTCTCTAGCTTTCTTTCTAATTTTAAATAAAATTATCTATTTAAAATCATCCATTTTCTTCAACTTTCTTTCTAATTTTAAATAAAATCATATTTAAAATTACCCACTTTCTAATTTCCCTCTTTTTAGTAAGTAATTCAAATTAATTATTTACTATCATGTGACCACACCTTTTGAATTAAATTTAAGTTTTAATTCAAAATAGTCCTTTTCCTCAAAAAATCAAGTAATGTCTATTATTATTTGATTCTCCAGCCACCTCTTTTTTTTTACCAATCTTATCTCTTGTCACATGCATTGCCAACCCTTGATTTGATTTTCTAAAAATCAATCATGTCTATTCATTTCAAATTTGACCTAATGTTTCCCTAACCCTATTTATGGGTTATTATATTGAATCTTGTCCATTGATTCTATGGCACTTGTGAACTTTCAATCTTGGCCATTGATTGAGACATCTTATTGACATCCAATATCAACCGTCAATCCAAATCGGACCTTTCCTATAAGTAAACTCTCTCATAAGCTATTTGGGGGTCAATTCTTCAAGTGTCCTTATGTTGTCAAAATCATTCTTCTTTTCATCTATTTCTTTCTATTATCATCTATCTTCATCCACACATATTATGCAAGTACATGATTCTAGTGTGAGACAACAAGCTTCAATATTTTGCTAGTCACTTGTCATAGGCTTATTATTTCACACTCAAATCTGAGGGCAATTATCATATTCCAGCAAAATGGAGAAGAGAAATGGAGGTGAATCAATGGTAGCATGAAGATTTGGTAATATTGTTTTATAGTTTATGTCTTTATGCTCATTTGTGCTTCATTATTTATTAGGTTTTGATTTATATTCTTTATTTCATTTCACCTTAATGTTTCATCCCTTATTACAAGGAGTATTTTCCAGAGCTTCTTCCTCTTCAATGTTCACTTCTTTTTCTTTTTATTTTTCTTATTATTTGCAAGAATATTCATCTGATTTATATCCATCTATCACCACTGAATTATTTGTAAATCTTCATCAAAATTGACACTTGCAGTCTCAACAATCTTTCTCAATCTCTTTTTGTAGTATCAGAAAGCTTTTCTTCTATTAGAATATCCAAGGAACATACCTTCATTAGAACTTACATCAAACTTTCCTAAGCTTTCTTCATCTCATCTAATATAACATTTTCTTCCAAAATCTCTAAAATAATTGACAATAGGGATCCGTTCATACCATACCTCATGGGGAGTCTTTGTGCCATTTTCTCTTTCTTGGACTTTGTTAAGTAGATAAACAATAGTATGAATTTATTATCTCCTCTAGATTTCAGGTAGATTTTCTTCTTTCACTATTATCTTTCCAACTTCTTAAAAAATCCTATTCTTTCTTTCAACCACTCTATTTTTTTGAGGAGTCCTAGAAGTAGAAAAGTGCCTCTTTATGTCATGATTCTCAAAAAATATGTTGAACTCATTGGAGGTGAAATCGTCACCTTTTTTAGACCTCAAATATTTTATTTTCATGTCCATTTCATTCTCAACCATAACTTTAAATGATTTAAACTTATCTAGAGATTTTGATTTTTTTTTGAGAAAAGTAACCCATGGCATTCTAGAATAATCATCAATCAATAACATGAAATACATGTCACCTTGAAGACTTATTACTCTTGTAGGACCAAAAATATGTGTATGTATCAATTCCAACAATTCGGTAGTATATTGTTCTTTGAATTTGAAGCTTCTTCTTGCTTTCTTTCCAATTTGATACTCCTTAGATACAACATTGATAGGATTTGTAATCTTTAGAAGATCTCTCATATATTGAGCAAAAATGATTCTTACTAGGTTATCAAAATTTATGTGACACATCCTCTTGTGCCATAGTCAAATTTCCTTAATCTAAGTCATTGCTAGCAATGACCATCAACACCCTTAAGTTGATAAAAAATTCCATTTTTCCTTCTTCCAACAATAATCATATTCCCAAAGAATTTTCTGATATCACATCCATCACCTTGAAACATAAGATTGTATCCTTTGCTACACATTTGTCCAACACTGAAGAGGTTATGCCTTAAACCCTTAACATAGTAGACATCATTAGTATTATGCTTTCCATTAAAATTGATAGAACCTTTTCCACATATCTTAGCAGATGTATCATCACCAAATCTAACACATCCTCCATTACATTTTTCAAATTTATAAAACTTCCTCTTGTCACTAGTCATATGATTAGAGCATCCACTACCAATGATCTAGTATTTCTTCTCCTATCTATAATGAAAAGTAGATATCAAAGTACCTTCAATTTTATCCTTTGTCTCTAGAGGAATTTCCTTCACACATCTCTTAGAGTTAACAGAAATATATTCATCTTTTAAATCCATGAACAAACATTCACCACCACTATAATCTCCATAATCAAATTCATCATTAGAAATACTTGCATCTTCTCTAACATAATAACTTTTTTTAATTTTCTTACCTTTGTTCTCCTTATTTTTGTTATTCAAAGCTTTGTTTGGACAAATTGAAGCATAATGACCTATTTTTCCACAACTAGAACATTTGAAAGGAAAATTACCACTATATTTTCTAGTACCCTTCTTCATTATCCTTACAAAGTTGACTTTCACATAATCAAGATCATCCTGATCTAATTCATTAATCTCCTCTGGTTTTCCATCCTTAAAAGAAGTCTCAACTTGTGTACCACTATTTTTATCAAATTCTCGCATCTCAAAAGAAATTAAAGAACCATACAAATCGTCTCTGTTATATTGATTTAAATTTTAAAATTCCTCAATAGAAAAAACTTTATGACTAATATTTAGGAAGAGTTTTGAGAATTTTCTTTACCATTTCTAGTTCTTTGAGTTTTCCACCAAGACCTCTGATGGAACTGACAACCTCATCTACACTTTTCATGTAGCTTGTAATGTTTTCATCTTCATACATCTATAGGTTCTACATCTTAGCTTGTTTTAGCTTATCACCTCCTTCATAAATTCTTTCTAACTTTACCCAAATGTGTCTAGCAGATTTTCAGATTCATAACTTTCACTAATTTAAAATTAAAAAGACTATTTAAGAGAGAATACCTTGATTTACCATTGCTTTCATAGGCCTTGATCTCAACATCAGTGCTTGGACAATTTTTAAGTGTAATATATCCATTCTCAATAGACTTCTAGACATCAAATCCAAGATAAACTAGAAAACCTTCCATCCTTGTCTTCCATATTGCATAATCTACTCCATCAAACACAAGAATCTCTTTTTTGTGTACAATCCTAGATCTATGTCAAGTGGTTAATATTTTTTCCAAGGAACCTTTCTTTGATACAAATTTTTGAATGTACAAGACAATTGAGAGGGGGGTGAATCAATTGTACCTTTAAACTTAAAAACCCTCACAACCATTTAGATTCACATTAATCCAATTAACCATTAATCTTGTTAAAATGTTTTATCATGAAAGAAAATAACATAAACTGAATCAAATAAGCACCATGCACAAAAAGAAACCACATTTGCATGGAAAACCCAAGATGGGAAAAACCACGGTGATGATTAACTCACAATATAAAGTAATATCAACACCGAATACAATAGGGCTCACTGCCCAAGAGAAAGAAAGGCTCACTACCAAAATAGAAAAGAAGATAGAGAAGAGTGTTACAATGAGAAATCCATCTCAAAGCAACAAAAAAATCCACCACAACATCACCAACACCTTCATAGTCTCTCTGAATAATTGTAGACACCTTCTACTCACTACACTTAGTAATCTAACACGTGAAAGCTCACACTATTGTTTAAAAATTCACACCCTAAAACTCTACAATTTTCATTTACTCACATCATTCTCATCTATCTTCACATTCCTCAGTAAATCAACTTATATTTATATCATCTTCAACCTTGAAAACATTCTCCAATGTCATCTATGCAACTCAATCACTCAAATTCAAATTAGGTTGGCACCAAAAAATCCCCATGGTGGAAAGGAATGAAGGTGGACCACAACACACCTTATCTAGGACCTAAATCCACTCATACATGCCACACCACACTTCCATAAATTTTTTAAGTAGTGTAAACACCCAAGGTAAATTGCTACTAGTGTAAACACCATTAAAATTTTAAGTACACACTTCCTTTCATCCAAAAATAACTCATGGAAAACAAATGCCACTTGAAAAAATCTAGAATACTCCACAAAAATCTTGAAATCCAACAATCTCCTTCACAAAAAATTTCACTTGAAGAATGTAGACACCCAATACACTCAAAAAAATCTGTCATACTTTATAACTCAAGAAACTAACTGATGCAGGGGCATCCAGAAGATTCAAAGAACATTCAGTTATAGAGGTGGTTGGTGATGTAGTAAAGTTTTGTATGATGGCTAGCACATTATATCGAGGATGAGAAGTTGTGGATTAAAGGTTTTGTTGACAAGTATCTCTAATTTATCCACCAAAAGTTTTAGAGGTTTGCATGAAGATTTGATCAAGTTATGAGTATTTGTGTTCTAATAGTTGTTCGGTTGCTTTAGTTGGTGTTCCTCAAAGAAGAGGATGTGATTCTAATGATCTAAGTCATTGTAGATCTTTAGTATTGATTTGTGGATGTTTCTAGATCGTGACCTATTTGTGTTGTCGATTCACATTGAATTTTATGCTCGTGATTGGTCATTTTCCTTCTGGGAGTTCATGTTTTCCTGTTCTGGGCTAACAGGGTGATTGTAATGTGTTGTGGATCTTCGAGGAATGTTGTTTTGGGTCCCTACTATATTTGGGTTGACCTTGGTTGATGTGCATTGATAATTTCTTATGGATTTGGGCCCACAGTTTGTACACTTTTTTATATATTATTGGGCTGACATATAGTTGATGTTATTCTTGGATGCAGATATATAAGACTGATTATTTTGAGGAGATGGATAACAAAAAAAAAAGGAAGTAGGAAGGCATATGTGTGAGATGTGTGAAGTTATGTGTGCCAATAATGTTCTAATCTTTTGAATCTAGAGATGAAGTGTGAAGAGCAGTAGTCATGAGGCACATTGATGAGGTGTTTTGATCTGGTAAGATTAGTAGAACAGAGAAATATTGAAGCAGAAGGAAGAATCAATGAAGGATTGTCATTATATGAATTTTTTGTAATTCTTGGGCTGTTCCCTAGCATCTATAAAGCCCAAGTGGAATATGTAATGTATTTTTAGGTCATAATATGATAAGGAGTGAATTTTGAAGGCTGGGTTTTTCCCTTTGAGGGTTTTCCTAGGATAATTCCTATGTCATGTGTTCTTTCATTTATGTTATCTTTATGTTTATTATCTATTGGATTCTATTCCATATTTATAATATCTAAGTGTTATTTGTTTAAGCCGCAAGATTGGAAAGTCCCTCACTAGACCCTCCTACCTTGGTCTACATCAATTGGTATCAGATCTGGTTGAATATTTTTTTGTAAATTCATTAGAGTAGGTTGTGAATCTGTTGGCTGATAGCAAATCTATTTCAGAGCAGGTTGTAGAGTAGGTTGAAGAGTTGGTTGTGAATCTATTGCAAGATTGGGAATATTGGGAAAAGAACAAAGAAGGAGAAAGAGAACTTGATATGTGAAAGGGATACCTTGGTGGAAGAATTGCGTGAACTCAAGAAATGTAATTCAGAATTGATGGAGATGATGAAAGAACTGGAAGCAGAAATGGAAAAGTTTGAAGAAGGATTCATGTTGTTTAAGGAGTTGGATAAGATGAGCAGAGATATGGAGGAAAGTTTGAAAGAGCTAAACAAGGAGAATAGTTTGCAGAAGAAGGAAATATTTGGCTTGAAGTAACATGTTAATTAGTTGGAGCAATCACTTATAGCATGCCAGAAGGAGAATGTGAATCTGAGATCTAAGCTTGAACTTTGTGATGTTTCTTGTGATACTAATGATTTGTGTGATGTTGTAGAAGGTGAAGTTGAAGCTAACAATGTAACTAAGCCTATAGTTGTTGGGTATGGTATTGGTTTCAAAATCATGGAGAGAATGGGATACAGAGGAAAAGGATTGGGAAAGCATAAACAAGGAATGACAAAACCTATTATACCAGTAAGGAGAGAAAGAAGTGAAGGTCTTGGATATGAAAGAGGTAAGGATGTTGCTACACTTCAAAAAATTTGGATCAGGGAAGAAAAAGTATGTATTTTTCACATTGTAATAGGCATAGACATGAAAAGGAATTATGTTGGAATTTACACCCTTGTAAGTTTTGTGGATTAAGGAATCATTCTGAGAGGATGTGTTGGAATAAAATGAGAGGGAGAAAGCCTAGGATAAATTGTATATAGATGAATTATGGATGGATTGATTGATCAAAATGGAAGTATGTTTCTCATAAGTTCAGAAAGTTTTACAGATTGAAGCATTCATATGTTGAGGGAAAGGAAGGATCAAGATGCAAGGAGAGAAGACCTTATACAGATCAGAACAAGGATATTTATTGAAACTATAGAGGAACAAGTGACAAGAGTCATAATACTTATCACAATGAAGGGTACCAAAGGAGTGAAAGAGGATTTTCTAGAGAAGGAACCTATTTTTCAGGTTTGGAGGAAGAAAGAATGAATCACTAAATGTGATCAAAAACCTAATACCAGAGAAGCTAATGAAAGAGCAATAGTAAAGGATGCAAAGATAGTTTGTGCAAATGAAGAAGAACCTATTGATATCAAATTAGTTTATCCAAAGAAAGGGGAGCCTTTAGAGGAATCAAATTGGATAGTGGAACCAAAATAAGAAGCAATGATCTTGAGGAAGCTTGTGAAAGTAGTGAGCTGGTGTGAAGCATAACCAGAAAGGGGGGAGTCTACATTGTAGAAATAGAGAATATTATATGAATAGTATATAACATTTTGAGGTGTGTAAAGGAAATGCAAAGATTAGAAAGTGTTGTAGAGGAAATTTAGAAATGATATTGATGAGTCAAGGAATTCATATGATTGTTCTAGAGGATGTAAGTATGTGTTAACTTTTATTTGATTGAAGTAGAAATTGAAGGACCTAAGGCAACTTGTAAGGTGGGCTTGCTCAGATCATCGACCAGTGAGGTAGTGCAAGGCCTACATGTAGATCATTGAATCTAGATTGCATTTGAGGTAGTTTTGCAAGGTGGACTTCAATATACCGTTGACCTTGAGGTAGTTGTAAGTACTTGCTAAATTTTAATTGATTGAGGTAGACATTGATCTTGAGGAAACTTGTGGAGAAGGATTTATTAGACCGTCGACCATTGAGGTAGTGCAAGGCTTGCAGGTAGATCGCCAAATCCAAATTACACTTGTGGTAGTTTTGCAGGGTGGACTTGAACAGACCGTCGACCATGAGGTAGTTGCAAGTACCTGTGAACAGATCACCAAACCAATTCAAAGATACAAAATTCATTTTGACATAACTTAGCCCAAAGTGAAGAGGCTCACTTTTCAAATAACCTTGAGATTCTGATGCAGGGGCATCTGGAAGATTCAAAGAACATTCAGTTACAAAGGTGGTTGGTAATGTAGTGAATTTTAGTATGATGGATAGCTTAGTATATGAGGATGAGAAGTTGTGGATTAAAGGTTTTGTTTACAAGTATCTCTAGTTTATGCACCAGAAGTTTCAGAGGTTTGCATGAAGATCTCAACAAGTTATGAATATCTATGTTCTAATAGTTGTTCGGTTGCTTTAGTTGGTGTTCCTAAAAGAAGAGGATGTGATTATAAAGATCTGAGTTTTGTGGATCTTTAGTAGTGATTCATGGATGTTTCTATATCATGACCTATCTGTGTTGTTAGTCACATTAATTGTTGTCCTCAAGATTGATGATTTTCCTTCTGGGAGTTCATGTTTTCCAGTTCTTGGCCAATAGAGTGATTGTAATGTGTTGTGGATCTTCGAGGCTAATTGTTTAAGGTTTTCATGTTTGAGGCATGTTGTTTTGGGTTCCTACTATGTTTGGTCCAACCTTGGTTGATGCACATTGATAATTTCTTATGGATTTGGGCCAATAGTTTGTGCACTTTTTATATATTGTTGGGCCAACATGTAGTTGATGTTATCCTTGGATGTGAATATATAAAATTGATTTTTTTGAGGAGATGGATAACGAAAAAAAAGGAAGAAGGAAGGCATATGTACGAGATATGTAAAGTTTTGTGTGAGAAAAATGTTCTAATATTTTGAATGTAGAGATTAAGTGTGTAGAATAGTAGTCATGAAGCATGACGATGAGGTGTTCTGATTCGGTAAGATCAATAGAGAAGAGAAATCTTGAAGCAGAAGGAAGAATCAATGAAAGATTATCGTTAGATGATTTTTTGTAATTCATGGGCTATGGCCTAGCATCTCTAAAGCTTGAGTGCCATATGTAATGTATTTTTAGGTCATAATACAATAAGGAGTGAATTTTGAAGGTTGGGTTTTTCCCTTTGAGGGTTTTCATAAGATAAATCTTGTGTCATGTGCTCTTGCATATCTGTTATTTTTGTGTTGATTATCTGTTAGCTTCCATTTTATATTTATAAGATCTGAGTGTTAGTTTTTTAAGCTTTGAGGTTGCATAGTCCCTCACTAGACCCTCCTACCTTGGTCTGAGTTAATTGGTATTAGAGCTGGTTGAAGATCTGGTTGCGAATTCATCAAAGCAGGTTGTGAATCTACGAGTAGCTTGTGAATCTGTTGGCTAGTTGTAAATCTATTTCAAAGAAGGTTGTAGAGTAGGTTGAAGAGTTGGTTATGAATTTGTTGCAAGATGGGGAAGATTGGGAAAAGAACAAAGAAGTAAAAAGAGAACTTGATATGTGAAAGGGATACCTTGGAGGAAGAATTGTGCAAACTTAGGAAGTGTAATTTAAAATTGATGGAGAGGATGAAATAACTAGGAAAAGAAAAGTATGACGTGCATGAAGAAGAAATGGAAATTGAAAGAAGGAGAAATAAAGAACTAGAAGCAGATCTAGATAAGTTTGAAGAAGCATTGATGTTGTTTAAGGAGTTGGATAAGAAGAACAGAGATCTGGAGGAAAGTTTGAAAGAGTTGAACAAGGAGAGCAGTTTGTAGAAGGAAATATTTGGCTTGAAGGAACATGTTAATTAGTTGGAGCAATCACTTATAGCATTCCAGAAGGAGAATGAGAATCTGAGATCTAAGCCTAAACTTTGTGATGTTTCTTGTGATACTAGTGATTTGTGTGATGTTGCAGAAGGTGAAGTTGAAGATACCAATGTAACTAAGCCTGTAATTGTTGGAGATGGTATTGGTTTCAAAATCATGTAGAGAATGGGATGCAGAGGAAAAGGACGTGGAAAGCATCAACAAGGAATGACAGAACCTATTGTATCAGTAAGGAGAGAAAGAAGTGAAGGCCTTCTATATGACAGAGGTAAGGATTTTTCTACAAGTTCAAACAATTCGGATTAGGGAAGAAAAAGTATGTATTGTTCACATTGTAATAGGAATGAACATGAAAAGGAATTGTGTTGGGATTTGCACCCTTGTAAGTTTTGTGGATTAAGGAATCATTCTAAGAGGATGTGTTGGAATAAAATGAGAGGGAGAAATCCTAGGATAGACTTTAGATAGATGAATTATGGATGGATTGATGGATCAAAATGGAAGTCTGTTGCTCATAAGCTCAGAGATTTTTACAGATTGAAGCATTCATATGTTGAGGGAAAGGAAGGATCAAGATGTAGGGAGAGAAGACCTTATAAAGATCAGAACAAGGATAGTTATTCAAACTATAGAGGAACATGTGACAAGATTCATAATACTTATCACAATGAAGGGTACCAAAGGAGTGAGAGAGGATTTGCTAGAGAAGGAACCTATTTTTCAGGTTTGGAGGAAGAAAGAATGAATCACTAAATGTGATCAAGAACCTAATACCAGATAATCTAATGAAAGAGTAGTAGTAAAGGATGCAAAGATAGTTTGTGTAGATGAAGAAGAACCTACTGATACATAATTCTTTTATATATTGTTGGGATGACATGTAGTTGATGTTATCCTTGAATGCGGATATATAAGACCGATTGTTTTGAGGATATGGATAACAAAAAAAAAAGGAAGCGAGAAGGCATATGTGCAAGATATATGAAGTTTTCTATGTGAACAATGTTCTCATATTTTGAAGGTAGAGATTAAGTGAGAAGAATAGTAGTCATGAATCACGGTGATGAGGTGTTATGATCTGGTAAGATTAGCAGAGCAAACAAATCCTGAAGCAAAAGGAAGAATTGATGAAACATTGTCATTATATGAATTGTTTGTAATTCCTAGGTTGCGGCCTAGCATCTATAAAGCCCGCATGGCATATGTAATGTATTTTGAGTTCATAATACAATGAGTGAATTTTGATGGCTGGGTTTTTCCCTTTGAGGGTTTTCCCAGGATAATTCTTGTGTCATGTGTTCTTGCATATTTGTTATCTTTATGTTGATTATCCATTAGCTTTTGTTGCATATCTATAATATATGAGTGTTAGTTGTTTAAGTTGTAGGGTTGGACAGTCCTTCATTGAACCCTCCTACCTTGGTCTATATCACTAACGTTTGAAGCACCAATCCTTGAAAAAATTCAATTGAAGAAATATACCAACACTATTAACATTCCTTCAGATCTGCAAGACCTAAAACCAAACTACAGAGAAACACGAAGCAAAAAAAAATCTCCCAGACATCTCTTCAATACACATTTCACACACTGGTGAATACAATATCCTCTAAACCTGGACAGGGATCCAACACACCAAATTTTGAATACACCTCTAAACACCTTTGATAAACATATTTGAAACATAAAAACAAATCTTCAACCTAGAAGAAATGTGAAGCAACACGATAACACTACTCTACAACCTAGAACAATAGTACAACTCATTGTTTCCTGTTTTTATCAATTTTTCTCATAAGCACTTGGAAATCATGCACCAAAGACACATCCTCATCATCTTCAGTATGACTTCAATACTATAGAACCAACTACAACCTAGCAACTTAGACATACATACATAGATTATAAAAGCTTATCAAAGAAACACTAGAGGTTGACACCAGTAGCTTACTAATGACAACATAATGCAACTAATAAAATCATCATAAATGCAACAACATAGATAACACCAAAAAATACACATGATCTTGTAATAATATTCTTCTCATCAATGAAAACACAAGCTTATTGACATCAATGACAACACCAATATGCTCATACTTGCAACACTAATACCTTTCCCAAAGAGCTTATATCTCTACTTAGGGAGATACATGGTGAGTAGCTTCAGTAATGATATTATACTTTGTACCACACTAAAAGACAACCAAAAGGTATTAAACTATGATGAACAAGGATATTAGAGAGTCCTCTAAATACCTCAAGGGTACATGAGGCCTAATCTATATATGAAAGGGAATAATTCCAAATAGCTAGGAGGAGATCGTAACCCACTCTCCACCTTCAATTCTCTAAGGTATAAAGTTCTTGGAGGCTTAGCCAAAATTGACAAGATTCCACTTCTAAGAGAGGCATGTTTTGATTCGCCTTCATCTCTTTATACTTGTTGGAACACAAGAGTTGAGGTCATCCTCTAAGGTGGTGAAATCCCTAAGCACACCTCCTAAAAGGAATGATCCAAGTGTTTTTTGTCACCAAAGATCACATGAAGTGTAAGGGGAGATAATACACACATTGGGTTCCTTAAGATGAAAAATAAAAGAGTAAGTGTTTTTTCTCATCCTCAAGATCACACAAAGGTGCAAGAAGAGAGAATACACACCACTATAGAGGAGGGAATTCACCACCCTCAAAATGATGAGATCTCAAGGGACAAATTATCTCTCCCCTATCTCAATTGACATTGCTCAAGTGAATTGGGTTAGGAGGAATGTGAATTTTAATGAAGTATATAAATTACTCATAACTTTCAAACATTAGAAATTGAAAAAATAGGGTATGAAGGTCTCCTAGAAAGCTCAACAATATCTCTCTCTAGGATGACAACATGACTATCAGACAACAAAAAAACCATGCTAGAGTCTTGTATAGACATAAAACTGGAGTTGAAACTAGAAAAACATAAAATACTTTGTACAAGTATACAAATGTAAAAAGGTGTGGAAAATAAATGTACAAAATTAAAGGTACTAAAATAAATATATTGAAGGAAGGTGAGATGAAAAGAACATGGAAAGGTTCAAGATTGCACCGGGAGTGTCCGATGATGTTGAAGCTCACTTCAAAAAGATTCTCCCACTTGTACCTACACACATAAGACCAAAGAGAAAATTTTGGGTGGTTTTTTAGGAGTTTTCCTCAATAAAACCTCCATATTGGTGTTTCCACCTCCACGAAGAACCTTTAGACAAGATAATGAAAATAATAATAGATGTGAAAAGATAAAGAAAATTATATGCTAACAAAGAAAAAGATAGAAATTGTCAAGAAAGAATCTCAAAGAGTCACCCCATATGAGAACCAAAAGTGAAGCCTATTGGTGCCACAAAGGAGAAATGAGAGACCTCTGAGATGGAAAAGTATTCCCTGCAAGAAGAGATTGCAATGCAATAAGGGAGCTTCCTTTGTAAGATGTGTATATAAAAAGATGGAGAGATAGTTCTTGCTCAAGAAAATTCTATTGAATGAAAAATAAAGATCTATGTGTGTGTTTACAAGAGAAAGCAACCAAGAATGAAGAAGTTATTTTGCATGCAAAATTAAATAGAGTCAAGAATGAATTTATAATTTGTAAAAAGGAGGCACTTTTGGGTCAAAACAACCAGCCCAAATGATTCCTAATGAATCTACAAGCTGGTAGAGGTGTTACACAATGAAAATTTAGTAAGTGTCATGTCTTAGTGAACAACTTATTCATAGATTTTTATAGGACACTAGCGTGACATGCAAACATCTTCATAGTGTGCATTGGTTTGTGGAAAGATCAGACTTAATAGTCAATGAATGGGGCATGCTAGGTGGTGAGAAATGGTTTTAGGCTAAGGGAGAGTATAATTATCTTATTTTTCTAAAGAGAAAGGCATATGTGATGTGAAATTGCATAGGGTGCAATTTTATGACATTGCAACCACTCACCCAAAGACATAGAAAATAATGTTCATTAACCTTAAGAAAATAAATGTGCCTAGATTAGTGGAAAAAGAAAAGCATTGGAAAAGAAAATCCACAAGAAATACATTATTATTTTGATGATTTTTTCCTTTGACAAGGGGTTAGATGACAAAGTGGTCAAAGAAAAATGATTGTTAGTACTAAGATAACCATAAAATTTTGGGACCCTTTTACAATGGGGGTTGGTACACTTACCCCAATTATAGAAGGTGTGGGGGGATGGATATGATCCCCCACTAATAGGGGCTTGGAGGAAAATCTCTCGAAGCAATTATTTTGGATAGGAAAAAAGATAGAAATTGGAAAACATATGAAGGAAATTGAATAGAAGCATAACTCTATGAAACACATGTCCTGCAAGAATAAATAGAGGCACCCTTTGATAGAAAAGAAGTAAAAAAACATAGAAAAGAGAAAATTATATCCATGAAAAGGCACAAATTAGTGAAGAAAAAACACTATGAGTCAAAAGAAAATCAGAACAAGTTGAAATAGAGGCACAAAAAGCTATAATAGATGCATGAAAAGATAGAACATAAGCATTGAAAGTAAGAAAAATGTGTCAAAATTCAGAATGAAGGCACAAAATTCAAAACAAAGAGGTGTACGAATAAAACAAAAGCATTATTTTGCAAAAATTCTAGATCTAAAGGAAAAATAATGATTAATCCTAATTTATACAAAATAGAATGTTCGAAAAAATTTAGAACATGCACAAAAGATAGATTAGCAAAACCTACAAGAAAAATATTAGGAAAATGTTGAAATCGATAGAAATTAACCAAGGGTTAGCACTAAAAATCCAAACAGAACATAGGAGCATTTTATCAAATTGGAAGCACTAAAATTCAAAATGTAGGCATGGTTTCCAAAAATTGAAGCACCAATAGTCAAAACACAAGCATAGTGAGTCACTATAGAAGCATAGCAAAATATAAAAAAAAGGTGTTGAAATTCATGGTGGAAGCATGATTTTCCTGAATGGAAGTGTCAAATATCATGATAGAAGTGAAGGTTTGTTGAATGGAAGCATTGAATCAAAGATTCAAGCACCAATTACGAACCTCTAATTCACAAATATAAAAAGACTCATAAAAAGAGGTCAAAATAGGGATGTGTGTCCCACCAAGCATGCCAAAATAAGGACAATAAAATGGATGTAAGGTAAATAAAATAGAAGATAGTGAATACAAACAATAAATTCACCTTAAACCCTTCTTTCTCCTTAGATAGAGCTGAAGTAGAGTGCACCCATAGATCCAATTGATTTTATATTTTGATGTTTTGATGAAGGAATGTGGTTGCTTATCAAACCTACAACATGATGATAGGAATGGCATGACAATAGATCAAATAGATATGATGAGAATATGATTAATATAATATAGGATATAGAAAAAGTAGATAGAAAATGAGAGAATATTGATAAAAATTTGGGCAACTTAAGGATATGAATATGAAAGATTGATTAAATGGGGAGGAAGGCCTCTCATTTATAGAATTTCCATAAGAAAATCATGGGCCAATATACATTGGTAATTGGAGGGATATTTTTTAGTGAGGATTAGGTTTTGGAATAAAGTTTTAGTCATGTGACAAGTATCACATGAGGGATAGGGGCTAGGTTTAGCAATGGATTAGGGAAACATATTTGTGTGAAGGGTTGGGATTAAGAGGTGGGGTTCAAATGAAAGGATGGAATGGAAAGTTAGTTTGAATTTTGGGAAGTGTCTAGGTTCAATGAATATAGACAAGGTCTTAGTTAGACATGTGAGAGGGAAAATTTTCATATAATGTCAAGTTTAGATCACGATCCATGTGAATGGAATCAATTGATAGGACTAAATAAAAAATTATTGAGGGATAAAGAGAAATTAAATATTAGAAAAAAAAGTGGTGAGGATTTATTAGCGATAAGACCATACTTAATTAAATATAGGTGAAATTTATTTAATTAAAGGTGATGGAAAAATTTAATGGATAAATTAATTAATTAAATAAATATTATTTAATTAATTAATGGTTTAGGATAGGCTAAAATTAGGTTTGGCTGGGTAAGATCAAATTTTAGGTGTGTACACATAGTATTTTTTGAAAGGAGATGCTTAATAAGTATCATTTGAAGTTATCTATCATTCTCTTGTAAGGAATCAAATTGTCATATTTCATTGTGTATTCATCATTTCTTTTTATAACCAATTGTGAGTCCCCATAAAATTGAATTCTTTAATATGCCACTCAACAACCATTTTGAGTCTTGTAATTAAATCTTCACACTCGACAAAAATGTTTGTACATGGAAAATCTAGCCAATATGATTTTGTAATAGAAGCTCCTTATGGAATGAAAAAGAGGAATCCTACTCCTAAACCATGTTGGGTGTAAGAACCATTGAAGTATAATTTTTACAAGGTTGTTGAAATGATGGAAAATACTATTTTATTATTAGATTTTGAAACAAAACTATGATTTGCGTTCATTGGTGCATTTACTAATTGGTAGGCAATAAATTTTCCTTTGATATCCTTGTGACCCACATATTCAATATCAAACTCACTCAATATCATAACTCATTTTCATTCAACATGTAAATGATGTTGGCAAAACAAGAATAGACAAATGAGAGGGGGGGTGAATCAATTGTTCCATAAATGAATACTTATTTATCCTTATTAACCTTTAATCTTAGGCCTGATAATTAATAGTGAAAGCATGAATCAACAACACAAAAAAAACACAAGAACACCAAGATTTTATATGTGGAAACCCTATTAGGGGAAAAACCATGGTGGATGTTAGTCCACAATATTATACCCTGCTAGAAGTATAATGAAAAATGAATAAGGAATGCATGTTCATTCAGGCACACTACCTAGAGTTTATTGCTCAAATGGGAAGGCTCACTACCTTACAAAAACATTCAGATTAAAACCATCTGAAGAGTATGAATTAAGTAATTAGCTTCTTCAAAAGCCTAATGATAGTTTTGTTTAGGCACAAAAATACTTCCTCACACTTTGCTCAACCTTCTTCACACTCTTCTCTACAATTGAATGATTTGATCTTTATTCACAAATTTTGCATACACACTTCATGATTGCATATAAAAAATGAAGAAAACAATCTCTCTTATATATCCGCTAATAGAATTTCATTGGAAACTCTGTCGGCCAAAGATAAAAGAATAAATTACAAACTATCAGCCCAATTCATGAACAAATATCAATGTATACCAATCGAAGTAGGTCAAAAAATAATGAAGACCTAAACCAACTTCCTCAAACATTCCAAACATTAAGAGATTAATCCATGAGGATCCACAACATGCTACAACCACCATGTCAAACAAGAACATGAAAATATGAACACACAACTAAAAACTATTTGATCACAATCACACTGATCAATGCAGATGTGCAACAAGGATAGATCATGATCTAGAAACATAAATGAACAATGAAACAACATACGCAAAAAATGAAATTACCAGAATCACATTCTCTTCTTCCGAAAACATCATCTATAGTAATAGAATAACTATAGGAACACAACAACACACAACTTGCACAAATCCTGATGTGCACCTCTAAAACTTCTATAGTATAAACTAGATAGGCTTAGCAACAAACCCTTTAAAGTGTAACACCTGAATAGAAACATACTGAATTTTCCACCATGTTGAACTTCACAGCTTCACAGATAAATTTCAACATATTTATTATAATTTTCTCAATATCCTCGATATATATAGCCTACAAAATCATCAATGCTAATAGCGTTTACATCAATTACAACCACATATCAGCAACACAACTACAACATCCAACAATCTCCCCCTTTGGCATTGATGACAACACATGATGTGAAAAATATCATCAACACAACTAACTCTTTTCAAACCATTATTCTCCTCCTTACATTACTCTTCCATCTTATCCTCCTTAGTTCTGATTACTCTTCTCCACCTTTGACATTAATGGCAAAGGTACATATTCTCTAAACCACATATTTGAATCATCTAACTACTCTCCCTGAGTAGTAGCTAGCACAAATTTAATCTAAAACAAGATATGACTATGAGTGCATAGATTGAAGCAAAGACTTGCATCTTAGTTTACATTAGGAGGGGAAATCACCCCTAATTTCCCTCTGAGATACTCAAAAGTATCCTTAGGAAAAAAATTAGTAAATATGTCTGCAATCTGTTCTTTTGTAGGCACATACTCCAGTCTGACTTCTTTATCACTCACTTTGTCTCTCAAAAAGTTATATTTGATAGATATATGTTTTTTCTTTGACCTCAACACCGGATTCTTAGAAATGTTTATGGCATTCAAATTGTCAAAAAATATAGCAACAACCTCATTATACTTAATTATGATATCTCTCAACATATGCTTCATCCATATTACCTGAGTACAATTGTTGTTTGCAACAACAATATATTCTACCTCAGCAATAGATAAGGAAATGGATTTTTTCTTTTTACTTAACCAAGATACCAACTTCTTCCCCAGGAAGAATGCACCACCACTAGTACTTTTTTTGTCACCCACATCTCTTGCCCAATCTGCTTAAGTAAAGGTTCTCAAATTAAGATCATCATCTTTAGGATACCAAATACCAAAGTTAACTATCCATTTCAAGTATCTAAAAATTATCTTCACAATAGTCACATGAGACTCCTTTGGATCAGCTTGATATCTAGCAACCATGCATACATCATTCATGATGTATGGTCTGGTCTGAGTCAAATAAAGTAATCCACTAGTCATTGACCTATATCTTGTTTGATTTACTTTAGGAGAATCATCATTTTATGTTAACTTGCATCTGGTTATCATGGGTGTACCAACTGGCTTTGAGTCTTCCATGCCAAATTTTTTTAGTAACTCTCTTACATATTTGGACTGAGATATAAATATTCCATCATCTAACTAAGTAATTTTCAATCCTAAAAATAATTCCAGCTCTCCAATCATTGGCATCTCAAATTCACTTTTCATTTCATCAACAAAACTCATACATAAGTCATCATCACCTTCAAAAATGATGTCATCAACAAAGACTTCAATAATCAACTCTTTATCCCGATCCATTTTGAAATATAGATTACTATCAATAGTACCTTTATTTAATACAAGCTTCAACAAGTATTTATCCAGTCTAGCATACTAGGCTCTAGGGCCTTGTTTGAGTTCATACGTGCTTTCTACAATTAGAAAACCATATCTTCTTTATCAGTCAGTTGAAATCCATTCGGTTGCTCAACATATACTTCTTCTTCTAGCTCACCATTTAGAAATGCCGACTTTACATCCATTTGATAGACTTTATAGTTCTTAAAAGCAGCATAAGAAATAAATAATATTACAGCTTCAATTCTAGCAACAGGGGAAAAGGTTTTTTCAAAATCAATACCTTCCATCTGTGAGTACCCTTTACACACCAGTCTTGCTTTATTCTTGACCAATTCACCTTGTTCATTTAGCTTATTTTGAAAGACCCATTTGGTTCTAATCACATTTTTATCTTGAGGTCTAGGAACAAGAATCCATGTATCATTTTTCTCTATTTGCATCAGCTATTCCTTCATTGCTTCCATCCAATATTCATCTTTACATGCTTCATTGACATTGTTGGGTTCAGTCTTGGAAATCAGGCAATACTCTTCTACAATTATTTTTCTAGTCCGCACACCTTTGTTCTTGTCTCCTATAGTCTGATTTTTTAGAATAATTTAGCTTTGCATACCTCAAAGCTTTAGGATTCTCTCAAACTTTGGGTTCTTTTGCTCTTTCTTTTGCACTTCAACTAGCTTCTCCTTCTTGATTCTCTTGATTCACTAGAACAATTTGAACTTGATTTTGTGTTTGTGCATTCTTTCCATTATCAGTACTATCATGTTGGTCATCTGAATCATATCCACAATATCTGGATGATCTAGAAATGTCTTCATCAACTCTGACATTTTCACTTTCAACCATTTTCTCCAGTCTTCTATTATAGAACTCGTAGGCCTTGCTCTTAGTAGAGTAAACCAGAAAGATTCCTTCATCACTCCTAGCATCAAACTTGCCAATATATTCATCTCTCTTGATATAACATCTACTTCCAAATATTTTGAAATATTTAAAAGTAGGCCTATAACCAAATCATAGATAAAAAGGAGTCTTACTAGAATTACCATTGACATTTACTTGAATAGTAGTATATACAATAGTGATTACATCTTATCTCCAATATATATGAGGTACATTACCTTCCAACATCATAGTTCTAATTGTTATATTCTTTATCTCAAAAAATTTGTCTTGTTGTGGGGTCCGAGGAGGTGATAACTATCTTTTGATTCCATGCTCTTCACATAATGAATTGAACTCCTGGGAAGTGAATTCACCACCTCTATCTGACCTTAGGCACTTGATGTTCAATCCTGTCTTGTTCTTGGCCATAACTTTGAAACTTTTGAACTTTTCTAATGCTTCATGTTTTTCTCTCAAGAAGGCAACCAATATCATCCTAGAGTAGTCATCAATAAGAAACATAAAGTACCTTTCACCTTGTAGATTTCTAATTTTGGAGGGACCACATAGATTAGTATGCACTAGCTCCAGTACTCCATTAGAATGATGTTGTTTTCTCCAAAAAAAAATTATTGTCTACTTTCCCATCTGACATTCCTTGCATATAGTGTAAGTAGGCTTCACTAATTTATGAAGATATCTAGCTGCTTAAGTGGATCTTACTCTGACAATGTTATCAAAATTCACATGACATAGCCTCTTATGCCATAACTAACTTCAATTTGAGCAATTAAAAAACTTTCACTAGCAACACTCAAGTGAAAATATTACCTCTTGTATTTGTACCTGAAGAAATTATATTTATAGAACTTCCCAGTAACTTGCACTTACCATCCTTGAACTTAAAGATTATATCCCTTGTCTACCATCTATTTAACACTCAATAGGTCGTGCTTCAATCCTTCAACATAAAGGATATCATCAGTATTATATTTACCACCAAGAGAAATAGTGCCTCTACCACAAATCACACTAGCATTGTTATCTCCAAATCTTACAACACCACTGTCATATTTCTCCAAGCTTATAAAATTTCTTTTTTCACCAGTCATATGATGTGAGCATCCACTATCAATCACCCATTCATCCTTTTCTTCAATTTTGGCTGCAAGAGCTTTCTCAATATTCTTACCACTGGAAGATTCAATGAACAACACACCATTTTCCTTGATAGAAATGAAGACCCATCCATCTTCATTTCAATTTTCTCTATCAGATTTCATCATCAGTAACACCTTAATTTGCATAATAACATTTCTTTTGAAATCTAGGCTTATCAGGTTTGAACCTAAGAACTCTTTCAGGACACCTTGATGCAAAATGACCTATCTTATTGCAAGAAAAATTTAATGGGAAAATTTCCTTTATACTTACCTTGTCCTTTGGCTTCTCTTTTCACAATCAATGCTTCCAACTCTTCTAGCTCTCTTTCTTCATCTTCAATCTATTTCATCTCATCTTCATACTTGAATGTCTTTCTAGAAATTTCTCTCATATCATATCTCAATTGGTTTCTTCTAGATATAGTAGCCTTGAATGTATATTTTGTCTTAGAAGTAGATTCACCAAATTCACTCAATTCAAAAGCAATAAGTTTTCCAATCAACATATCTCTTGTCACATTTGTTACTATTATGAGTTCTTCAATAGCATGAGATTTCATTTTGTAAGAAGTAGGAAATGATCTGAGCACTTTAGCCACAATCTCTTCTTCATCCAAGATTCCACCGACACATCTAATACCCATCAATAGTTCATTCTCTTTTTTCATGAAAGAAATAATTTTCTCATCTTCACTCATTTTCAAGTTTTCCCAGTTGCCTTTTAGACTTTGTAGCTTAGCAAATTTCACTTGTGCATCTCCTTCATATAATGTCTCCAACTTCTTCTAGATTTCATATGTTCTTTTTAGACCTATTACATTTGTCATCTCTAAATCTGTCAGAGCACTCAATAATGTTTCTATAGCCATGGTATTTGTTTCAACTTCTTTGATCTCATCAGGAGTAGAGGGACCATTCTGAGGAATAATATATCTATTCTTTGTAATCTTCCAGAAGGGATCACCAATGCACTTTAAATGACACTCCATTTTGACTTTCCATAGAGATTAGTTTAGTCCATCGAATCTAGGACTATCCTTCTTGTATGATGCCATCTCGGATCACCTCAAGCTATTAAACTTCTTCAGAGGAACCTGCTCAAATACCAATTATTGGAAAAACAAGAATAGAGAACTAAGAGGGGGGGTGAATTAGTTTTCACAAAAATTAATACTTATTTATTCTTATTAACCTTTAATCTCATATCTGATAATTAACAGTGAAAGCATGAATCAACAATGCAACAAAAACACAAGAACACCAAGATTTTATATGTGGAAACCCTGTTAGGGGAAAAACCATGGTGGATGTTTGTCCACAAGATTATACCTTGTTATAAGTATAAAGAAAAATGAATAAGGAATGCACATGCATTTAGGCACACTACCTAGAGCTCACTACTCAAATGGGAAGGGTCACTACCTTACAAAAACATTCATATTAAAACCATCTGAAGAGTATGAACTGAGAAATTATCTTCTTCAAAAGCCTGATGACAGTTCTGGCTAGGCACAAAAATACTTCTTCACACTTTGCTCAACCTTATTCACACTCTGGTCTGCAATCAAATGATCTGATCTTTATACACACATTTTTCATACACACATCATGCTTGCATATCAAAAATGAAGAAAAAAATCACTCTTCTATATCTGCTACATGGAATTTCATTGGCAACTCTGTCAGCCAAAGATAAAAGAATAAATTACAAACTATCGACCCAATTCATGAAAAAATCTCAATGCGTACCAACTAAAGTCAGACACAACATAATGAAGACCTAAATCAACTTCCTCGAATATGCCAAACATTAAAATATTAATCCACGAGGATCCGCAACATTCTACAACCACCATGTCGGCCAATAACATAAAAACCCGAACACAACTAAAAAATATCTGATCACGATCACACCAATCAACACGAATGTGCAACAAGGATAGAGTGTGATCTAGAAACATCAAAAAACAATGCATGAGCATACACAACAACTGAAATTACTAGAATCATGTTCTCTTCTTCTAGAAACATCAGCTACAATAACAAAATAATTGTAGGAACATAGCAACACACAACTTGCACAAATCTTGATGCGCACCTTTGAAACTTCTAGAGTATAAACTAGATAGGCTTAGCAACAAACCCTTTAAAGCACAACATTTGAATAGAAACATACTAAATTTTCCACCACATTGAACTTCACAACTTCACAAACAACTTTCAACATATTTATTATAATTTTCTCAATATCCTTGACATATACAACCTTCAAAATCATCAATGCTAATAGTGTTGACATCAATGATAACCACATATCAGGAACACAACCACAAAATCCAATAAATGATTCCTTAGATAGGAGATATTTTAATAGATCAAATTTTGAGATGAGTTTTTTCTAGTGATTAAACATACAATGTCCCAATGTTGTGAGGCAAAGATGATAGCTAAGCATACTCATTTTATTGTAGCATAGGATATATAAATTTTAGGATGATGTAATAGATAACTATCTCTTTCTTGTGTCATCATGATATGAAATAAGAGAACCTAATACAACTGTAGTGGTGGAAATATATAATATCAATGGTTTTCCTTTGATTTTTGGAATTATCACTAGAGGCAAAGTGGGATAGTATCTTAACTATTGGAATGCTTACTAAAATTTCTCATCCCATTTAAAAGGTACATTTTTTTGTGTGAGATGTGAGAAAGGATGCAAATTATCTTTTAGTTGAGAGATGAAGCATCAAAATGATTGGAGATTTCCCTAGAGACTATTCAATTAATTTAGATTAGTTGATGATGGCATTTGAATTATTACTTTTAATTTTTATTGGTCAACTTCAATAGCTCTATAAGAAAAAATGTATCCCAACAATTTTCCTAAAGTCACACTGTAGACACATTTATGAGAATTAACCTCAATTGGTATTTTTCTATCTAGTCCAAAAAAAATTCAAGTACATCTAAGTGACCTTATTTTTTTATGGAATTCCTTAGTAGACCATCTACAAAATCTTCCACGATGTCATGAAATAGGTCATTAAAAAATCATTTTCATTGCTCTTTGGTATGTGGCTCTAGCATTCTTTAGGCCAAAAGGAATTACTTTGTAGAAGTAAATTCCCTAAGGACATATGAAGGTTGTTTATTGTTGGTCCTTAGATGTTATGAGTATTTAATTGTATTCTAATAAATCATCCATTAATGGAATCATTTCATGACCAATTATTAATTTCATAGTAATGTCTATATTAGGTAATGATGAGTCATAGTTTGAACATTTTTATTCAAATCCCCAAAATTAGTATATATTTGAATGCCCCCAATAATTTTGGAAACAAGGACAAGATTAGACACCCATTCTATATAATCAATAGGCTAAATGAAACCAATGTCTAACAGTTTTTGTAGCTCAACTTTGACCAATAATGTTATTTGGGGATGCTTAAATTCCAAGTTTATGTTTTTTTGGTTTGGCATCTCGAAAAATATTAAGTGATGAACTACCAAAGAAGGATCAATTCCAATCATGTCACCATAGGAACAATAAAAGTGTATACTCCATTTTTAAATGATGTTGTGAATTCTTCTTTCTCTTAAGGTGATAGTGAGGCTATGAAAAAATGTGATCTTTGGATTTCGTGTTGTATCAATATTTATTTCTTGTGATTCTTCAACCAAAATTGTAGATCTATCTTGATATTAAAAAATGGTGGTAAGTTCAAATCCTCCATCCTCAAGAGCCTCAAAGAGGTTTTCACATTGGAATAATTTATTTTATTTTACTCTTTTATGATCCCATAGTGCCATATTGTGGTTTTTTCTAGGGGATCATCTTATTATTTTTATTTAATTCACTTTTGTGACTAAAGGATTTATCTATTTTTTCCAAAATATACATTCACATCAAGCTCTATGATGAAACCAACTATCTGGTCACCCCATGGTATATTGTCTCAAAGTCCTATAAATTTTTTAATGGCTTCATCATTTTAAAATATGTTTAGAACTAGAGGTCCCTGCTAGTTTTAATCTATGAGATGGAGATAAAAAAGTGGAAGGTGATTGGATTGTCAGGTGGATATGAATAATATGGAGGATTAGATATAAATGGATGTATTTAAATAGTTTGATGATATACATAAAACAATCATCAACGGTACCATCATTATTAGCTAGAACAATGCGATTTTTTTTGGATAGCTTACTATGGGTACACTCAAGGTCTCAAGACATAGTTTCCAATGTTACATAACCAAGCCCTTGATATTTTGTCTCTTTGTTAGAGTGATGGGTTCCTTTACTCCTTTTTCATGAAGAAAAATATCACCTTGACCTCTGTATCCCATGTTCTTGATTATATGAAAACCCTTAGTAGATTTCTTAACTAGTAAGGTAGTTGTCTCTTCATCTTCTTTGTACAAACATGTAGATACATATTCTTCTATAATTTATTTATTTAATTCTCCCCAAGAAAAGAATTTTATGGGTTCATATTTGATAACAAATATAGATTTTGTTTGGATTGGTTAGGTTTTTCCATACGGTTAACGCAAAGATAGATGTTGTCCTACATAGAAGGAAGCTTTTATGTCATATTCTCCACATCCTTTAGCATTGATTTAGACCTTGATGTTGGGAATGAGAATATTTGTAGTGGATGATGAAGATATATAGGATGGGTCTACATATAATTATGAAGATGAGGTTGTATCATTATTATGTACTTGGTGAGCTTTATGATATTTCCCTATATGTTTCTACAATATTGGAAAGGGTGAGGATATTCATAAATGGTTACCGCAATATCATTATAGGAAAAATTTAAGAATTAATGGTAGGTGGATGATATGACCTACATGGAATGTATCCATGGGTATCCTAGGAGGATATTGTATGGGAGATCAAGGTCCAAGACTTGACGTGTAGTATTTATTATGATGGGACCAACTTGGATAAGCAACCTAATTACTCCTTCATAATCCCACTTAGAATCATCATATTCTTTTATTGTGATACATTTTGTGCATCTATGATATGATCAAAATATCCCAACTATTTTATTAATTTGAGAGTGGAAATATTCAAGATTTCTCCACCATCTATTATGACCCTTTTAATTTTGTGTTTATGGATGAGAACTTCTAGGTATAGAGCTTGATTATGGAATCTAATGGATGGGAGGTATTTTTTGGTGAATACAAGATGATGAGGGGATGTAATTTGTCCTCCCATGGAACAAAAATTGATCAATATTTATATTATTAGGTATGGAAGACTCCTTGAGTGCTATTTCAAGGATCTCTTTATATTTCAAGGATGTGTGAAGGAGTTGTAGGATGGAGATTTGATTAGGTGTTTTTATTAGATGGTCCAAGAGGTTATATTAAAATGATATATGAGGTATGGATTTTGCTTCTCAAAGAATCACTTTACTATGGAATATGGTGACTACACATTCAAGAGTTTTATTTTTAATGGATATGGTGAAGGGGACACAATATACTAAGAGGGGGGTGAATCGATATATATAAATATATTTAAAACTCTTTAATTCAACATGAATCACCAAGAATATTAAATAATCATGTAGCTAGTATTAACAAAGCAACCAAAATGCACACATTCACACAATGAACACTAGATTTATATGGAAAATTGTAATGGGAAAAACCACAATGAGAAAAGATGCTTGGAGCTACTATCCAAATCCAACCTTATAGAAATAATGAATTAATTAAAAACATGAATTAGGCACCAACCTACTGGAGAATTCAATCCATAATTGTATTTGTAGGCACTAGATTATTGGAGACACCAATCCCCAGTTCAAAGACTTGAGCACCAACTCAAAGGGGTAATACACCAGTCCTACTAGATTATAGAGATATGATTTGTAGATATTCAATATAGATTACACCAATCATACTTTATTTGGTCTACCTTCAACCAATATCCTTCACAACCTATGATCTTCTTATAATGGTTCACAATGATTGGAATGAAACTCACATTACATCACAATGATATTCACATTAAGGTCACTAGTTACATAGCATTCCCATGCACACAATAATAATTAGACATTGAATGAATCATAGTCATAAATATTTACAACCTAATCCATTAAAATATTTCATTTTGGCAAGGAATCTCTTAACACCATCTGTAATTAACTAGGTTAGGTAAGGGTGGACCTAAATTCAAATTGACATGAAACATGTAGTGGGTTGGTCATAAATCATTTTTTTTCTCCTAAAAATAGATGATTTTATGTGCTTTCTTTAGATATCTTAACCTAGTCCTATTTTATCTTCAAAATCTTCCTCCATCTAGAACATGCTTCCATTCTTTAGTGCAAGCCCTTATATTTTATTCATAGTTAGCTAGCCAACACAGATAATAATTTGTTATATCTAGCTTTCTATCTATTAAAGCTCCACCTCTGCAACTATGGAATCTAATACAAAATGAGTATATTTACTTTATATTCAAGTCTTAGGGCATAGAATTCAACTATGGTATAATTTGGAGAAAAATACTATGACAATGTAACACAATGCATGAGCAAAAATCCATAAAATACTTCCACAAACACTTCTAGACTACTTCCAAAAACTAGAATAGATACAATCATGATATTTCAAGCATACTATTTTGGCATATGGCTTGTAAGTGTCATCATTGATGGAAACCTAAGTCATGCATCTGATCTATAGTATAATTTTGGTCTCTACCAGTAGAATAGAGCAAAGA
The DNA here is from genome assembly GCA_007115665.2 of Sequoiadendron giganteum. NCBI lineage: Eukaryota > Viridiplantae > Streptophyta > Pinopsida > Cupressales > Cupressaceae > Sequoiadendron > Sequoiadendron giganteum. Next base: position 483,306,769 of record CM021104.1, read on the forward strand.
ACAAAGCATCCGATTAAAGGCACAAATGTCAATTTGATTACCTCACCAGACTGGTATTTTGTGTTGTGGACCTCATACAAAGGAATTTTTATGTTTGGAATACTTTACTAAAGGATTTTTTTGATGTGCATTCACTGGTACGCGATCTAGGAGATCTGGTGCACTAATCTATTGATTATCTATGCTAGAAGGCTGACCTGGAAAATATAGAAATCATGAATGTATAAGGAGTAATTAATCAAATGTTTTTGTGCTCTATAATGTGTTTTTAGGTCTTCTCTTTGCCTTAACCAAATTTGGAGGATGCGCATAAAGAATTAGTGGTGGATTTGGCTGATATTTGAGAAGAACTAAATGCTTTATGAAGCCAACATAAGAATGATGAAATCCTTGATAGAAGATATATATATGAGATCATTTTATCATTTTGATAGTGTGTAGAGATGGGATAACGAGCATAGAAAATGTGTAGTACAAAATCCAGCAGAGTAATAGTGCGAATTTGTCTATGTGTGATGCAAAGAGTAGAAAAGAGTAGAGCATAACACAGTGAAATGCAATAAAAAAGAAGATCCATAATCAAATCTATGAGCTTCACTAGAACTGTAACCTAGCATGAATAAATGATACTATCTCAGTTCATCCTTCAAATGGTTTTAATCTAAAATTTTGTAAGGCAGTGAGCCTTCCCTTTTGAGAAGTGAGCTCTAGGCAGTGTTCTTGAATGCAAGTGCATTCCCTTTTGTAAACAACTTTATTTAAGTACTCAAATTATGGATTAACCTCCACCATGGTTTATCCCCTAATAGGGTTTCCACACAAAAATATTTGTGTTATGGTGTTATGAGTGTTTCCTTTGAATGCTTGCATCTTTTCTTTAATGCAATGTTGAAATAGTTTCAAGTTTTAGATTAATAAAAGTCAAATTTGTTGAACACTGATTCACCCCCCCTCTCAATGTTCCATTGAGTCCAACAATTGGTATCAGAGCATGGTTCCTCTAAAGAAGTCTAGCAACTTAAGGTAGATCTTGGAATGTAATGGAATCTTATGGTCTTCAATAGTAGCTTTTGGTGGCACTTGATGACCTTGATCAATCTAAAGCAGAAGTTAAGGAATTGAGAGTGAATCTTAAAGATGCAGAGAAATTCATTTAGTCATTGAAGGATCATATTGTTAAATCCAGGGAGAAGAGAAAGGATCTTTGTGATCAGATATAGAAGAAGGAGAATGAAAATATGGATGATGCTCACTTGAATCGGACCTTGAAGGAGATAACTGAAGAATGTAAAAAGATTTCCAAAGATAATACAAACCTAAAACATGAAATGGAATCTATGATGATGAATATGACTAAAGGAATTGAAGAAAGGAAGAAAAATGAGGAAGATCTTGCTCAGGCCCTAAAAGAGAAATCTGATGAATTCAACAGAATAAATGGAGAATTTACTCAGTTGGAAAGTGAATTACAAAGATCCAGAAACAATGAAGAACTTGGTAAGTAGATTTCCACTCTTAGGAATGATATTATCATTAAAAATGAATACAAAGAAAATTTTAAGATTAGCTCGATAAAGCTTGATGAGCTGACTCAAGGAAAAAATAGTGTAAATGATAAGAGAGGTCTTGGATATGAATAAAGAAGAAAGTTCCAGACCTAGACAAAAGAATTTCAGACAAGGAAATCTGATGAATAAAGTTTGAAGATATCTGGTAAGACAACCCAATGCTCAAAAATTTAATGGATATTGTTTTTCTTGCAATAAATTTGGCCATATGGCTACTCAATGTAGAAGTAATATGAAACCAAGAGATTCATCATTTTTTGCTCAGTGTTTCAAATGCAAAAATTTTGGTCATAAATCAATTGAGTGTAGAAATATGTCAAAAAAGTTGAATGTTATACATGTTGGAAATTTGGACATATTGCTAATCAATGCAGATCAAGAAGAAATCAATGGAATGATTGGTTTGGACAAGGAAGAACTATGTGCTACAATTGCAATAAGTTTGGTCACATTGCAAAATTCTACATAAACAAAAATATGGACAAAAGAGGTCTGGTATACAGAGGCAAAAATATAGAGAAAAATGATAAAGGTAAAGGAAAAGTGACTACAGATGAGATAAGAGATGAGATGCAGAAGACATGAGTAAGGAAGAATGATTATGATGCTAGAAATGGTTCTGCACCAAAACATGCTTCCGGTAATTCTTTTGATAAATGATTTCAGGCCACTGGCCTAGGGGGAGTTTTTCAAGAAAATATTTCCTCCCCTATCTATGGATGGTAACGGAATGCGAAGAATAGTCAAGAAGGTGTATTTACGATGTGCAGAGGTTGTAGAGAACTTTCATAAGGAAATTCAGAGAATTCATAGGTCCATAATATAATTTCTTTGTCGTTGTTTAAGAAAATAGAGCACCTGAAAGACTTAGGGAAAATGCACTTATTGCATGTGTGCGAACTATAAAAGTCAAGTTGGAGCCATCATTTGTCAATTTTCATTGAAGAAGAAAAGAAGAAGAGCACTCGGTAGAATAATTTCAAAGTAGTGAAATTGATTCATCAGCAATTCTCAAAATCTATCAAGTATTTCAAATTATCTTTAGAATTTTCATATAATTTGGTGTGCAGTTGTTAAACCTAAGTGTGAAAGGAAAATGGAACAAATCAAGAGGATAATCATTTTGGACAAATATAACAGTGCAAAGATTAAGTCCATGAGGAATTTTCTATTACCCAATGAATTAAAGCAATTGAATGAATCCAAACACATAAATTTGGATATTTGGAATGAGTTTCCATACTTTGAGGACATAGAATTTATCAAATTCATCTTGAGTAGATTACATGATGATACTTTAACTTTGGAAAAACCCTACATCATTTCAAAGGAGGTAATTGATAATTTGAATGGATTATGCAAAGTCAGAGATATACCAAGGAGGAAATCCATCTAAAACAAGGAAGTTGAAACCCTAACCAAAATAATTGGAGATTACAGGGCACTCATAATTACAAAAATCAAGAATCCTATTACAAAATATGTTGTGCATGGAATTTCATGTAAAGTCTTTTTCATAAACCGAGAAAGAGAAACCTCGGCTAGTGTGGTCTACATTTCTCACAAGATGTTAATTGAAGCTCGGGACTTTGATCTATGTGGGTTGATAAAGGATCAGCTAATGGAGAATGTGCAACTGACAAAAGAAATAGGCTACCCTTTCAGGTTTGATACTTTGATTATATGCTTAGCAATTTATTTCTTGAATTGTTTACCAAAAATCAACAATATGGTGTGGAAAGCAAATGAACTAGTATGCAAACATATATACTCATATTCTAGGAGCTTGGTTGATTGGGATCTAGAATTTGAAAATTTATTTATGAATGTTCTTGGAAAGTGTGGTTCAACCAGTATTTCCCTTCCAATAAGAACAATTGAAGTTGGTTCCTCTTCCGATGGCATGGATAAAAAAGAGGAAAGAGAAAAATAAATTGTTGAATACAGCCCTCCGAAAAGAAAAGTTCCCAGAATTGAGGGAAAAGGAAAAGGAAAGGAAATTGTGGATATTCCAGACAAAGAATCTAATGAAGAAACGAAGGATCCATAGAAAAATGAATCAAAACTAGAAAAAATATAGTGATGAAGAAGATAATTTGACTAAAGAAAAGCTACAATAGCTTATTCAGGAAGAAGGTGGAATGTAGAAAATAGCTAGGTTATGGTCTGTTAGACCATCATATGATCAAGATATGATTTTGAGTGTACTAAATGCTCATGTTGAGCAATGTAAGATCAAATTGGAAAGTTTGTAGAACATTCTACCTGAGGAAATGATTGAATGTAGTAAATAAACAATGAACTCTGAAGATAAAGACAAAGAAGAAGGTGAAGTTATCTCTCACCTGAAGGAGTAGTTTAGAGTATCACTTACCAAACTAAAGAAGAAAATGAATGAATTGAGGCAATGCATAAATTCAGATAATAACATCCACAACTATTGCATCTGTTGGCCTCATTTGTTAGTAATTACAAAGAGAAATTGGAACAAATTGGAACAAATTGAAACAGAGTTGAATGGCATTGGAAAAATATTTGACATGTCTCAGGATCAAGATGGCACCAACAGGAAAAGAATTCAGGATCTACAATCTGAACACACAAAAATTCAATTCACCAAGATCACACTTGTGGATACTTTTTAGAAGGTGAAGGATCTAACCGAATGTAGATTGGAGCAGATGGTGGAGATACTAAGGAGAGGTGAGAAACTGGAAGAAGCAATTATAATTCTGGAGTCATTAATTGAAATTATCAACAAAACATCCAAGAAGAATATTTTGATCATTATCATTGGGATCTCAATAGATGCTTGGAAGAAATTCCTTTCAAAAATGAAGAAAAATCATAAGACAATTTTCTAAAGTAGCAGTCAATTATTTTCAAATTTTTGAATTTTTGGTCTAATGGGGAGAATTGTCGGCATATATATTTTGAAGTTTTGAAAATTTTGAACACATGTTTTTTCTTTTTGAATATGGTTTCTATTCTTTGTCATTGATTTCAAAGGGGGAGAGAATGCAGTGAAAAATTCCTTATAAATCTTAGGGGGAGAAAGTACAGTAAACGTTTGGCAACATACTTATAATGATTCTAACACTAAGTCATTTTTCACTAAGTGTTGCCATCAATGCAAAAGGGGGAGATTGTTGGGATATGGCTTGCAAGTGTTTTCATTGATGGCAACCTAAGTCATACATCCGATCTACAATATAATTTTGGTCTTTACTAGCAAAACAAAGCAAAGAACAGGGCATTCGGTTAAAGGCACAAATGCCAATCTGATTACCTCACCAGAATGGTATTTTGTGTTGTGGACCTCATACAAAGGATTGTTTATGTTTGGAATACTTTACTAAATTCATGCATCTGATCTACAGTATAATTTTTGTCTCTACTAGTAGAACAAAGAAAAGAACAGGGCATTCGATTAAAGGCACAAATGTCAATTTGATTACCTCACCGGACTGGTATTTTATGTTGTGGACCTCATAAAAAGGATTTTTGATGTTTGGAATACTTTACTAAAGGATTTTTTGATGCACATTCACTGGTACGCAATCTAGGAGATCTGGTGCATTAATCTGTTGATTATCTGTGCTAGAAGACCAGCCTAGTGAATATAGCAATTACGGATGTATAAGGAGTAATTAATCAATTTTTTTTGTGCTCTATTATGTTTTTTTAGGCCCTCTCTTTGTATTAACCAACTTTGGAGGATGTACATAAAGAATTAGTGGTGGATCTGGCTGACATTTGAGAAAAATTAAATGCTTTATGAAGCCAACATAAGAATGATCAAATCCTTGATAGCGGATATATATATATATGAGATCGTTTTATCATTTTGATAGTGTGTAGAGATGGGATAACAAGCATAGCGAATGTGTAGTGCAAAATTCAGTAGAGTAATAGTGTGAATTTATCTATGTGTGATGTGAAGAGTAGAAAAGAGCAAAGTAGAGTAGAGCAAAGTGCAGAGTCAGAAAGAAGATCGAGAATCAAATCTATGAGCTTCATTAGAACTATAACCTAGCATGAATAGATACTACTATCTTAGTTCATCCTTCATATGGTTTTAATCTAAAATTTTGTAAGGAAATGAGCCTTCCCTTTTGAGCAGTGAGCTCTAGGCAGTGTGCTTGAATGCAAGTGCATTCCCTTTTGTAAACAACTTTATTTGAGTACTCAAATTGTGGATTAACCTCCACCATGTTTTTTCCCCTAACAAGGCTTCCATGCAAAAATCTTCGTGTTATGGTGTTATGAATGTTTCCTTTGAATTCTTGCATCTTTTCTTTAATACAATGTTGAAATGGTTTCAAGTTTTAGATTAATAAAATTCAAATTTGATGAACACTGATTGAGCCCCCCTCTCAATGTTCCCTTGAGTCCAACATACTATAGGTAGTATTCTTCATAGTGTAGATCAAACTAGCATGTTGTTCTCAAAATCTCTAATATAACATGATCATGATAGCGATACATCTTGATTTCAAAAGCTCAGATATGATAGAAGCAATTACATTTAATTCTCATTGATTTGATGAAATCACTCCATTAACATCAATGATCTCATTTTATATCACTATCACCTTTGAAATTAATGATAACATATGTTCAACAATCTCCCCCTTTTCCATTGATGGAAAACAACAAAATGTTATTAGTGCACCAACACAAAAAATAGAGAACCCCCTATTGGGGTGAATATGACACTGAGAGGAGGGTGAATCAGTGTCTTAAACAATTTTAACATTTTCCATAAAAAATAAAACTTAGATAAGTTATGCTCTCAATATTTCAATGATAAATACATTCATGAGTTGAATGCAACCATTAAAGAATTGGAATGATAATTATCAAAGCAACTCAAAAAAAATTACAACATTATCACATCAAAGAACAAAGACCACTATATCACATTAGAGCAATGAGATCACAAATGAGACCACAAGAAAAACAATATGACGAGTGGAAAACCCTCTTGGGGTAGAAAAACCTCTCCAGAAATGTTGCCTTCCTGGCTTAATTTTAAAACCACTACTTACAATGCATTACAGAAAAACTTCAGAGAACTCACCCAAGGAGCATCAACCCCTAATTTAGAAACACCCATTTCAAGGAGTACCAACCCTTACTAAATCTCAGAACAATAATATATTAGAGGATTTCTCTATTTCAATTTAACTCACGTATGTCTCTCATTCTAATTTGTCTAATCTCCTGAAGATTCAACTTGAATCTCCAAAATAAAAAACACATTATATTTTATGTTCTCTGCATCATATTTGCTAGGTTTTATTGCATAGCGTTTTATACTAACATTTTTTTAAAAAAAAAATGTATCAATCCACAACTGTGATTAATCACTATTTTTATATGTTTACAAAATATGCAGATATTTTGTCAAGTACCTTCACTGAAGGTTTTCAATTCAAGTTGAATACAATAATTGTTATGATTCAAGAACCTTGAATGCAATGATAGGTGGACAACAAATAATACATCTTTTCCATAAAAAAATGTCTTCACCCACTAAGATCTAAACATAAACTATCACTGCTAAAAACTTCCAGGAATGATAACTAATTTCATCACACAATGTTCACAAGGCCTAAATAAAACAACCAACATTTGCAGAACCCTGATAAAGGTGAAGGAAAAAATGAGTGAAAAGCAATATATCCAGTTAGAAAGATTCTAACAACCCACCAAATCTTTTCCATACAAAACATCTTCAGCCACAAAGTGTTATTCATAAACCAATAACGGATAAAAATTGCCAAGAAACATAATCTTTTTCAAGACAAAAATGCTCACAAGGCTATAACCAAATAATTGCAAATACTTGATTAAATGAATAAAGCAAATAGAAGAAATGAGCCTTAACAAAACCTAATAATCATCCAGTGCCAACTGCCATTGACATTTCTTTACCAGATACCTGCACGTACACAGTTTCTCAAGCTCAAGACATTCCATGTGTAGGCTAAGCTCATATAGTGAGTAGGATTTCAAAACCATAATATGTCAGCTGAAGGTATCAAAGAAATTGTGAACACAAAAAAAACCATGGTGACGGCTAGGATTCCAAACCCTATTCACAATGTAAACAAAAAGAATTTGCCCTAAATTTCTTCCTTCATGTCATTCGAAGACTTTGTCAAATGTAATAATACTTTGAAGTTCGATGAATCAAGACACGATTATTAACAACCTATCATAATTCTTATGAGTTCGCTATCAAAGTCATTTACCATGGATTTCGACATCATCATTGCCACATCACACTTAATTACACACATTTGGTGCCAAATCAACACTGCCAGCTCATCTTAGTTGATGCCACATCACATACAATACTCAACACCTCAATAAGCCTGATACAATCATTGAGCCCAAAACGATATTCAAAACAACATTGATGTTGGTGAAACAAAAATTATAGTCGCTACCAAAGATTACTTCCATGTGACTTTACTCAAAGTCAAATTCAATGTAAGAGAAAAGTGACTGATAGGATAAGATCACTACTATTATGTGCTCAAATATAAAATACCATGTGCAAGCTGCCTCATGTCTCATATGAAGAAAATATAAAACAATTGCAATGATGAAGTTATCCTTTTATTATAATGCTCGAAACCTTAGAGAAAACCAAAACTAATATGCCAAATCAAAACCTTTAGTTTCTCAATATAACATGTTAAATATGCTAAAATATTAGACCTTTGAAGCCTTTATAAATTCCATCAATGGGTTTTATTCCCATTAACAATGTTGACACATATGTCAAGCACATATAAATAATTGTGTCAAGAGCCCATTAATAAGTGACACAAGAATTTGTTTTGAATGCAGTCCTTGAGTATGTCATGGAGATACAAAGAATGCTAAATTATGAACAACCATTCAATATACCAACCGCTGCTCTTTTATATCACAATATTCATATTGTGATTATAATGATTAGGTCAACACTTCACGAAATACTTAGATTAATACAAAAGTTCAATAGATTAAGATGGAAAATGCACTTATATATCATTTAAAGAAGACCTGAATATACCTGCTAAATATACTTGTGGCATGCAATAATGAAGAACCATCCTATCAAAAAAGAAACCATCTGAATAACCTATACAATGCTTTATCAACACTGCCAACCCAATTTAATCATAAACATCTGCAAATGAATATCATGCATAACCTGAAACTAAATCATCAAGAACATGATCAACCTGAATCTAAAATTGAATACCATGAAACTCATATCAAGTAAATTTGACATCAAGGACAAACAATAATCACAACTGAGAGCCAACACCCCCCTTATGTGATACAATCTAGATTTCTTGATATTTTGAAAGATAAACAAAATTTATTTCCTTTATCCCCCTTTCAAATCAATGGCAAAGGACAACATGATCCAATAGAACTTGGAATCCTTACGGATTCATTTCCTTGTTCATTTTGAGCTCGTCTCACCCCCTATGAAATAACTTGTATAACAACTATTTTGTAAGGTTATTAAGCACACTTGTGGTATGGATTCAACACCCCCCCTTTCCTTGTACTTCCTCTTGATTCAAGAAGAGGGAGAAAAAACTCCAAAATTCTATGAGAGATGATCAAAGGTATCCTTAGGAAGAGGTCGGGTATGTGCAGGATCATGATGGGCCAAAAAGTGGTGATATGTAAGTGATATGATGGCCCATGTGGCAGACGACTTTTTTTTACTCAAAATTGATGAAATAAAAAGGGTTTTTAAAGGAGGTTCTCAAATTTCCATCAATATAAATTATGCTTTACTTTGAATTTAATAAATAATTATTATTAATTTTCTATCTAAATTACAACTAAAGTCCTAATTGATAGGCTGATTGAAAAACATCTATAGCTTTCAAACGATGTCACATTTTTTGAATCTGAAACATGCGTCACATTCTATAGGATTAAAAAAAATGAATTTCATGGAGTTTTGACCAAGTTAAGGTGGTCAGATATACAAGTTTTTATATTTTTTAAAAGTTGTAATAAAAAATTCCTAATTAATTATTTACTTTGAAAAAAATTACAAAAAATAATGCATCACATTGGGACATGAGTCCTCTACTTATATCTAAATTCTCATAAAAATATTATCATTTTATTGTGGTTAGGGTGGTCAGATAGACACCTAATTCTTATTTTTTCCCTGAAATTTAAGTACTACTACATTGAAATTTCAATTTTTCACCAAATAGATTTAAAAAAAAAAAAACCTAGTAGTTTAGAAAATAAATTCAAATTGCTACAAATTCTATTCTTACATATTTTTGAAATAATATCAATAACTTATTCAAATTTTTATGTTAAGTTGCCTAACTCTAATTTTTTGAATTTTCATCACCACTTAAGGGCCTGTTTTTTCCATGATGATCCTGCACATACTTGGTTTTGTGAAAAAAAATTATATTTTATCCTTAGTCTCAACATACTCCAACTTCACTTCTTTTTCTACAACCTTCTCTCTTAGAAAATGATACTTAATTGTAATATGCTTTGTCCTTGAATGCATCATTAGATTCTTGGAAATATTTATAGCAGTAGTGTTGTCACAAATAATAGAAATTGGTTCATCAAGCTCTATTTCCATCTCCTTCAAGTTTTTCTTCATCCATAATACTTGAGTGCAACATGAAGTTGTTGCAATGTACTCTACTTCTTTTTTAGATAAAGATACTAAATCCTTCATTTTTTCTTAACTAGGATACAATAATGTCACCAAGAAAGAAAGTTCCACCATTTGTACTCTTATGGTCATCTATGCTTCTTGTGTAAGGAAAGAAAGAGTGCAGAATTTTTTTCCTAATGCTAATTCAAAGAGGATTTAATGCAAAAGTGGCTTTCAATTTCATTTATAGAACATTAACATGCAATTTTAATAGGAAATTATAAAATAGACAAGTACACAGGCATAAAATAGACACCTGATTGAATGTGGGAAAACCCTTACGAGAGAAAAACCCACCACCAAGAAAAGATCATTTTATTATGAGTAAATAATGGCTCACAATAAAGTTACAAATCAATCCTTCACGACATCAATTTTCAGTTTCACACAGCGACATCAACCCAATCACCTCACATAGATTATAGTTATACAATAGTAACTCTATCATACTATTACAATGCTACAACAACATATGGTAACCAATTACCATTCAACCATTGAAAAATCAACCATTCCGCCCCCAGAAAATTTCTAAAATGGATTTTAAATATCCATCAAACTTTGTCCATTCAGTTATTGGTAGTTCAACCATTCTCCCTTTCACACTTGTAAGATATTCATTATCCCACATGCACCGAGTAGGTGAACCGGTTTGGTTTAAACACAACCACCCACAAAAGACAATATGTCGACATGATGACCTTCTGTCTTTGAGTTAACATCACCACCAAGTCACCTTGACTCTTCATTGTTATCGACTCATCGGAGTGTTAGAGCTATCAGAGCATCAGAGGATTGGGTGTCGAGAAAACATTTCCAGACTTTCCACTCAAACCCTCGACATATTTGATATGTCGATACCCGAAAGTCAGACCAAGGTACCATTAGAGCTATCAGAGGTTGTGGATTTTTGAGACTTTGCAACATTTAAGAATTTTCAATGATCGAACTCCGATCGCCAATCCTCCAACTACCGATCATCGATACTCCAAAGCAGACTAAGTAATAATTCTAAAGCTTAAAAAACTTAGCACACAACCGTTGACATGTCGATGCCCGATCATTGATATAGGATAGTAATTTGAGGCACTACTTCTCAACATTCTCCCTCTTGATGAAGAACTTACTAGCCCTCCAAACAACCTGAAAATCATTGAGAATCATGGGCACCAAGGCCCATCACATTTGAACACCATCTGAACTTACTATGCTTGCAGGCTTTGTTAATGCATCTGCAACATTTGTTAGAGTATCAAACTTTTCCAGATTAACCTTTCCATCTTCCACCATGTCTTGAACAAAGTGATATTTCACATCAATATGTTTGGTCTTGGCATGAAAAGTAGGGTTTTTCGCCAAACAAATGGCACTCTAACTATCACAACATATAGGAATCTACCCTGCATTAAACCCAACATTAGAAAACAAATTCTTAAGCCAAACAAGCTATTAAAAGGAAATATTTGATGTCATATACCCTTCCTTTGTGGTAGATAAAGAAACTAAAGATTGCCACTTTCTCATTCAACTAACTACACCACCGAATAATGTGAAGATGCATCCATTGGTGGACCTTCTGCTATCAATTTCCCCTACCCAATCAAATTGCACATATCCACTAATGCTAAGAGAATTTTGTGATCCAATAGATTTTCCATGATAACACAAAGCATACTTCAAAGTTCCCTTCAAATATCTAAAACCTCTTTTCACAACATCCCAATGTGACCTTCTTGGATTAGCCATAAACTAACTTAATACTCCCACTTCTTGGGTAATTTTTGGCCTAGTATAGACCATTGCATACATTAAACTAACAACCACACTTTCATATGGCACTTTGGTCATGTCCTCCATCTCATTCAGATACTTTGGAAAATTTTCAATAGATAGCTTAGTTCCTTGCAATACTAGAACAACTAACTTCTTTCAATCTGTCATATTGAATCTCTCAAGGACAATATTGATATACTTGCTCTGGCTGAGCCAAAGTTTTCTATTCTCCCTATCCCTTTTAATTTTCATCCCCGAAATATACCTAGCTGCACCTAAATATTTCATTTCAAATTGTGTTAACAACTGAGATTTTAATTCAAAAATCATACTCTTACTACTCCCAATGAATAACATGTCACCCACATATAGAGCAATAATAAGAAAATGATCATTTTCAATTTTATAATATATACAATGATCTGATTTTGATCTCACAAATCCCAATGACAACACATAAGTGTCAAACTTCCGGTATCACATTCTAGGTGATTGTTTTAGACCATACATAGATTTATTTGACTTGCAAACCAGATTTTCTTTACCTTTTTCCACAAAGTGCTCAAGCTGGTACATATAAATTTCTTCCTCCAAGTCACCATGAAGGAACACTATCTTCACATCCATCTGTTCGGCCTCTAAGTCATACATTGTTGCAAGTGACAAAAGAAATTTGATAGATGTTAGCTTACCTACATGAGAAAATATTTCTCCATAATCAATTCCCTCTTTCTAAGAATACCCCTTTGTGACCAACCTTTCTTTATACTTTTCAACACTGCCATCTAGGCCAATTTTCTTCTTAAATTCCCATTTACAACCAACTAGTTTTTGACCTTCTAGCAAGGGTACTAGATCCAAAGTTTCATTCTTATTTAATGAAGCAATTTCTTCATTCATGGAATCCAACCAGGAATCTGTATCAGACGTATTTATTGCCTCCTTCACAGTCCTAGGCTCATCAGTGTTAGTAATCAAAGCATAGGCATAGTTTGAATCCAACATGGAAAATCCATACCTATCAGGTTTATGATTTCATGTGTATACCTCTTCACAGGCTAAGTTTGAGGTTGTGGTTCCTCTTCCTATTTAAAACTTTCAAAGTTTCTTGAACTCTCCTCACTATTAGGCCCACCAAGAGTGCATAGTTCTTTCTTTTCAGGAGTAACAGGAACTTGTAATACCTCCTCTTTTGATTCTTCTTCCTTCTTCTCTGACTGTAAATCTATAGCATAAGGTTTCAACTCTCAAAAGATTACACTTTTTTCTATACAACCATTTCAACGATAGGATCGCAAAGCTTGCATCCTTTTACACCAACTCCATAGCCAATAAAGACACATTTTGATAGCCTTTTTATCCAACTTAGATATTTTTACATTAGGAACATAAGCATATGCCTCACAACCAAATACACAAAAATGTCTTAGAGAGGGCTTCTTACCATACCATGCTTCCATAGGCATTTTGTCTACCAATGACGAAGAGGGTGACCGATTCAACAAGTAACATGTTGTAGCAATGGATTCAACCCAAAAATTCTACTCTAGACTAGCACTACTCAACATACTTCTCACCCTTTCCTTTAGTGTTCTATTCAACCTTTCAACAACTCTATTCTTTTGTTGAGTGTAAGACATTTTATGCCTTTTAATTCCATGGTCTTTGCAATACTCATCAAAATTTGTTGAGAAAAACTCACCATCATTATTTGTCCTCAAAAATTTTATTTTCCTACCAGTTTGATTTTCTACCAAGTTCTTGAACTCTTTAAATCGACTAAACACTTCTGATTTACTTTTAAGAAAGTATACAAATTCCGTTCTCGAATAATCATCTTTGAAAGATACATAATATCTCGATTTCGATAATGAAGGAATATTTATTGGATCAAAAACATCAGAGTGAATATAATCCAGAACACCAAAAGATTTATGAGGACTAGAATAAAACAAAACATGATGTTGTTTTCCATATATACAATGTTCACAAAAATTGAACTCAAGGTTACAATCATCAAGCCCTTCAACTAGGTTTTTATTTTTTAAAGCTTTTAAGCCTTTCTCACCATTGTGGCCAAGCCTTTGATGCGAGATCATGGTATTTTCTACAGGAAGTTTCACCTCCAAGGAATTCGCCCCTAGAGGAATTTCAGTCTCCTTATCTTCTTAAGAAGACTTTCTTGAATTTTCAGAGAGACTATTGCATTGAACCGCATGTTCATCTAGCTTGTACAAAGTAAAAATTCAAGCACCCCTAGCCAACACCATTGAGCCTCTTATCATTTTGTAGCCACCATTCAAATAATAAACTTATACACCAACATCATTCAACTTGCTTACAAACAATAAATTTTGAGCTAGATCTGGTATATGCATTACACCATCAATCCCTTCAATCCTTCCATCAGGAAATTGAATTTTGACTCTTTCATGGCCAACTATTTCTAGAGATGAGTCACTTTCTAGATACACATTTCCACCAGTATACTTTTCATATTTTGTAAACCAATCTCTATGAGTTTTCATATGAAATTATTCACCTGAGTCGATCATCTAGACATCATATGATGCATAAGTTGCCAAGGCTGCAATGAAGGCATCTGCATTGCTCTAAGAAGAATCATTATCCGAAGAATTGATTTTCTTCTTCTTATTTTTCTCCTCTTTGCAATCCTTGTGGACATGGTCAGGTTTCCCACAATTCTAGCATTTCACCTTGGACTTCTTTCTAGGATACTTTGATCTCCCTTCAGACTTAGATTTAGACATCTTGTCTTTCTTCTTTCCTTTCTCCCTTGATCTGCCTCGAATAACAAGAGCCTTCTTTGCCATCTCAGAAGATTTCCTTTGCATCTATTTTGACAACAATGAAGCAACCACATCTTCCATTTTGAAAGTGGCTGTCATGCTCCCAATCTCCATCACTAAATGATCCCAAGAGTCAAGAAAATAACATAAGAGCATCATCATCTATCTTTACACCTACATACGTTAATTGAGCAATGAGCATATTGAATGTATTCAAATGATCAGCCATAAACACCCCTTCCTCCATCTTCAAAGAGTACAACTTCTTCCAAAGAATAGATTATTCACCAAGGATTTTCCTTGATAAATGTCACCAAGCTTCTTCCACAAATAGGATGCAAAATTCTCTTCATGAACATTCAAGAGAACAAAGTTTGCTAAACAAAGTCTTATCAACCCTTTTTCTTTTCTATCTACAAGGTCCCAATCTTGTTGCTTCATGCCTAATGGTTTTTTTCTAGACACGACAATCCAAAGATCTCTAGCTACCAGTAGATCTTTCATTTTGAGTTTCCACAACTCAAAATTGCCACCATTGAATTTCTCAATTTCAATCTTCCCTTATGTTATTTCCATCTTAATCTATAAATGAAATTACTATACTCCTCTACAAGAGTCCCACTTCAGAATTGGCACAAAAAACCTGCCTAACCTACAAGGATAACACAACTGGCTAGGGTCTGATACCACTTGTAAGGAAAGCAAGAGTGTGAAACAAATTTCTTAATGCTAATTCAGAGAGGATTTAATGCAAGTGGCTTTCAATTTCATTTATAAAATATTAAGATATACTTTTAATAGGAAATTACAAAATAGATAAGTACACATGCAGAAAATAGACACTAGATTTAACGTGGAAAAACCCTTACGGGAGAAAATCCCACCACCAAGAAAATATCACTTTATTATTAGTAAAAAATGGCTCACAATAAAGTTACAGATCAATCCTTCACGACATCAATTTTTAGTTTCACATAGCGAAATCAACCTAATCACCTCACATAGACTACAATTATACAACAGTAACTCTATCATACTATTACAATGCTATAACAACATATAGTAATGAATTACCATTCAACCACCGAACAATCAACCATTCCACCCCCAAAAAATTTCTCAAACATATTTTAAATCTCCATCAAACTTTGTCCATTCGATTACTGGCAGTTCAACCGTTCTTCCTTTCACACTCACAAGATATTCATTATCCCACATGGACTAAGTAGATGAACTAGTTTGGGTTTAAACAAAACCACCCACAAAATACTATGTGTCAGCATGTTGACCTTTTTTCTTTGAGCTAACATCACCACCAAGTCACCTTGACTCTTCACTTTTATCGGCTCATCAAAGTGTCAGAGCTATCGAAGCATCGGGCATCATGCACCAAGAAAACATTTCTAGACTTTCCACTAAAACCCCTGACATTTGTGATATGTCGATACCCAACTGTCAGACCAAGGCACCATCAGAGCTATCATAGGTTAGGGATGTTGAATAATTTTCAGCCTTTAAGAACTTTCAATGACTGAACCTTGATCATCGATCCTCCAACTACCGATCACCGATACTCCAAAGAAGACTAAGTAACAATTCTAAAGCTTAACAAAATTAACATGTGAACGTCGACATGCTGATGCTCGATCACCAATATAGGTTAGTAATTTGAGGCACTACTTCTCAACATCTTGCCCAATCGACATCTATGTATCCAATCAATGTGAAGTTTTTACTCTTAGGATACCACAAACCAAAATACTTTGTAGATTTTAGATATCTAAATATCCTTTATATAGCCTTGACATAAGTTTCTTTAGGCTCTTCTTGAAAACTATCTACCATCCTTGTTTATTTCATTATATTAGGTCTTGATGTAGTTACATACAAAAAGCTACCAGGCATTGACCTATACAAAGTGTGATCCATCAAATTAGATTCATCATCCTTACTCAATTTACACCTAGTAACCATAGGTGTACTCACTAATTTGTATTCTTCCATCTTAAACTTTCTTAACACATCTTTTATGTACTTATTTTAAGAAATGAATATACCTTTGTCTAATTGAGAAATCTATAAACCAAGAAACAAAGACAACTCACCAAGCATTGAAATTTAAAACTCATTTTTCATTACATCTTGGAGCCCTTTTCACATAGCATCACTACTACCACTAAAGATAATGTCATCAACATAAACAAAAATTTTAGGAATTGATCAATTTATATATTATGTACAAATTGCTATCTACACTACCTCTCTTGAAACCTTTTTGTTGCAAATATATATCTAATTTGGAATACCATGCTCTAAGATCTTGTTTAAGACCATAAAGATCCTTATTTAGTCTACACATAAAACCCAATTTATCTAAACACTATAACCCTTATGTTTGTTTAATGTAGGCTTCCTCTTCTAATTCTCCATTCATAAATGCAGATTTGACATCCATTTGATAAACCTTTGAATTCATGAATTTTGATAATACCAAGAACATGCTGATTGCTTCTAACCTTTCTACTATAGAAAATGTCTCCTCAAAAAATCAATTCCCTCAACTTGAGTATATTTTTTGCATACAATTATAGCCTTATTCTAGATTACTTTTCCATCTTCATTCAACTTATTTCTAAAGACCCATTTGGTACAAATGATTTTATTTTCTTTAGGTCTCGAAACCAACTCCCAAGTTTCATTTTTCTTAGTTTGAGTCAATTATTCCCCCATGGCATCTAACCAACCCTTTTCTTGTCTTTCCTATACATAAGAGCTTGGTTCTATTTTTAGTAATAAGGAAAAGTGTACTTGTTCATTTGCTTTCTTAATTCTTCTTTGGGTCCAAAATCCACTATCCACTATCCTTATCTCCTATGATTTGATCTTCAAAATGGTTCTTCTGAACATACCTAGCTAGAGTCTTAGTAATTGTGGTCTCTAAGTCAACTTCTAAATACTCATCATTGCTACAGATTAGAGAATTTTATTAGTCTTTATTTTTTCATCAATACTCACATTGACACTTTCCAAAATCCTCTTCAACCTTTTGTTATAATATCTATATTCCTTGCTTGTCATAGAATAACTAAGATAAATACATTCATCAGACGTAGAATCAAACTTACCCAAATTTTCTTCATTCCTTTTGATGTAGCATTTGCCTCCAAATATTTTGAGATGAACGGTTAAAGTTGGTCTTCCTTTCCATAGTTCATATGGTGTTTTAGTAGTCTTTGGTCTAGTTTGAGCTTTATTGAAAATTTAAATAGTCTTAAATGCTTCTCTCCAATACATATTTGACAACTTTTCTTTACTTAGAATTGTTTTGGAGATCTCCTGTATAGTCTGTTTCTTCCTCTCAACAACTCCATTTTATTTTGGAGTTCTAGGAGAAGAAAATTGTCCCCATATCCCACACATCTCATAGAATTCATCAGACTTGTTAGAGGTGAACTCTCCATCTCTATCTGATCTCAGACACTTGATTGTTCTTCTAGTTTCATTCTCAACCAAATTACCTTGAATTATTTAAACTTCTCAAAAGATTTTGATCTTTATTTTTAAGAAAGTAATCCAATTCATTTTAGAATAAGCAGTATAAAACACCTATCACCTTGAATTCTCTTTGTCCTCATTGGTCCATATAGATTAGTGTGAATCAAATCCAATGGATTTGTTGTAGAATATTCCTTATTAAGAATTTTTTTCCTTGTTTGTTTTCCCTCATGACATGGTTTGCAACTTTTAGATAGATGATTTTTGATAGTTGGAATGTCTCTTAACATTTATTTTGAACTAATCCTTACAAGGTCATAAAAATTAATGTTTCCCAATATTATGTGCTAGAGGAAATTCTCTTCCCTTTGTATAGCAAAATAGTCTTACCCATTGATCTCACAGAGGTGATGCAGACCACTATCAGTTTTTCTTCCTTCTACAACTAAATCTTTAGTACTAGCCTTCCTAATTTCACAACCTTTAACACTGGATTAAAACTTGTAGCCTTTATCACACATTTGAATTGCACTCAAAATATTATGCTTCAATCCTTCTACATATAAAACATCATGAGTTTTATTTTTTCCACCATCAAGACTCAAAATACCCATACTTGTAATCCTAGAAACTAAATTGTTACCAAGGTTCACAAATCCTCCATCAAACTCTTTTTGAAGTACATGAAAATTCTCTTATTTTTGGTCATATAACAAACATACACTATCAATGATCCATACATTCTTCTCCTTATGAGCATATAAAGTAGTTTGAACCACCATGAATTTTTTTAATCTTTTCTTCTCTGGTTTCTTCTTCCAAATTGTATTTATTTCACCATTCTGACTTATTGACTCATTTTCTTATGTGTTTGATATAGGAGTAATCACAGAATCACTTCTACAATTTCTAGCAATATATTTATTTTTTTAGCATTTGTGACAAATAATACTGAAATTATACAAAGGTGAAAATATATTTTTGCTAACAAAATTATTTCTTATCGCCAGAGTCTTTCTAAAATTCATAGCCTTATGATCAAAATGATTTCAATTAAAATAGTAACCAGAAAAAGATTCATTGGAACTAGTATTGTATCCTTATCCTCTTGAATTTTGTCTTCCATATCTTCTATTTTATCTATTCACCAGGATGAAGTCATCATTCAACACCTTTCTTTCATTGATTGCCACAGTTTGTTCAAATTTTGAACTTCCAGAGCCATTTTCTTTCAAATTCTTAATAGTTGACTTCATGGGCTTCTCAAACATGTAATTCCTTTGTATATCAGTAAAAATAATTCTAGTTTTGATATGTGGTGATCTCTTACTATCAATTATTTGATCCAAGATATTGATTCTCTTCCCAAACTTCAACTTCACTTTATAATTTATTTTTTCAAGATCTTTCCTTATTGACACAATATTTGATTCATATTATTCACAATCCTTATCTCTTGTTAGTAACCTTTCTATCAAAACTTCAATCCTCTTTTCCTCTTCCACTTGAAGTTTTAGGTCACTGACCATATTCTTTGCCTTCTCCATATTTTAAGATAATTTTTCTTTAGCTTTCAATTCTTCAACAATTCTTTTCTTTAGCCTTTTAATTTCCTTGTCAATGCAAATTAATTCTTCCTCAAGTTCTACTTCAGCATCATAATAATTTTTGGACTGTACTTCTACATCTTCTTTAGAGGTTTCCATATCCATGAAATATCCTTTTCTCCTTCATTTTTGGAAGTGGCTTGGTCATCATCATCAGATGAGTAGCCTTCCTCATTGATAAATAAACTTTTCTGATTTTTTGAAACTTTTTCCCTTTTGAAAATGACTTCTTTTCATCATTTCTAGATTATTTGTATGGAAGCTTGGCCATAAAATTTTGTACTTTGCCACAATTAAAAGATTTGAAAGGAATCTTACCTTTATATTTTCTAGAACCTCTCTATAAGTTTTCACAAATCTCACTTCCTTTGGATTAGATCCATATTCTAAATTAGAGCATCTTGCTCCTTAGACACTTTGAATTCTTCCTCTTTTCTTATAAATTTTTCATTAATTCTCATTTTATAGGTAGTTATAATTCTATGTAAAAAATTCATACTTAGAGTTAAAATATTTAGCTTCTTCAACAATAGAAACTTTAGCATCAAAATTTTAGGGAAGGGATCTAAATACCTTTTTCACAAGAATACCTTCTTTCAGTTCTTCACCACGACCTTTGATAGACATGACAAACTCATCAACTCGAAGCAAGAATGTGGCAATATTTTCCTCTTCCTTCATTTTCAGACTTTCAAATTGACCTCAATGAGTTTGAATCTTTGCTTGTTTGACCTTGTCATCACCTTCATAGATTTTGTGTAACTTAATCCATAATTCCTTCTTTTTCATGAAATGTATGATCCTTATAAAATAGAATTTCTTGCTTTGGCATTATTCTCACAAGCCTTCTTTCCAACCTAATCTTTTGGGGGGATTTTAGGGATCTCATATCCATCGATATCTGATTTCCAAACCTCAAATCCTAGGGTTATCAAGTATGATTCCATTCTTACTTTCCAAAAGGCGTAATTGGATCCATCAAAAAGTGGTTCCTTATTTGAAGAAAATACTTCTTGAGCCCATGAGTGTGTCATACAAAATATAGCTCATGTTGTTAACCTTTTTCACAGGAACTTGGATCTAATAGCAATTGAAGGGCACATAACATATTGAGGGGGGGTGAATAAATATATAAAAAATCTATTTAAAACTCTTTAATACAATATGAGTAACCATGAATATTAAATCATCAAGGAGCTAGTACTAATCAAGCAACATAGATGCACACATTCACATGATGAGCACCAGATTTACATGGAAACTGGGAACACGAAAAAATAAGGTGAGAAAAGATACTTGGAGCTACTACCTCATAGAAATAATGAACTACTTAGAATCATGAAGTAGGTGCCAAAATACTAGATAAATCAATCCCCAATTGTATTTGTAGGCAACGAATTACTAGAGACATGTAATGCCCCACCAAGTAACCCTAAAGGAAGTTGTAATTAACAACTTAAGCTAACCAATTTTTTTTTTTTTATGTGCAATTAACATACACATTCACTTACTAATTAACAACAACCTCTAAGGCTACAAGGTTAGGATTACTTTAACCCACACATACATATAACCATAGCATTATATACTTTATGAAATAAACCTCATACATCATAAGGATACCACATAACATAATAAGATAAATATCCAAGATACAATTACATAAATCCACCTCATAAATAAAAGAGGGGTAAAACTAATTAATTACATTTTGAAATACAACAGTGCTAGAAATGAATAACAAGATCCACGAGATGTCTTACTAGATGTCTCGCCACCAAGTACTGAAGATAAATGGGGACCCAATGGTGTATGGTGCATGTTCCACCCAACCAAGTGGTACCTGAAGGCCCACCCCCCATGCTAGGAGATAGTAACAATGCAACATGGACAAAGAATCTACTACCTCTAACCAAAGGTAGACTCAAATTGACACATATTGACTCAACCAAATACATGTACAATATAATTCTAACATTAACATGGTTACATTGCTTCTAGACATAATATTTATCATGTATGATAAAGAATTCATAGACACAACACACATCTCAATGTTATCCTAGATAGAGTGTCATCGCACAGTTTGTCATGAGATCTCCTCTGGGAATTCTTCATAGGCTCCGGTAATCCTAGTGACCTCAACCAAATCCTGGCCCTCATACTCACTCATGCGGAATCAACTATCTCTCGTGAGGACAAAATAGTTGACCTTGCCATTCCAAGCCTTCCCACTCATCCCAAGTCTAAACGAGCCCTTGTGTCTATGAGTGAGGTAAAATTATCTTGATTAGTGAGAAGTTAGTCCTAATCTTCTAAGTACATTACTTTAATTATCACTTGTTTAAATAACTTTTGAAGGTTACCCGGTTTACCTCTTTGGGCTCCAACACCTAACATAAGCCACTCTTCTATTTGACCACACACACCCAAACAATCCACCAACGGAATCACAAGTGCAAGCAAACTAGGCATCATAACCACTCCAACTCAAGGAGGAAACAAATAAAATAACTCACTCCAAACATCTTGGAGAAAACAAGTCACATAGTCCACTCCTTCCAAAGGAGGTACAAAATATCCCCGTTCATGGAAACCGAGTAAATACTGAAAAGACACTATGCACTACCCAAGGGAAAAAAACTGATTGACATAATGAATTGACAACCCTCATCCTCTAAGATCCTTTGGAAGATTTACAAATTTGGACCAACACTTAATCCCATATCCCACAATGCAACTTGACGACATAGCCACAAAATCATTCAAGTCATTAATCAAATATAGTATTTGGATTTTTTAAACCCATACTCATTCAATAGGTAACATTGAAAAAATCAAAGACATGATAATAGGGTTAGCTCAAATAATCATAAAATCCTTTTTCCCCAATCATGATCATACAAAAAAGATAACAACAATAGGCAAAGGCAAGGAAATATGCTAATTTCGGATATCTTAAATCCATTTCCCTATCTAGTACCTTTCGGTAATTAACCAATTACTTCAAATAGATCAATAATAGACTCCAATAATTGCCCAATCTTTTACCAAGAAAGGAAAATTATAATTTTATCAAAACAAGATATTAATTCATTTAAAATCATAATATACTCATGCAAGAAAATATTTCTTTCAATTATACTACTAACACACCTAATTACTATAATTCATTTAAATTCCTCTATTTCACTTAATTTCCTATTATTCCTTCATTGAAATATATACTTTTCACAAACTTATCTAACCATGCACATTAAGCATTTCAGTTTAAATCAATGCCTAATTACTTTGCATGCAATAATATACCTAAAACAGAACATCTAAAATATATAAACTTAAACAAATATATGTAGCATGCTTTATATAGTTAAATTCATATATTTTATTTATACACAACTATATTTAAAACATATGCTTACATAACCATTGTTTATAAATTCTCTATTTTCTAAACATTACCAGTCTGATTATTAATTATTTTTGGATAAAATTTAAACTTAAATATCCATTTTCCAATATACAAATATATTTATGTCAAATATAATATATTAATATTTAATATAAAATACATTTATTCTATATCAAATATTAAATACTAATATTTAATATAAATTATATTTAATTTATAATATCCAAAGAATAAAAATAATTAACCAAAAAAGAAAAACCTAATTGCAAAAAGTGATTACGAAAACCTTTTTGCAGCCACCACTTGTGACAGTGACTGGATGGTACACTATCAGTCAGACTGTACCGTCGGTACACTGTGCATTCTTCGCCGTCTATACATTGTACAGTGGTTGGCGGAGTTTGGGGAGGCCGCACTCCCCATGGGACAACACGTCCCCCCAAGCGATGGGGCAGCGCGTCTTTCCCATAGGGAAGAGTGGGCAGTGGGGTCATGACCACCGTCCACACAAAAAACAAATTTACACTTTTTCATTGTAATTTCATTTAAAAAAAAAAAAACCATAGAACAATAATTTTCGCCATTAATGCCAGTGCGAAATTTTTGCATGGAATTTCCAGAATAAAAGAAATTCGCCGACGATGTTTTCTCTTTAAAAAGAAAGAATAAATAACCTATCATATAAGTATATATATTTATATATTATATGTAAATACATATAATGTAGAAATATATATATATACATTTTACTAGAATTGATTTTACTGATAGAATTGAGGAAAATAATTAAAAAATAACCACCTACAGGAAAATGAATAAAATTTTCCAAAATGATTTTCTAAATTTCATAGAAGTTTAAAATTAATTCTTTAAACCATTCCTTCAAATTTCTATTATTAGAAAATAGGAAAATAAAATAAAATACAAGAGATCTAGATTTCTCCATTGAAAGTTTTCTAGAGAGGATTTTTTTTCAAAACCAAATCTAATTTTTTTCTAGAGGGATAAAATCCCTTCAACAATCTACATGTGTTGCACAATCTAAGTTTTTTTTTAACAAACAATTCTACAATTTCCTCCATTGAACATTAATTTCTAGAGTATATTTTTACAATTTCCTCCAAAATCTAAATAGTAAATTTTTAATATCCAATAATAATCTCTATTTCCAATGATTTTTAACAAACAATTTCTTTAATCAATATCTATTTGTTTTGAACAAACAAGAACAAGAACAACATGGAATAAAACCTGGATTTCGAAGCTACAGGAAAAGATGATTTTCTGATGCAAGCCTCCTCCAAAGATCTCCTGAATTTTCTTCAATCATGCAATGAATCCAATCCAAAATTCAACTAATGAAAACAAACTTCCTTCAAATCAATTCTACAATTTAAACTTCCTTCAAACCCTTCTCTATGCAAATTTTCCAAAGAATTCTTCTCTGCTTTCCAGATAAACTTCTCTTCCCAAAAAACTCTTCTTGAATGAATGAATCAATTTTCAATCAACTCTCCTTCTTAATTAAACATGCACTTCAGTCCTCAATCAAAATATCTTAAACAACCTAAATCTAATTGCATGCAAAATTGAATATTTAAATATCAATTTAATTTTCCATTTTGGAAAACCCACTTTCAATTTAAAATGCAATTTCAAATATCTTTCAATTTTAAAATACAATTTCAAATATCTTTCAATTTTAGCTTTTATTTAATTTAACCAAATAAAACTTAATTAATTAATTTTAATTATTTAATAACTAAATTCAACCCTTTTGAGATTAAATTTAATTAATTAAATAAATTAAATTTAATTAAATTAAACTTTATTAATAACTTTAAATATAACTTCTAAGCATGATTTTAATTTAATATTAAATAATCACCACTTTAACCAATGCAAACATTCTAAAAATTGATTAAATAATCACACACTTTTCAGAATCAAATAACATTAAAATAAGGTAAACTATGACTCAACAAACGAAACTGATGACACACTAAGGCTAGGGCATAGACTTGACACATGTTACCTAGCTACTATCTCCCGTTCAACTTAATCGTTGGATCGACATGCTCAAACCTGTGAAACTAGGTGGAGTCGATGTCATGTACCTGCAATCCTAAAAACATAGTAACCAACATCATATAATATGAACAACATAAAATACACACCATGAAAAGGAAGCCACGGAATCACAGGGCGCTCGCAAGCAAGTGATGCAATCCTGTCCCCTTCACCAATACACTCATCATAACTGACACTTCCATCATAATTCCATTAATCTCATAAGCAATTACATGTTATATTAACTAACATATTTACACCAATTAAAGCATGTAAACTAAAGCATTAGATAAATCAAATCACATAATATCGTTCATTGCTCTATAAATAGCAATCAAATACAAACACAAGATAAAGTATCTGAATATCCAGTAACATAAATCAACACAAAACAAGGACACACTATCCAGTCTAGAAAGAAAAACAGAGGGGTGTTACATTCCAAACCCTAATACAAAGACACGAGCACCAACTCAAAGGGGTAAGACACTAGTTTTACCAGATTACAAAGATACGATTTAAAAATATTTAATATTGATTACATAGCTTGTAATTGATTTGATCTACCTTCAGACACTCTCCTACACAAACTATGATCTTCTAATAATGGCACACAAGGATTGCAATGTAACTCACTTTACATCACTTTGATATTAACATCAAGGTCACTAGCTACATAAAATCCCACAAACATGATAATGATTATTCATCAAATGAATCCTAGTCATAAATTCTACATACCAATAAATTAATAATATTTCATGCTGGCCAAGAATCTCTTAACACCATCAACAATTAGCTAGGTCAGATAAGGGTGTACCTAAAATCAAATTGACATGAAACATATAGCAGGTCAGTCCTAAAGTAATTTTGTTTCCAGCAAAAATAGATGATATTATGTGCTTCCTTTAGAGATCTTAACTTATTCATATTTTATCTTCACATGCTCCCTCCAGCTGGCACCCTTCTCAAGCACAAACACTCAAACATTATTCACAATTAGCCAACCAATACAAAAAATACTCTATTACATCCAAATTTCTTTCTATTAAAGCTCCAGCTCTAAAACTCTAGAATCTGATACAACATGAGTAGATTTACATTAGGTTCAAGATACAAGGAATAAAATTTAACTATGGTAGAATGTGGAGCAAAACACTATAACAGTGTAACACAGTGTATGAGAAAAAATCTACAGAATACTTTCATAAACACTTATAGACTACTTACAACAACTAGAATAGATACAAGCATGATATTTCATGAATACTACAAGTAGTCTTCTTCATAGTGTATATCACACTAGAATGGTGTTCTCAAAATCTCTAACATGACATGATCATGGAAGTAATACATCTTGATTTTAAAATCTCAGATACAATAGAAATAATTACATTTAATTCTCACCGATCTACTAACATCACCCCATTGGCATCGATGATCTCCTTTAACATCAATAGCACCTTTGACACCAATGAAAATATATGTTCAACATATGGTTTTCATTTCACCATTGGTTTTGTCTATATCACCTATAATAAAATCATAGGGTTAATTGATATTGTTGTATTTTTTCTTTATTGGGAGTTTTTATTTTACCATGGTTAGGGATTGGATCATTGTAGATTTCAAGATCAATATAAGATGAAATGCTAGGATGATCCACAATGGTGATGTATCCTCAGTCAATAATATCTAGAATGGGATTTTTAAGTTTCATACAATTAGGTGTTTTGTGGCCTTTGACTCTATGGTATTCAATATATTCATTCTATTTGTACCATGAGGGTTTAAACTAGTTCTCTTCATATCATCAAAGTTTAGGAAGCTTGATAAGATTAGAGAAGACCAATATTCTTAGGGTAGATTCAATTGGATCCCCTAAGGAAGTTTATTTTTCTATTGAGTTGGTTTTCTATCTAGGTGGTCCTCTTGGAAGGGTCACTTTTTGATTGTTTGGCTATAGGTTTAATGATGGTTGTACATTTTGGAAAAAAATTGCATCTACCACACCATCATTGACATTTTTTTTAGTTTTTCCCATAGGCAGGGTTTGTTGTTAGATTGTGATCCATTGTCTTTGTTTTCCTTGTAGATCTTGATAAGAACATTAAAGATGAGAGCCTTTTTGATAGTTATCCATTTTTTATGACCTCATAAAAAGTATTATCACATTACACTTTGAAGTGGAAGCCCATCTCTTGATTTATATATATGCACAAGTTGTTTTTCAAGGATAGTCCATGAGAATTTTCTTTCCATGTTCCTCCATCTTTGTAAAAAATATAACTAATGATTTTTTGTTTCTTTGTTTAGTATTGAAAAATTTAGTCTTAGATATTTGATGCTTGATGTTATATGATAAGTAAGCAATGAACTCTTCTTCTAACTTGTGAAAGGATTTAATTCTATAGGAGAGATGAGAGAAACATTCAATAGATTAACCTCCTAAACTCTAAGGAAAGAGGTGTATTAAGTATGTGCTATTGTAGGAAAACCAAGGAAAGATATGTAAAATTCCCTAATCTATTCATGTGGGTCACCCTTTCCTTTATATTTTCAAATTTGGGAATTTAAAAATTGTGAGGGAAAGATATCATAGGGATAGATTTATCAAAATGATAGGGACATATGTCTTCAAGTGTGTAATTTTTATTTGTGTGTCTCAATTCAATGTTAGATATTGTATTCAACAAGCTTTAAATTTATTGTGCCAGTTCATTTTTAGGTGTGGAGGTGGACATGTTGGTGGAGGTTGAGTGATAAATTTTGGAGTGATAGATGATTGATATTGTGGAATGTTGGATGACTTGAATGAATTATTGTGATTTTGGATGATTTATTTGTAGGTATGGTGAATGTGGAGGATTGAGACTTATATGGGATGCATGTGTTTGTAGGTATGGTGAATGTGGAGGATTAATATTTATATGGGATGTATATGTTTTTAGGTATGGTAAATGTGGAGAATTGAGAATTATGTGGAATGTATGTTTTTGTAGGCATAGTGAATGTGCAGGTTTGAGAGTTATGTGGGATGTATGTGTTTTTCATTATGGTGGATTTGAAGGTATAGGAGGTGTATGGGCTGGATGAGTAGATTTGAGGTCTAGTTATGGGAATGGATGTAGTGACATGACTAGATGTGATAGATCCTTGGTAAAGTGAATTAATCAATTATTGAGGTTATTTTTATGAATGAGTACTAAATTAAGGTATGGAGGATTAGATTAAATAAATTGGTATAGATATTTGGGGAATGGAGATATTAATTGATTTTGGTATGGATATTTTTTGTGATTGGTATAGTTGATAAAAAAATGCCTCCTAAGGTACTTGATAAAGTAATGTTTGTAGGATCTTATTCTTTAAGAATGGTGGTATCAAAATTAGGAGGTAACTTGACACCCTTTTGCATAAGAAAATAACAATTGGGATCTAAATCAATAAGATTGTTTATGAATTTAATCATATTAGGATCTTGTTGTATTTCTTGTAGTTTGGTTGGTGATAGATTAGAGGCATTGTGAGTGTTATCTCCTAGAACAATAATGACCTCTGAAGAATATGGCTGGGGTGTTTGGTATCCACTTGGGTCAAATATATGGGAAGGCATTGCAAACTCATGTTGATGAACATCCATTTTTGTCCCTACGTTATCATTATTTTGATGATGTTCCATGAGTTTCTTATGTTGAGACCTTTTGATAGGCATACAAGTTTCAAGACCTTGGTAAATGATGTGTGAGGTGAAAGTTGGATGATGGAGTATGGATTTGGGGTTTTGTACTTAGAAAAAAGATGATTAGAATTTGAAAAAGATATGATGATTTGAATTATTTTTTAATGTTTTAATTTATAAAGTATGATGTTGGATAGAACCATGATAGACCAAATTTAATCTACATATTCTAACGATGATTTTTAGGATATAGATTATTTTACTTCAACTAGAATTTTGAATTTAAGAAAAAGGACAAAGAGTGGAATTAGCAATGTGAGCGTAGACAAAACTCCTATGCTAGTTTATCAACTAGTGATATGGGATAATTGAAATATCTACTTGAAATAGGAAAAAATTCAAGAAAAAAGGAAAGCTAGAGAAAAAAGATAGGAGATCTAGATTAGACTCTAAATATTTTTGGTTGTTGGATTTAAGATGAATGGATGATTAGGGATATGCTGAAATTTTTTATTGTCCAAATCAAGGATATTTATCCTAAAGTAAAAAATAAAAATATATGATATTTTTGATGGATAGGAGATGGGTTTGACTAAAAACTTTGATTATGGATTGGATAATGGAGATGATAAACTCAATTTTAGTTTTTTAGGTTTTCTCTAAGTTTTTCTAGACAAGAAAATACAAGTCTAATTTTGTAATGGTTTGGAATCTCAGGTAATAATAAAAAGTGTAATCAAATGCATAAAATAATAAATCAAAAGTGAAACTCTATGAGAAAAATGCATAGGAAAATAGGTAAAAAGTGTCTTAGAATTTCTTAGAATTGCAGGGATATATCTCAAAAGTATAGCTCTATCACATAGATGTACAAAATAATAGATCAAAATCACCACAAAAATAATTAGAAGCATAGGTATATATCTCAAAAGTACATGCCTATAGATCAAAATAGCCACTCTATTAGATATATTTGTAGAATGACATATCAAAAAGAATAGTTATGTCAGTCATATATACAACTATAGGTCAAAATCATAAGTCTATGTGTCAAAAATATAGTTCTACAATGGATGATTTTTTGATAGATTATTTTTGGAAAGAGCTCAAGAAAAAATAAGATGGTTGATGATTCTTCAAGGTATTGAATCTAAATTCCTTTTTAATAGTCTTACACATGAATAAATAACATGCACATTAACATCTCTAGAATTATTCAAGTAGGTCTATCTTTAAAGTGTAGGAACACCCAATAAAATACATAAAAGAGTTTATAGGTATGGATATAATGGCACAAGAAATTTCATTTTACCTATCTTTGGAGGCTTTAACACCTTTAGCCCAAAGATTTTTTATCTCTACCCAAGGAGATACATGGTGAATAAATTCAAGCTTGATACAAAACTTTGCACCAAACTATAAAGATGGACATGGGCAAAGTGTTAGTGTAATTAATATTTAATTACACTTGCATAACTTTACTTAGGTTGAGCTAATTTTAGGTCAACATTAGGGTTGCATACTTTGCTTTTATAAAGCAAATCATCTCATTGTAATATCGGATTCCTGAATAATATTTTTTTGCACATTGACATGCAAAGCTCTGCTTTTTTATGTTTTCTCTTCTATGGAAGGTGTTTAGGTTTGCATGTCTGATCTAGGGTTTCTAACATGATATCAGAGCCTTGACATGCAACCCCTTCTCAAATTCTAGAGAAAACCATTGCAAATTTTGTTCGGGGTTCCTCGAGGATTTTATGCCTTGAGTTCATTTATGCAGCATCTTGGATCAGATCAGGATTCACCATTGGATTTAGAGCACTAGAAAAAGTCAGTTTTGGCTTTCATTTTGTAGATTTTGGCCATGATTTGCTAGATCTGTGAGGGTTTCAGTTTTGGTGATTTTTTGGAAGCTCTGGAGGTAGCCGTTTTTTTGAAGCACTTTGAGCAGAAATAGAGGTCACCATTGCGTCCGCAGCAGCAAAAAGCCCTAAGATCGCCTTTTGTTTCATTGATTTTGGTGAAGTTGGTTCGGAGGGCAAAATTTTTTTGCCAGGGAAGCCATACGGCCTCCCCAACACGCATTTCGAGGCGCTTTTTCTCACAAAAATCGAGAAAAAAAATTAAAAATGCGTCGAAGTTCATGCTGCTAGTTAAAAAGCTCACCACCGCCGCAGCACCACCGAGCATCCACCCAGTAGCCACCACCGCTGGTGGCTCCACCGGTCTACCGCCTCCTATCCAGCTCCGCCCGCCAGCGCTCAGCCCCCACGGGCTCCAACTCCTCCAGCCGCGGTCATATGGGGGACCGGGCGCTATGCGCCCCACCCCTGGCCCCTTCTGCTTCGTTCGACAGTCAGATGGGTGACCAGGGGCTCCACCCCAGCCCCCTGTCCACCAACCTCTGGTCGCATGCAGGACCAGGGGCCCATTTTTTTAGCCCCTTGGGCTGTCTGCAGGCCTTATTGGCCATTCTGGAGCACCTTTGACAAAATCGGGCGTAACTTTTGCGTACGGTGTCTGTTTTTAGCAAACGAGATACCATTGGAAATCTGATTCCGGTGCCAATCTATTTAATGTTTTAGTTTTTCTATATTTTGCTCCAGATTTATTTTGCAGGTCCTTGAACTCAGATGTTGTTGTTTTCACTCTGGAGGGCATATCTTTTGACTCGGTGATCCTTTTTTCACCATTCTTGTGGCATTGGAAAGCTGGTTCAGTCCTCTACACAGATATGAGGTCTATTTTTTATTTTATATTTATGCATGTTAGGAATTCTCTCCTTTTGCAGTCATTGGGGATTGTAATAAACGAACTGATATAAAGTTCCACCAGGGGGGTTTCTTGCATAATAATCTTCATTGTGTTTTGATGACAACTTGCATGGGTTGTAATCTGGTTTCTTAGATTCTTATTGGCCATATTTTATCTTAGCTTGACACATACTAGATTCATTTTGGTTCACACTTTAGATTGAGAGCCTATGGTTAGTGATCCGCATCGGATCCATCTCAGTTTGAGGGCCACTAAATTTGTGGTTATTGTTCTCGAGTCTGTATGGTACTTTTTCCCATGGAAGAGTTTCAGTCTCAATTTTGACATCGGCATCGAGATTCACAGCTTCCAGATTCTGTCATCATCATATCATCTACTGTTGCTCTATGGATTCCAGGGTTGTTCCAGTTTGGTGTTTTCGAGTGTTTCGTGGCATCGGGTCTATTGTCACATTATTATGATTCCGATATGGTTTCTTGTAGACAGAAGTATCTTTCCTTGCTTGCCAGATTGCAGTTCTAGTGTTACTCCACAGTGTTCTTCTAGTGCTTCTTTGCAGCAGTCATCTCATTGTAGGGGGGGTTGTCCCACTAGGTTTTCCTTCTCTACCTCATTATTGCATTTGTACATGGGTACCTGACTTGGCCTTGTTGCCGGGACCCATTCATGCTTTCTTGCATTCATCTTAGTTTTAGGTGCATGCTTATCTAGTCTCCCTAATTTGCACTTATGGGGGGGTGTTAGTGTAATTAATATTTAATTACACTTGCATAACTTTACTTAGGTTGAGCTAATTTTAGGTCAACATTAGGGTTGCATACTTTTCTTTTATAAAGAAAATCATCTCATTGCAATATTGAATTCCTGAATAATATTTTTTTGCACATTGACATGCAAAGCTCTGCTTTTTTATGTTTTCTCTTCTATGGAAGGTGTTTAGGTTTGCATGTCTGATCTAGGGTTTCTAACACGAAGGTCTTATGATTTCTAAATACAATTATTTCTATGGATTTTGTGAACTGAGGATCCATCTACAAATTCTCAAGTCTTGAATTTTCTCTCATATCCTCTTCACCAAATAAGTCTTAGTGGATTGAGGGTCTTATGGCTCAGCCAAAGACAATAGTAACTCACTCTTGAGGTACAATTTTTTGTCTCGTAACTTTATATAATCCACTAGAAAACATGGTTGATGTCATATTTTGGGGTGATGAAATCCCTAAGAATATTTCCTAAAGGGAAATATTGATGCTATTTCTTTTGATCCCTACACTTACACAAAGTGCAAGGGGAAAGAATACAAAAGCTAGCTCAAACTTGGTTTAACATAAAAAATAAGTAAACTAGAAGGTGTTTTTGATCTCCAAGCTCACATGTAGAGAAAGGAGAGAGAATATACACCAAATAGCCTATAGAAGAATGGGAAACAATTTCATTATCCCTTAATAAATTGAACTATATAATTTCTCTTTCTACACCCTTAATATTCGAGTATACATAGGGTTATACTTGTGGTCAACTTATGGATACCTTAAATCTTGATTAAGTCATATTATCATTATTTTATTTTTATTTAGATATTTAGGATTTCCTATGGCTTATATAGGGTTATTTAGGTCAGCTTGGGTGATATCCTAGGCATAAGTAGGATATATATAGGAGGCAGTGAGTCTTATTTGATCACCAAATTGTGAACTGTGTTCTCATTGGAGATATGTGGAGGTTTTAAAACTCAAAGTGGTTTATTATTCTCATATATTATCAAGTATTTTCATAATATATCATATTATATATTCTATTATGCAAGTTATTTCATTACAAGTGGTATTAGAGCATGATCTTGGCATTGTGAAGCTAGGACAATTTTTTTTTTTTTGATGTAGGAGCATCCCTAGTTGTGAAGAAATCATGTATCAACCAAAAACATTTCTTTTCTTGAATTGCATTCAATATAAGTTTTATCATTTCATTATGAATTTCACCACATTATTGTTTCTTAGCTTGCACAGTAGGATATAACATATACACATGGAAATATATCACATATCTAGATTTTAGATCATTTGCATTTGTTTTTGGAAAGTTATCACTCTTAGAATTTCACTGTATTTCTCAATCAGAGCATTTGGGGCTGACCTGGTCTAGATTTCTTAGTGCAGACCTATTCCAGACCATTTGGAGCCTAATAGAACATCATACAAGCATTTTGGGTCCTATGGGATCTATCTTGGAGATTCAAAAGACATTTCCTTTTGTGAAGGATTATCTTTCATATTTTGAGGCCGAACTTTCACACTTGATCATTAATCGGGTTTACGAACCCTTTTGGCTGACACAAACCTTTGTTGGATCTTGAGAAGCGTATTTATAATCATTTGTAACTCATAGGAAGTTATTAGTTTTAGAAGTATGTTTTAGGATTCAATATTTTTGCATCAACTCTTTGAGGGATTTTAATAAGGCCTTTAGCTAGTTGTAATGTTGAATTTCCTTGCGGTAGGCCTGTGAGCCTAATTGTTCACCCATGAGGCATATTTTGCATGAAAGATTGTCAATTCAATAAAGAATCATATTTGTAGATGATTTTATTATGTTATTTATACTACATGTTGACTCTAAGCTACACAATTTTGATTGTTCTTTTTGAACCCTCCATCTATGACTACACCAAGTGGTATCAAAGAAAGTTTGTGAGTCCTGAAGGAATTCCTTGAGGTCAACAGATTGTTGACTTGAGAAAAATTGCATGTGTTTTCAACTGATCACCGATTGTGAGGCAGTTGAAACCCTTGTAGCCAAATTTCCAAATTAAGGAAATTGCACCAAATTCAAGGGGAGATATGTCACCAAGGAGAGTGCCTACTATGGAAAATGTTGCTAGAATAATGGATGAGATGTTGGAAATGGTGCACGAGATGCGAGTCTAATTGGATGTAGTAGAAGAAGATCGAAGGCGAGGCTTAAACCCTAGACATGAGGATGAAATAGATCATGTTGTGAATCAAATTCTAGAATCCCTAAGTGAAGAAGAAGAAGAAGAAGAAGAATCAGATTAGATGAAGATGTTGAAAGCAATTTCTAAAATTGGTAAGTGACCTAGAGTTGAAATTCAAAATTACACGGGAAATTTAAACCCTCAGGAATTGATTGATTGGATCAATGAAATGGAAAAATACTTTGAATATGAAGAAATTGAAGACCCAAAAAGAGTCATATTTGTAAAAAAATAGTTGAAAGGTCATGATGCTTTATGGTGGAAATAAGTTTGATTGGATAGAAATAGGAGAGGAAAAGAGAAAATCACCAAATGGGATATAATGGTGACAAAGTTGAAGAATCAATTCATACTAGAAGATTATGAACTTGAATTATTGAATATATTGTAGAACCTGAGACAAAAGGAGATTTTTGAAGGAGTATACTAAAGAATTCTAAAAAATGATCATTAGGACTAGACATAGTAAACCAAGAAAAGAAAAGGTTGCACATTAGACAAGTATTCTTGGGTAAGTTTTTAATTGTTTACTTGGATGATATTTTTAATTTCATTAAGACTAGAGAAGAAAATTTGTTTCACATTAGACAAGTATTGCAGAAGTTGAGAGAAGATAAGTTGCTAATTAATGTCAAGAAGTGTAGCTTTATGAAGACAAAGTTGGTATATTTGGGTTTTTTTATTTCTACTAAAGGATTGAATATGGACCCTGAGAAAGTGAGAGAAATTATTGATTGGCCTACATTGGAAAAAATTGAAGAAGTGAGATCATTTCATGAATTAGCTATTTTCTACCGGAAGTTTATTAGGAGTTTTAGTAGCATTTGTAGACCCATGATAGAAACAATGAATGGAGAAAAGGACTTTAAGTGGACATCCAGAGCACAAGGGAGCTTTGAATTGTTGAAGAAAAAGGTGATAGAACAACTAGTGTTAGCATTAATAGATTTTGACAAAGAATTTAAAGTTGATTGTGATGCAAGTGGAAACACAATAGAAGTAGTATTGAGTCAAGAAGGAAGACCTACAACTTATTTCATTGAGAAGTTGAATGATTCTACAAGAAGATATTCAATTTACGATCAATAATTCTATGCAATAGTTCAAGCCTTGAAGAAGTGGAGATATTATTTGTTTCCTAAGGATTTTGTGTTATATATGGATCATCAAGATTTGCAGTATTTGAATGGTCAAGGGAAGTTGAATCAAAGACATATGAGATGGATTGAGTTCTTGTAGAGTTATACATTTGTGTTGAAGCATAGGAGTGGTAGGTCAAACAAAGGTACATATGCATTGAGTAGAAGAAATAATTTTTTGATAGAGATGAGGGTAGAAGTATTTGGTTTTAAAGAACTGAAGCACATGTATAAGGATTATGTATATTTTGGTGAATCTTGGAGAGAATGTAAAGAACCAATAGTGACACACTGGATCCAATGGTTGGATTATTTCATTCAAGAAGGCATGTTGTTTAAAGGAAATTAGTTGTGTATTTCAAAATGTTTAATTAGGGAGAATTTGATCAAAGAGAAGCATAGTGGAGGATTAGTAGGATATTTTGGAGTGGATAAGATAGTAGCTTTGGTGAGTGAACATTATTTTTGGCTACAAATGTACAAGGATATCATGAAGTATGTTTAAAGTTGCATAATTTGTCAAATTGCAAAAGGGAGTAGTCATAATACTTGATTGTACAAACCTTTGATAGTACAAGAGAGACCTTGGGAAGATATAAGCATGGATTTCATATTGGGATTGCCAAGAACATAGAGAGGATATGATTCAATAATGGTATTAGTAGAGAGATTTTCTAAAATGGCACATTTAATTCCTTGTAATAAGACTAATCATGTTGTCCATGTTGTTGACTTATTTTTCAAGTAGATTGTGAGATTGTATGGATTACCTAAGAGTATAGTTTTAGCTAGAGACACAAAGTTCATTGGATACTTTTGGAGGACATTGTGGAAGAAGATGAAGACAAACTTGAAGTTCAATTCAACATATCACCCATAGACTTATGGACAAACAGAATTGGTAAAAAAAAATTGGATAACTTATTGAGATGTTTGGTTGGAGATAAGGCAAGAAATTAGGATATTTTTCTACCACAAGTAGAGTTTTCATACAATAATTCAGTAAATAGGAGCACAAGGAAAACATCATTTTAGATTGTGATAGGAACACATTCAAGAGGAGTTGTAGAGTTGAGAGACATCACTATGGAGAACAAGAGGAGCATGAAGGTAGAAGAGTTTGAAGATTTCATGGAGACATTGCATAATAAATTTTGGAAGCATTTGGAGGACATGAATAGTAAGTATAAGTGTAGACATGTAAAATTGACTTAACACCTATCACAAAATACGAACAACATCGAACAACATCAAACAACATTGAACATCATCCTGCAACATTCGGTAATGTCTTGGAATGACTCAAAACATCTCAAAATTATCTTGGAATGAATCAGAATCATCTTGAAACATCTCATGATATCTTGGAATGACTCTGAATCATCTCAAAACATCTTGTAATATCTCGAAATAACTCAGAACATCTCAAAATTGTTTGAGAATGTCTCGAAACATCTTAGAATTGTCTGAGAATGTCTCAGAACATCTTAGAATCATCTGGAACATCTTGAAATCATACCATAATGTCTCAAAACATCTCAGAATCATCTCATGACATCTCAGAATCATCTCGTAACATCTCATAACCATCCTGGAATGACTCAGAATCATCTTGCAATGTCTCAAAATCATGCATCTTGAAACATCACACAAAATCACACCACATCGAAACAACATCCAAAACCCTAATTCTGCTATTAATTAAATAAAACAACATTATTAATCTGTTCACTTTTTCATCATTTTTGACAAATTAAATAAATTTCATTTATTTAATAAAGTCCTAAAAATCCTAATTCTGCTATTATTTAAATAAAACAACATTATTTGATTAATTCATGTTTCATCATTTCAACTAATTAAATAAATTACATTTATTTAATAAAGTCCTAATCACACTTTATTTTGTGTTTATTAATTAAATAATGACAATTATTTAGTTACATCGCTAAATAACCTTATTCCCCTAAGTTGATTAAATTATTAAATCATAATTTAATTACAACACTTTCCCTCCAAAATTTGAATAATTAAATTAAACTATTCAAATAAATTATCAAAAATTAAATCAAACTAATGCAACTTTGTTTGAAAATGTCAAACTTGATTTGCACATTCAACTCCAAAAAGGAATTAATTAATTAAATCAATTAATTCATATTCCTCGGCTATTTTCTTATTAAGCAAATTATGATTGCTAGCTTAGCAATCTAAATTGTTAACTAATCAATCTAAATTTCTAACTGAGCAATCTAAGTTGTTAACAAATCAATGAATTTTTTGAACTAAGTCATCAATTTCCTAACTAAGTCATCTAAATCCTAAGTGATTGTAATGTCCCGCCATGCAACCCTAGAGAAAGTTGCAAAGAACTACTTAAACAGACTAATTTTTTTTTGTTTAAGTATAATTAATAAGTTCACTAACTAATGCCAACAACCTCTAAGGTTACGAGACAAAGGTTATATAGAACCTCAACAAAACATACATTTAAACCATGCTAGTTTTTAAATTATCAATAAACACATACATTCCAATTAAGATGATTTACCTCAAACATAAGATATAACTTTCAAATGCATTAATCCATTCATTAACAATAAGGTTACAACACTAATTCCACAAATGAGGCAAGTTCAATAAATAAGGTTACAATTACAAATTCCGCCTCGATAACAATGAGGGGTAATAAAACACAAGATCAACTGAATTAACAAGGCATGAAATGAACTGGATCATACGAGCTCTCTAACTGGAAGTCTCGTCCACATGATCAAGAAGAGAAACCCAATGGAGAAGGGTGCATGCTCCACCCAACCAAGTGGAACCCAAAGGTCCACCCCCCGTGCTAGGAGATAGTAACAAGGATTTCTAACCAAGGACGTCTACCTCTAGACATAGGTTAACACAACCAAACTAAAATAAATACAATGACATCACAATCACAATGGTTACATGCTTCTAGAATTAACATAATCAACTGCATCACTCATGCAAACATACTGTTGACCTAGGAGAAGTGTCATCACAATGTTACATAGGTTATCCTGGTGAGTCTTCCTAGGCCCCAGCCCCCAACTCGGGTTATCCTGGTAACTTCTAACGACTTCCGGCCCCTCATGTAATCCAATGCAAAATCAGATATCTTTTGTAGAGGCAAGATAATGATCTTGTCATTCTAGGCCTTCTCATCTCAACCCAAGTCTTTACAAGCCCTTGCGTTCATGAGTGAGGAATAATTATCTTATTAAGTGTTTGATACTATGGATACTCTAATCAGTTAATTAAGTTATCACTGGATTAGCTAACTTGCAGTGAGTTATCCTGGCACCACTTTGTGTGTCGGCCCTCATTACAAGCCACTCCTCTAAGATGACACATGGAACAACTCCACAACCCAAGGGTACACAAGTGATACACAAGGATATCACATCCCTAACCATGACATACAGTCAACACACTTCCGTTTGTGATAACCGAGGAACAAACTGGTTAAACC
Source organism: Sequoiadendron giganteum (assembly GCA_007115665.2). Lineage (NCBI taxonomy): Eukaryota > Viridiplantae > Streptophyta > Pinopsida > Cupressales > Cupressaceae > Sequoiadendron > Sequoiadendron giganteum. The sequence goes on from CM021104.1 coordinate 483,346,313, forward strand.
CACTTCCCAAGGCCATCTAAAGGTTGACTACATAGTACAACAACCCACAACCTTGAAATCCCAATTGGAAGACTTGTCAATAGCTAAGATCCACATTTCCCAAATGACAACACGTACAGATCAAAACAAGGCAAGATTTAAATCTACTTTGGGTTCACTAAACCCATTTCCTCACTAACCTTCTGTACTCAATGCATTAGATAAACTGAATTAAATACATCATTTAAAATAAGGGAGGAATAATACTAATCATTTATTTCCACATTAACATTTGAATACATGAAACATTTACCAGTACGACAACAATTCAATCTCCCATGTTTAAATAAAATATTGTTTCCCATATTCAATAAAACCCATTCTTTAAAAAAAAAACATCCCCATTTAAACAATATAATAATGCAATGAAATTTCCTATTTAATATGTTAATATTAACACATTAGTATTATTATTATTATTTAAAAAACCTCATAATATTATATAATTAAAATATAATGATAATTTGTAATATGAAAATATTATAACAATTATAATATTAAAATATTATAAAAATTATAATATTAAAATAAAATAATTTATTATTATTATTTTATTTTATTTTTATATTTTAAAAAGGTCCAAGGGCATGTGCCTCAGTTCGTGTGTCAACCCTTAGGGTTGAATTGCGCAACCTCAGGGCGCATGCATAAGGATGTTGGGCAGGAGAATGAAGTCGACCGCGGGTTTTCCCAGGTGATGATGGTTTTAACAGTGGGCGACGGAAGTACCAAGAAGTGATGGAAATGCCACCAAGGGCGGAAAAGGAGGAGGTGGGTCGGTGCGGGCGGTGCTGGCATAGCCGGCCACCACCAATGGTGGCGCGGTTGTGCACTGCACAATCAACTAGCATTGTTGGTCATCACGGCTGTGCAGACCGCACAGGCCACGAGGGTTGTTGGGTGTGGCTCCCCCATGCCGCTTCCCATGGGGGTGGCGGTGGGGTGAGCCCCCAACCCCCAACCAAAATAATTTCTTAAAATATGACTGTCATTTTTTTTTAGGGTTTTTAAAAAAACAGAAGCTAAAAAATACAGGCATTTTACAATTTCGAATTTTTTTTTTTTTAAAAATAAAATAAAATTTTCCAGCATAACTTTACAAGGGAGAAATTTAAAAAATAACACAAGCACATATATACATATACACACATTTTTCATTCATCCAAATGAGGTTTCCATCAAATTGAAAAAACCAAAATTGAAGATCAAACAGAATTGAAATAATAAATTATAAACATAATTTCATTTAAAGAACATGAACCTATTTTCTTTGAAGTTGAGCAAAGACCCTGTTGATGCCTTGATTCCCTCTTCAGTTCCTCAAATTCTTCAAGCTTTAATCCAAAAACCCACAAAATTGAACAATTTCTTCCTCTTCTCTTTCAATTTTTTCAAAATTCCATGCCCATTATTTGTGAAGAAATTCCATAATAATGAAAATTTTCCCCAAAAAATCCTACAACCACCCTCATCAATTCTCCAAAACAGAAAAATGCAAAAGTCTTTCTTTCAAATTTTTGAATTCAAAAAATGCTAAATTGAAATTTTAATACATTTTCTTTTATTTCCATTTTCAAACCAAATATACATGCATTTCCAAAATGAATGATCTTACCCATCTCAACACAAATAATTTGAATTAATTAATAAAGTAAATCTAACACATGATTAAATTATCTATTAATTAAATTAAATTAATTAATAAATTAAATCACTTTTCTAATATCTAACCAGATAAATTTACTCACTAACTTAACTATAAAGCAAATACTTAACATCCTTCTAACTTCCAAAATAAATTGAAACAAGGCAATTTAAACAATATAAAACAACTGGACCATGCTAGGACCGACGACACACTATGATCAGGGTGACAACTTGGCACCGAAATCCTAGCTACTATCTCCCAATCGAATGTCATTGGACCTTGGACACACTCAAACCTGTGAAACCAGGTGGAGTCGATGTCCTATACCTGTCAACCTGTGAACAAAGAATATATCCACATGTAATAATATGTCATAAATAAGGAACACCGTGAAGAGGAAATCACAAAATCGGAGGGCACTCGCAAGCGCGTGATGCGATACCATCCTTTTTACCAATACAGTAGTACTAACTGACGCATCTAATATAGCAACATAATCAAAGCATGAAACATCATAAATTTAAATATCAACTTATGCTAATTCGAAACATGCCATAATAATCACATCAAAATATAGTATCATCACATCAAGGTACATCATGATAAAATAGTGATCAACTATAACCAAGTGCATAGTCCAAGTACACACCATACTAAAGCATAAAATTGGAAACAACATCGTTTGAACAAAAGATCAAAACGGAGGGGTATTATAGTGATCAATCTAAAAACCCGACTGATCAATGCAATCCCTTACTAGCCAATCTATTTCTCAATCACACAAATTGTGCAATCAACTTTGCACAATATTCTCATGTCAAAATCCTCTCAACACACTTTGACCGTTGATCTGGATATTCTCCAACATGATCCTGATCATCCATTTCAAAACTCATTTTTTATATAACAAACCCCTTTCCTCACAAATAAGGATAAAAAAATCAACATCATTTGCACAAAGAAGTACTACTGACATTCACAACCACCATTGTTATAGCTTCAACCTCATTTCTTCAATCAACCAACATCAAGAAATCATTACTCAAGATTTTTCACATGAACTTTGGAGGCTTTGCGATGATAAGAACAACCCAACATCAGGAAAATACACTCCACTACCGGGTGGTAACACTATGCTAAGTTTTTGTTTACATTCAATTTAGTAATCGTAGATTTCTTAATGTATGTTCAAATATCTTAGCTTCATTTCGTATGTGTAGGATTATATTGTTGGAAACAAGAAACACTAAGAGGGGGGGTGAATAAGTTTTGTACAAAAAATAGCTTTATTAATTGTGATCTTCAAAGCACTTGTAATATTCCACCAAAATTCATAAAAATGAAGTAAACAATCACAGCACCATAACACAAGGATTTTATGTGGAAGCCCTATTAGGGGAAAAACCACAATGGATGGCCAATCCACAATATGATCTAAGTATACTCAAAAGGAAGTTTACAATATGGGAATGCACTTGCATTCAGGCACACTGCCTAGAGCTCACCACTCAAAAATAGAAAGGCTCGCTACCTTACAAAATTTTGGATTAGATCCAAAGGATTGAACTAATAAAGTAGCATCTAAAAATGCTTGATTACAGTTCTAGATAGGTTCAGCCATCGATCTTCTATCCTTTTGACTGATTATGCGCTTCTGCTTTGCTCTATTCAAACCCACATCACAAAATCCTTTATGCGCAAGTGAAACTGTGCATAATCACTCTATAACCCTTATGATATTTTCAACACACATCGACACACCTTGTTCATATATCAAAATTATATGATTGATTAATTATATATATCCATGACTAAGAATTTAATCGCAACATGTCGACTTCAATAGAACACAAAATATTTACAATTGTCAGCTCAAAAAATGAGTAAGATTTAATGCAAATCCACAAAGGTCAGCCACAACATGGTTAGGACCCAAATAAAAAATGCTCGAACAAAAAAATACTTGAATAATTACTCTTCAAATATCTGTGACATGTTATGTCAATCGATTCGACATTCATGCACTAATGAATAGAAAATTAATCAACTAGATCTTCTTATTTGCACACAAATCAATACAAGGCATTGAGATTCATAGATAACACAAAGAATACATTGATCAACCTTCCCTGAGATCCATAACACAAAATAATAACAAAAAATCTTCATGTGAATCGATGAACACAAAACTGTCAGATGCTCTATTCTTCCTTGGTTGTCTTTAGTTTGACTGCCAATATGATCAAATGATTATGTGTGGATTCAGTCACCAACTAGGGCATTGGATACTAAGATTATGTTTATGATATGTGGTTGTCATTGATGTCAACACTATTAGCATTAATGGATTGAAGGCTTTATACATCGAGGATATTGAGAAAATTGTAATAAATATATTACAGGTAGTCAGTGAACCTGAGAAGGTCAGAGTGATGGCAAGTTTTGTACATTGATGGTAAGAAGGAATGCATTAAAGGGTTTGTTGCTGAGCCTATCTAGTATGTTGTCCAAATTTTTTAGTGGTTCACATCAAGAATTGAGAAAGTTATGAAGTTATGTGTTCCTACAGTTATTCAGTTACTGTAGCAGGAGTTTTTGGAAGATGTGATTGCAATTCTGATGAATTGAGTTGTTGCGTACATTTTTGATATGTTCATTGATGTTTCTAGATCATTCTCTATTAGTGTGGTACGTTCGTGTTGATCAGTGTGTTCATGATCAAAGGTTTTCCTTCGTGTGCTCAAATTTTTCACATTCTTGGCCGACATGATGGTGGTAGCGTGTTGCAGATCCTTATGGATTAATGTTGTATTGTTTGGCATATTCAAGGATGTTTATTTAGGTCCTCACTATGTTCTGATTGACTTAGGTTGGTGTGCATTAATATTTGGTCATGTATTGAGGCCGACAAGTCGTAATTCATTTATTCTTTATTTTGTGGCCGATAGAGTTGTTGATGTAAATTCATGTAGCGGATATATAAGAGCGATTTTTTCTTCATTTTAAAGTGTGTGTGGGTGAAGTGCATGCAATATATGTGCAAATAAAGATCATATCATCCGAATGTAGAGCAAAGTGTGAAGAAGTGTTTAAGTGTCTAATCGAAACTATCATCAAACTTTTGTAGAAGCTAATTTCTTAGTTCAACCTTATCAGATCGATTTAATCTGATTTTCCTATGTAAGGAAGTGAGCCTTCCCTTTGAGTAGTGAGTCTGAATGCATGTGTATTCCCTATTCATTTTCATTATACTTCTAATAGGGTATAATCTTGTGGACTAACATCCATCATGGATTTTCCCCTAAGAGGGTTTCCACGTATAAAATCTTGGTGTTCATGTGTCTCTGATGTGTTGTTGATTTATGCTTTCACTCTTAATTATCAAATCTGAGATTAAATGTTGATTAAGGTTGAATAAGTTTAATTTCTATAACAAATGATTCACCCCCCTCTCAATTGTCTATCCTTGGTTTTCCAATAACTGGTATGAGAGCTAGTTCCTCTAAAGAATTTTAATAGCTTGAGGTGATCCGATATGACATCATACAAGAAGGATAGTCCTAGATTTGTTGGTACAAAATAATCCATGTGGAAAGTCAGAATGGAGTGTCATTTGAAGTGCGTTGGTGAGCCTTTCTAGAAGATTACAAAGAATTCATATACTATTCCTCATAATGGTCCCTCTATTGTTGATGAGATCAAATAAGTAGAAACTAATACTAGGGCTATAGAAGCATTGCTAAGTGCTTTGAAAAATTCAAAGATGACAAATGTGATAGGTCTGAAGACTGCACATGAGACCTAGAAAAATTTGGAAACATTGTAAGAAGGAGATGCACTAGTGAAAGTTGCTAAGCTACAAAGTTTGAAAGGAAAGTGGGAAAACATGAAGATGAGTGAAGATGAAAACATTTTTATTTCATGCAAAAAGTAAATGAACTAGTGATGGGAATTAGATGTGCCAGTGGAATCTTGGAAGAAGGTGATATTGTGGCTAAAATACTTAGATTTGTGCCTAATTCTTACAAAACAAAATCTCATGCTATTCAAGAGCTTAGGATAGTAACCAATGTGACAAGAGACATGTTGATTGGAGAAATTGATGCCTTTGAGTTGAGTGAATTTGGTGAATTTTCTCCTAAGATAGAGTCTTCATTCAAAGCTATTATATCCGGAAAAATCCAACAGAGATATGATCCGGGAGAGAGCTCCAGGAAGACATTCAAGTATGAAGATTAAATGGAACTGATTGAAGATGAAGAAAGAGAGCTAGAAGAACTAGAAGCACTGATTGTGAAAAGAGAAGCCCGAGGACAAGGTAAGTACAAAGTAAATTTTCCTATTAAATGTTTCTCTTGTAGTAAGATAGGTAATTTTGCATCAAGGTGTCCTGAAAGAGTTTCTAAGTATAAACCTGACAAGTCTAGATTTAAAAAGAAATTTTATTATGTTGAAGAATTTGTTACTGATGATGAATCTGATAAATAAACTAGAAATGAAGATGAATGGGTATTCATTTCTATCAAGGAAAATGGTCTGGTGTCTACTAAATCAACTAGTAATCATAATATTGAGAAAGCTCTTGCAGCCAAGATTGATGAGAAGGATGAGTGGGTGATTGATAGTGGATGCTCACATCATATGACTGGTGACGAAAGAAAGTTTATAAGCCTAGAAAAATATGATGGTGGTGTTGTAAGATTTGGAGATAACAATGTTGGTGTGATTTATGGTAGAGGAACTATTTCTCTTAGTGGTAAATGCAATACTTATGATGTCCTATATGTTGAAGGTTTGAAGTAAAAATTGTTGAGTTTTGGCTAGATGGTTGATAAAGGTTACAATCTTCAGTTCAAATATGGTAAGTGTAGGATACTGGGAAGCTCTGGAAATGTGATTGCTACAGGTACAAAGACAAGAGGTAATATTTTTCACTTAAATGTTGCTAGTGAAAGTTGTTTGATTGCTTAGATTGATGTAAGTTGGTTATGGCATAGGAGATTATGTCATGTGAATTTTGATAACATTGTAAAAACAAGCTCCATACAAGCAGTCAAAGATCTACCTAAGTTAGTGAAGCCTACTAACACTATATGCAAGGAATATCAGATGGGAAAGTAGACAAGAATTTCATTTCGAAGAAAACAACATCATTCTAATGGAGTATTGGATTTGGTACATACTGATCTATGTGGTCCATCTAGAATCAAAAGTCTACAAGGAGAAAGGTACTTTATGTTGCTTATTGATGATTATTCTAGAATGGTATGGGTTGCTTTCTTAAGAGAAAAAACATGAGGCATTAGAGAAATTCAATAGGTTGAAATCTTTGGAAAAAAATGAGACAGGTTTGAAGATCAAATGTTTGAGATCAAACAAAGCTGGTGAATTCACTTCCCGAGAGTTTGATTCACTTTTTGAAGGGCATGGAATAAAAAGATAGTTATCTACACCTCAGACCCCTCAAAAAAATGGAGTTGTTGGGAGAAAGAACAAAACAATTTTAGATTTTTCCAAAACTATGATGTTGGAAGGTAATGTTCCTCATATCTATTGGAGAGAAGCTATAAGCACTGTTGTGTATACTATCAACCGGGTGAATGCCAATAGTAGTTCTGGTAAGACTCCTTTTGAGTTGTGGTTTGGTTATAAGCCTAGTGTTAAATATTTCAAAATCTCTGGAAGTAGATGTTATATCAAAGCCTAGGAAAGTTTGAAGATATAAGTGATGAAGGTATCTTTCTAGGTTACTCTACTAAGAGCAAAGCCTACCGATGTTACATTAGAAGATTGAAGAAAATGGTTGAAAATGCAAATGTCAAAGTTGATGAAGACACTGTTAGATCATCTAGGTATTGTGGATATGATTCAGATGACCAATAAGATGATACTAAGATTGGAAAGAATGCACAAACACAAAATCAAGTTCAAATTGTTCTGGTGAATCAAGAAAATCATGAAGGAGAAGATAGTGGAAATGTAGAAGAGAGAAAAAAAGAACCCAAAATTCCAAGGTATGTAAAGCGAAGTCATTCTAAAAGTCAGATCATAGGAGAAAAGAACAAAGGTGTGTAGACTAGAAGAAGAATTATAAAAGAATATTGTTTGATATCCAAGACTAAGCCTAGAAATGTCAATGAAGCATGTAAAGATGAATATTGGATGGAAGCAATGAAGGAAGAATTGATGTAGATAGATAAAAAATATACATGGATTCTTGTTCCTAGACCTCAAGACAAAAATGTAATTGGAATGAAATGGGTCCTTCAAAATAAGATGAATGAGCAAGGTGAAGTAGTTATAAACAAATCAAGACTAGTATGTAAAGGATACTCACAGATGCAAGGTATTGATTTTGAAGAAACCTTTGCCCCTGATGCTAGAGTTGAAGCTATAAGGTTATTTCTTGCTTATGCTACTTTCAAGAATTACAAATTGCATCAAATGGATGTAAAGTCAACAAACCTGAATGGTGAATTAGAAGAAGAGGTATATATTGAACAACCAAATGAATTTCAACTTATTGATGAAAAAATATGGTTTTTTTATTAAAGAAAGATCTATATGGACTCAAGCAAGCCCCTAGAGAATGGTATGCTAGACTAGATAAATACTTATTGAAGCTTGGATTCAATAAAGGTACTACTAACAAAAATATGTATTTCAAGCTGGATTAGAATAAAGAATTGATAATTGAAGTCTTTGTTGATGAAATCATTTTTGAAGGTGATGATAACTTATGTATGAAGTTTGTTGATGAAATGAAAAGTGAATTTGAAATGTCAATGATAGGAGAACTGAAATTCATTTTAGGATTGCAAATAACTCAACTAGATGATGGAATTTTTATTTCTCAGTCCAAATATGTAAGAGAGTTATTGATTTTTTTTGGCATGGAAGACTCAAAGCCAGTTGGTACACCCATGGTAACCAGATGCAAGCTAACATAGAGTGATGATTCTCCTAAGGCTAATCAAACAAGATATAGGTCAATGATTGGTGGATTGCTATATTTAATTTAGACCGGACCAGACATTATGAATGTTGTGTGCATGGTTGCTAGATATCAAGTTGATCCAAAGGAATCACATGTGACGGCAATAAAGAGAATTTTTAGATACTTAAAAGGAACATTTGATTCTGGTCTTTGGTATCCTAAGGAAGATGATCTTACTCTGAATGCATTTACATATGTAGATTGGGTAAGTGATGTTAATGATAGGAAGATTACAAGTGGTGGTGCATTCTTCTTGGGGAAAAAATTGGTGTCTTGGCTAAGTAAAAAGCAGAATTCCATTTCCTTATCTACTGCTGAGGAAAAATATATTGTTGTTGCAAACAACTATACCCAAGTGTTGTGGATGAAGCATATGCTAAGAGATATTAGAGTTGAGTATGATGAGCCTATTGCTATATTTTGTGACAATTCAATTTCCATAAAAATTTCTAAGAATTTGGTGCTACACTCAAAGACAAAAAAATATATCTACCAAGTATCACTTTTGAGAGATAAGGTGAGTGATAAAGAGGCTAGATTGGAATATGTGCCTACAAAGCAACAAATTATAGACATCTTTACTAAACCATTGCCTAAGGATAATTTTGAGTATCTCAGAGGAAAGTTAGGGGTGATTTCCCCTCCTAATCTAAACTAAGATGCAAGTCTTTGCATCAATCCATGCACTTACAGTGAGATTTTGTTTCAGTTTGATGTTGTGGTAGTTGCTACTTAGGGGGGAGTAGTCAAATGATTCAGATGATATTTGGTTCAGAGATTGTGTACCTTTTCCATTGATGTCAAAAGGGGAGAAGTGTAATGATAAAAACCATGTACTGTAAGGGGGAGAAGTGTAAGGAGAAGAAGTGTAGAACAAAAGAGGAGAAGAGTACTATGAGAAGAGTTAGTTGTGTTGATGGTATTTTTCACATCATGTGTTGCCATCAATGCCAAAGGGGGAGATTGTTGGATATTGAGGTTATGTTGCTGATATGTGGTTGTCATTGATGTAAAAACTATTAGCATTAATGGATTGAAGGATGCATATATCAAGGATATTGAGAAAATTATAATAAATATATTGTAGGCAGTCTATGAAGCTAAGAAGGTCAGAGTGATGCAAATTTTTGTACGTTGATGGTCAAAAGGTATGCATTAAAGGGTTTTTTACTAAGCTTATCTAGTAATTTTCCTAAAAATTTTAGTGGTGCACATCAAGAATTGAGAAAGTTATCAAGTTTTGTGTTCCTATAGTTATTCAGTTATTGTAGCAGGTGTTTCTAGAAGATGTGATTGCAATTATGATGAATTGAGTAGTGTATGTTTTTGAGATGTTTAGTGATGTTTCTAGATCATTTTCTATCTGTTTGGTACGTTCGCATCAATTGGTGTGTTCGTGATTGAAGTTTTTCCTTTGTGTGCTCAAAGTTTTCATGTTCTTGGCTGACATGATGGTGGTAGTGTGTTGTGGATACTTATGGATTAATCTTGTATTGTTTGGCATATTCAAGGATGTTGATTTAGGTCCTCACTATGTTGTGACCAACTTAGGTTGGTGTGCATTAATATTTGTACATGTATTTAGGCCAATAAGTTGTAATTCATTTATTCTTTATTTTGTGGCTGGCATAGTTGTTGATCTAAATTTATGTAGCAGATATATGAGACCAATTTTTTCTTCATTTTGAAGCGTGTGTGTACTAAGTGCATGCAAGATATGTGCAAATAAATATTAGATCATTTGAATGTAGAGTGTGAAGAAGTTTGAGTGAAGTGTGAAGAAGTGTTTCTATGCTTAACTAGAACTGCCATCAAGCTTTTGTAGAAGCTAATTTCTCAGTTCAACCTCATCAGATGGATTTAATCTGATTGTATTATATAAGGCAGTGAGCCTTCCCTTTGAGCACTGAGGTCTAGGAAGTGTATCTGAATGCATGTGCATTCCCTATTCATTTTTCATTATACTTCTAATAGGGTATAATCTTGTGGACTAACATCCACCATGGTTTTTACCCTAATAGGGTTTCCATGTATAAAATCTTGGTGTTCATGTGTCTCTGATGTGTTGTTGATTTATGCTTGCACTATTAATTATCAAATCTAAGATTAAAGTTTGATTAAGGTTGAATAAGTTTAATTTCTATAACTGATTCACCCCCCCTCTCAGTTGTTTATCCTTTTTTTTCTAACATAGTGTTGCCATCGATGATAACACCAAAAAACATTTGCAGTGTCTCTTTCCAACAATCTCCCCCTTTGGCATTGATGGAAACACTTAGTGAAAAATGACTAAGTGTCAGATCAGTACCAGCATAAATTACACTACCAACTTCAAAGCTTAAAGAAGATATTCAACAACAACTCAAGAATGCAAATCCCCCTAAGATGAGTATACATTTTTCACTCTACTACTCTCCTCCTTTGACATCAATGGAAATTTTTTGGGGAAACCGCATACCAAAAATCAAACAAAATCTTTAGACTATACAAGCATGCTTCTGCAACTTACAAAAACTTGAAAACATCTACAAAATATTTCTTCAACAAGATCAAATTTGTGTCCCAAACCCTTTTGAGAGTCTCCAAAATTTTATGTGACCACAACCTAAGTAAGATTGTTTCTCTACAGACTCAAGGTTTATTGGATCACTAACTACCATAGCATCTTCATCTTCCTTTAATGCAATCAACATTATTTCTATTTTTTAGACCAATTAGGCCTCTAAGCTCACATGCTCTATCCACAATTATGTCATTTTCATGAATCAAGCTCCTTATTTTGTTAAGAAGATATATCACCTGACATTCTTGCTTTCCAACACCACCAGCTAAAGGATCAAAATCTTCAGAAATAGTAGCTAACTATTTTTCAAGATCCTTAACCTTCTTCTCATTAACCTCAATAAATTTAGACAAATACAAACATGACTTATAGATATTTCCACCTTCAAATAGAGAAATTTGAATATTATTCACATAGGTGGCTAACAAAATTTTATCATTAGTTATCATTCCTTTCAACCTATTGAATGTTTTGTTATCAAACTCCTTTTGAACTTTAACCATGGCTGAATTCTCAAGGGACTCAAAATGAGTACTTACAGAGTTAATGAGGTTCTTCAATTCACCAAAGGAGGAGCTAGATGGATCCTTGACATGAGTAGGCATTATTTTCTCCAAAAATCTAGATGCAAGATTTAACAGTTCACTATCCTCAATGTGAGACTTCAACAATTCTTCTCTAGCCTTCGCCTAGGAAAATGATGCAACCTTCATTTTCTGAATTGGGGACAAATTGGATAGGTCGATAGGACCTTCAACCAATTCAGGGTCAAATTCTTCCTATTTCTCTACCAAAAATTTCTTCATTTCCTTTGCAGTGTCTCTTGCTTCCACCAGAACTTCCTTTACTTGAACCTTCTCTTCTTTGACTATTGGTTCTTCAGCTATCGTTTCATGTTTTCCTTTAGGGACCTCAACTTCTTTACTTGACATCTCCTTTTCTTCAACTAACACAACCTTAGGAGGTTTAGTCTCCATCATAACTTCTATATCATGCACATAAGGAGGAATCTGAGTACCATCATTTACCTCTTCATTCACCGGATCAGATGCAATACCTTCAACATTCACTTCTTCACCAACAACATTGATTATGTTCCTTAATAGGAATGCTTCCAAAATTTTCTTAGTTTCTTTAGAAAATTCATTAGTTTAGCCTATCATAAGCTTGTTCACCCTTGTCTTGCTCTTGAATTCATTTTTATTTTTATTTAAGATTGCCTTCATTTCTTCCATAGACATCACCGAACATATCTCTGCATAAATTCTCTCTCATTTTATCTTCTTTTATTCTAGCATTCACTCTTCTCATTTCCGGAATCTCATACAGGCTTTTAGGTAAACCGAGCATTATTTCAATATGAACCTTATTTGTAAAGAGAGAAAATCTTTATTTCCAAACCATCTATAATTCCTTTAATAAATTCATTTCCATTCCATAAAATATCGTAAATCCATTCATTTAAATTTGTTAATCCAAAAGATTCCAAAATATCAACTTAAAGTCTACAAAAAGATTCATAACCTTGTCATCTTACACGAAATCAATAATACAAAAACATTGTAAAAGAAATCTACAATTCAAGACTTAGGCATTCTGTCACCTTAAGTTCTACAATGATCATACAAGAATGAAATATATTAGATATATGAAGAAATCTTCATTTGATCTTCAATCCAATTTCTTTATCTTCAAACATGAACACGAGAACAAGGTTCAAGTGATTTTTCCACCCAACCTCAAAGCTTATGCTTCCCCAAAATTCCTTAATCATTCAAAGAATACCCGACCCTGCACGAATCGCTTAGAAAAAATAAGTCGACAAGAAAGATGGAATCTGATGCATGCCTAGTATAACTAGTAAATCCACAAGCGTTTTCATTTTTCTAATTCATTTAAGAAACACACAAGTTTGATACTAGGATATGGTAGAGAGTTATTCATATTCCATCTATTTCAATCGTCCTTAAGTTACTTGGCCAAGTAAAATGTCATGCACAACAAATAATAGTACTTTTGGAAAAGAAAAACTACGCTCTCTAAAAACCCATATTCGGCACCTGTCCCAAAAGGTAACTTTCCAAACACATGTCATGCACATTCAGTTATCAAGCATGCATGGTTTCATTCAAAAATTAAGATTATCTTTCAAAAACACATGAACTGCACTTTTATTTTTAAGCAAACATGGTTTTAATACAATAATCTCGCAAATTTAAATCATAAATAACAATATGTTTAGATTCAAAATAAACAAAAGAAGGTGTAACACATGTATGTAACTAAGTACATATAAAACAAAAATGAATAAACAAGCACACATTCTTTCGGTTCATTTAATCATAAAATTGAACTACACTTCAATATAACCCTCTTCTAATTCATTTCATTTTGAAGTAATTTTATTTTACTTTCTTTGTTTCTTTGTTTATCATATTTCCCAAAAAATATTATCTTTTCAAAAACATAAACACCTCACATTTACTTATGTTTCATAGAAATTTATTATCCTTCCTAGATAATTTAACAATTTTCACTCTTACTTTTCATGCATATTGAAATACATAGAATTTTTTTTATCTTATCAGTTTAAATTTTATTTAAACGAAAAAAATTCAACTGTATGATTCTGTAGAAGTTTCCCTATCTTCTCTATTCTTTTTGTGAAAATTTTATCTCTCTAACAGGCATAGTTTAACATAGTTTTAGATTTTTCTTTCGAAAATTTCCTAAATCTAAAACTTTAAGTTTTATGTGTGAATCTTTATTAAATACTGGAATAAATCTTAAACATATAGTTTTTTGTGTGTATCTTTTTTTATATACTAAAACAACATTCGCTAAATAAAGAAATCTATTTTCTCTTAATAGTTTTTGGTTCAAGTTTGTTCTTTATCTCCGTTCAAATACAGTCTAGTGTATAAAATTTCTTCTAAATTTGATGAAAATAGTAATATGTTTTCATTTGTTAAATTATATGAGAAAAATAAAATAGTAACTAAATTTGTTAAGATTGAGAGTTTGGTAATTGTAATTTCCATCGAATCTACCTGTCAATCTCTTATAGCTATGTGTTTTCCTAAATCTCGAGATGAATCTTTGTTCTTCTATTCTTTCTGTGAGTATATTTCCTATAGGTTGCTCTCTGCATGCTCTGACTGTCTTTCTCTTTCCATCTGTCTACTTTTCTCCTATTTTTCCTATTCTCTTTTATTTCATTTTTCTTCCTCACCTTTCCTCCGATTCTCTGTCAACCTCGTATATTCTTCTTTTTCCTTACTTTTGGTCTCTCCTCCCTACTGTCGCGCCTTCTCCTTTCTCATATGCACATGTGTTAAGAAGATATTTTCTTCTTCCTAAATTCTGTACTCCCTCTCCTGTCCATGTCTTCCTCTACTCCCTATCATGCATGGGGAAGATTTCTCTTCCTATACTTGTGCCCTCTTCCTATGCTTCCACATGCGTATGATGAGAGTTTTTTTTTTTGTTCTCCCTTCACTTGGTTCTTCTAGCTCAGCCTTCCCTCTTCTTCTCCCACATGCATGAGGGGTATGTTGGTCTATATTTGATCCTCCAATCCCTCTCCCTAACACTTACGCATGAGTTATGTAGCATTGAAACGAAACAACTCTCTTTTTCAAACGAATTTTCTTCCTCTAATTCATGCGAATGGTGGAGTCATTTTGAAAAGTCGGTCCACTTTTCATGCCAAATTCCCAGTAGTGGTGGCCATAACTCCAATTTCTATCCTTGATTGCATGCAAAATTAATTGAGAGGTAATTGTTTACCAATTGTTTTCTATTATTTTCAATTCAATCCATTTTAAAACATATTTCATTTATTTCTTATTTTCATTAAATAACTAAATTTAATATATATAATTATTTATACATATATTTCTACTCCCATTTTAAATATGTTTTTCCACACAATAACATAATATACTCAATTTGACTAAACTTTTCACAAATAATCAATCTTTACATTTCAAAACAAACATATTCCTTTTCACATATATTTGAGCAATCAAATAAACTTATTAAAAAATTCCAAACATAATCATCACAAAAATACATAAATAATAATTAAGTGGTGTGTGAGATTCCATCATCCTTATTAATGTGTAATGGCTAAAACAACTCTACCCGATCAATGTTCTCGCCTTTATTCTTGTTCACCTGTTCCTCTGTTCACTTGCACTCAAATTCTCATCAGCAATGACAATCCCCTAATTTTATAATAATGAGTTTGAAATTAATTCATTTGCATTTCAATTTAAATTTAAATAATCATCTAACATAAACATGCAGATCTCATGATTAATAATTGCAATTAAATAATTGATAAAATCAGTACGTGACATCCTTCCCCTCTTGGAAGAGACATTGTCTCGATGTCTTATTAATCAATCAATAAGCATAGTATCTCAATCATAATGAATTAATAACTAACATCATAGTTCACAAAACATAAGCATAAGCAATTCATAGTAGCATCCATGCTATCCAAGTTCACAATATGTGAATCAAAAACTAGAGTATCAAGTATCTCATGCATTAAGAAAATACTAATCGAAGAAAGCAAATGAGGAAAATGATGGTCAATCATCTTAGAATCCTCTCATGTAGCACTATCCTCAGTATACTGGTCCCACTGGACCTTGTACTGAGTACTATCCCTATTACGTATCTTAATGCTACATCTGTCTAGGATTCAGATGGGCTCCACTAGCACCACCCCTGAGTCCTATACCTATAATGAACGCCAATCAAGTATATGAGATGCATCAGGATGGTATGGTTTCAATAAAGAAACATGGAATACATTATGGAGTCGAGCTAGAGCAGGTGGTAACATTAGTCTATAAGCAACTAGATTAATGAATTCTAGTGCATCAAAGGGTCCCACAAATCTTAGAGCCAACTTTGATGATTTCCCAAATAAGATAGAGCTCTTATGAGTCTTAACCCTCAAAAAGACTTTATCTCCCACAACAAACTATTTGAAAGTCATGATTCTATCAGCACAACTCTTCTGTCTATCAGCTACCTCCTTCAACCTGCTCTTGATCAACTTCATTTTCTCATCCATTTCCTTGAGCATATCCGGATCAATGATGATCCTATCTTCCATCCTATCCCAACTAATGGGTGTGTGACACTTCTATCCATAAAGTGCTTCAAAAGGTGGCATACACAATGATGCATGGAATGAGTTGTTGTAAGAAAAATCAACCAATGGAAAATATTCCTCCCACTTGTACTGCTGATTCATGGAGTACATCCTCAGTAGATCCTCAACAACCTGATTGACCCTTTCTATTTGGCCATCAGTTCATGGGTGATATGCAGAACTAAAATTCAATTTAGTTCCTAAAGCTGCATTTAGTGTTGTCCAAAACCTAGATGTCATTCTGGTATCCCTATCTGATATAATGGTCTCTGGTACACCATGCAATTAGAATATCTCTTGCACAAATTTCTTCGCAAGTGTCTATGATCCATCTTTTAGATTCCTAGGTATGAAATGTGAAACCTTCATTAGCTTATCAATGACTACTAAGTTGGTATCATGCCTATTCCTGCTCAAAGGTAATCCTTGGATAAAATCCATACTGATTACTTGCCACTTATACTCAGGTATATCATGGGGATACAAAAGTCCTGTTGGATGCACATGCTCAACCTTAACCCACTGGCATTCCAAACATCTTGCCACATACTCCATAACATCTTTCTTGAGCTTAGGCCAAAAATACAAAGTCTTCAACTCTACTACCATCTTCATAACTCTTGGATGCCCTGATTAAGGTGCATCATGTACTTCCTCTAGAATCAACCTCCTCAAGTCTCCACCCTTAGGGATATACATCCTTCCTTGATATCTCAAAATACCATCATACTCCATCACATATCCATCAAATCTATGATCTAAAGGATCTGCCTCTAAGGCTTTCTTGACCGTCTCATAATGCTCATCTACTGGAAGATACTGCAACACTTGCTGTCTCAAATTTGACCTTGTGGTCAACATAGCAGAGAGATTTCTTCTCCTACTAAGAGCATATACAACTCTGTTTTCCTTTCCCTTGATATAATCAATACCAAAATCATACTCACTTACAAACTCAAGCCACCTCCTCTATCTCGCATTGAGGTTAGGCTATGTAAATATGTACTTAAGTCCTAAATGATCTATCTTTAGTTCAAATGGTTTCCCTAGGAGGTAATGTCTCCACATCTGTAATGCAAGAACAATAGTTGCAAGCTCAAGATCATGTGGCACATAATTCAATGCATATTGCTTAAGTTTTCTAGACTCATATGTAACCACTTTCCCTTCTTGCATCAACACAACTCCTACACCTTCACCTGAAGCATCTGTAATCACTATGAAGTGCCCATTAGGATCTGGTATAGTCAAAACTAGTGTTGATGTCAACTTCTATTTTAGAAATTGAAATGCCTCCTCGCACTTCTCAGTCCACTTAAATTTCCTTCCCTTTTTCTAAAGAGAAGCAATAGGTGTTGCTATCCTAGAGAATCCTTCCACATATTTCCTATAATACCCTAAAAACCCCATGAAACTATGAAACTCAGTAACACTCTGCAGTGTTGGTCACTCAACTATTGCTTCTATCTTCATAGGATCAACTGAGATTCCCTTAGTAGATATGACATTACCCAAGTAGTGAACCTTCTTCTGAAAGAAAGTACACTTTGAAAACTTACCAAAAAGCTTTCAATCTCTTAGTCGTTGCAAGCCTATCCTAAAGTGCTTCTCATACTCCTCTTCTATCTTAGAGTAAATAAAAATATCATCTATGAATATAAGCACAAAATCATCTAAACAATCTCTAAATATGTTGTTCATAAGATTCATGAATGACGCTAGGGCATTCGTTAGACCAAAAGGTACCACTGTGAACTCATAATGCTAGTACCGAGTTCAAAAGGTTGTCTTTGGAATATCCTCCTCCTTAATCCTTAGCTGGTGGTAACCTGATCTAAGATCAATCTTAGAAAACACTATGGCCCCTTTCATCTAATCAAATAACTCATCTATCCTAGGTAAAGGATACCTATTCTTAATGGTAACCTTGTTCAACATTTTGTAATCAATACACAATCTCAAGGTCCCATCTTTCTTCTTCACAAAGATTGCTGGTGCACCCCATGAAGATACACTTGGTCTAATAAATCCCTTCTTCAATAACTCCTGCAATTGAGCCTTCAGCTCATATATCTCAGTATTAGTCATTTTGTATGGAGCCTTGGATTGAGACTCAGTTCCAGGTAAAAGATCAATCGAGAAATAAAATTCTCTCTTCAGTGGTAACTCAGTAAGTTCTTCAAGAAAGATATCCAAGATCTCCTTGAGAACTGGATAGTCCTCTGGACTTTTCTGGACATTATCCAGGTCACTCAGCAATATAGAAAATATGGAACGTACTTTCCAATGTGCTTTCTTTAGTTGCATGGCTGAGATATGTCTCAACTCAAGAGGCTCTTGAGATCCAAAAATCTCAACTGGATGTCCAAAATCATCAAGACAACTCACAATCTTATCCTCATAGTTCACTATAGCTTTGTGCTCAGTTAACCAATTGATCCCTAGGATAACATCATATGACCTCAACAGTGCTACATATAGGTTAACTTGGGTTTAGAAATTAGGTAGCTCTAAATCACTGCAAGATAGACATGAATCTACCCTCTTCTTTGCTCGGTTTCCAAATTGAACAAGCCATGCATGTGACATATAACCAGGTCTAATAGGTAACTTAGCAACTACTTTAGGATGAATAAAGCTTTCAATAGCTCCTGTATCTATCAAAATGGAAACTGATTGACCAAAAAGCTTACCCATCATTTGAATAGGTGAAGCTTGAAAATACGCATGATGGTTTTCAACTGCTCCATGAATTTGGTGTTGTGGTGCTCACCGATCATTTCCTCCTCATTGAACTCTTGCACATTGTGGGAAATTGGAGGCATAGTGATCTCCTCCACAATTGTAACATTCATGTCATGGGTTGGGTGAGCACCTGTCCTCTTCCTGGTATTAGAGAAGTTGGTGTTATTATTATTCACTTTCTTGTTTGCAACATAGTTTCCTTCTCCCTTTTCCCGAGAGTTTGTTCCTCTCTTTAGGTTCCTTATCTATTGATTGTTATTACCCTTTTGGTTATTACTATTATGGAACTTCCTATTTCCAAATCTAGATTTAGAATTCACATTCTTCTTGTAGTTTGCTACCTGTTGCAACTTTTGTTCTTGTTTTATGGCCTTCTCAAATACCTCATCCATAGTCAATGGATTATGAATATCCACATCAGATCCTATTTGTGGCCTCAATCCTAGGATGAATTTTTGACTACAAAAATGCTCATCCATCTGATACTGTGGTACGTACTTTAGGATTTTAGTGAATCTCTCCTAGTATCGAGTAACTGTCAAACCACCTCATGTCAAATTTTGAAACTCTATCATTTTTATATCAAAGAACAGCTGTGGAAGCCATCTCTTCCTGAAAAGTTGTAAAAATACTTCCCATGTAGTCCCACCTGGTAACCGATTCTTCTCAGTTTTCTCACTATCCCACCAAGTAGCAGCTTCTCGAGTAAGCTGATATGCAGCCCAAACTACCTTGGTCTCATTAGACATATTCTTGAGCTCAAAATAGTTTTCCATTTCAATTACCTAGGCTTCAGCTCCATCTCTGATGGTCCCAGCATCAAACTTGGGCGAGGCTACCCTTTTCAAGTCTTTTGCCAACTCCCCTTCAATCCTAGCTTGAGGATTTGGTAGTTCTAAAAAACCTTGGATTTAAATTGGTTGGTTGCTCCTGATTTTGGGGAACTTTTTTCCAATGGTTTTTTCCTTCTCTCACTCCTTGAACTTCTTGTTCGAGATTATCCATTCTGGTACCTTGCTGATTCAAAAGATTGAGAATCTGATCCAATCTGTCATTCTCATTACTTGCAACAGCTCTTTTTCCTGTTGAACCCATTATGTATCAACAATTCCTGCATCAAGGAATGTTTCTTTAGTGTAATGGACAAAGGCCCTAGTGTTCAAACCTAGGGCTCTAATACCAAATGTAAAGAGAAAAAATATTGAATTCCAAACCATCTATAATTCCTTTAATAAATCCATTTCCATTCCATAAAATATCATAAATCCATTCATTTAAATTTGTTTAATCCAAAAGATTCCAAAATATCGACTTAAAGTCTACAATAAGATTCATAAAAATTTCAGCTTACACGACATCAATAATAAAAAAAACATTGTAAAAGAAATTTACAATTCAAGACTTAGGCATTCTATTGCCTTAAGTTCTACAATGATCATACAAGAAGATATATGAAGAAATCTTCATTTGATCTTCAATCCATTTGCTTATCTTCAAACATGAAGATGAGAACAAGGTTCAATCACTTTTTGCACCCAATCTCGAAGCTTATGCTTCCTCAGAATTCCTTAATCATTCAAAGAATACACAGCTCTGCATGAATCACTTATCAAAAAGAAGTCAACAAGCAAGATGAAATCTGATGTGTGCCTAGTATAACTAGTAAATCCACAAGCATTTCATTTTTCTAATTCATTTAAGAAACAAGCAAGTTTGATACTAAGATATGGTAGAGATTTATTCATATTCCATCTATTTCAATGGTCCTTAAGTTACTAGGCCAAGTAAAATCTCATGCACAACAAATAATAGTACTTTTGGAAAAGCAAAACTACGCTCTCTAAAAACCCATATTCGGCACTCGTCCCGGAAGGTAACTTTCCAAACACATGTCACTCACATTTAGTTATCAAGCATGCATTGTTCCATTCAAAAATTAAGATTATCTTTCAAAAACACATAGACTGTACTTTTATTTTTAGGAAAACATGTTTTTAATACAATAATCTCGCAGATTTAAATTGTAAATAACATTATGTTTAGATTCAAAAAAAAAAAGGTGTAACACACGTATGTAACTAAGTACATATAAAAAAAAAACAAATAAATGAGCACACATTCTTTCAGTTCATTTACTCATAAAATTGAACTACAGTTCAATATAACCCTCTTCTAATTCATTTCATTTTGAAGTAATTTTATTTTACTTTCTTTGTTTTTCTATTTATCATATTTCCCAAAAAATATTATCTTCTCAAAAAGATAAACACCTCACATTTTCTTCTATTTCGTAGCAATTTAGTATCCTTCCTAGAGAATTTAACAATTTTCACTCTTACTTTTCAAGCATATTGAAATACACACAATTTTTTTTATCTTATCAGTTTAAATTTTATTTAAACGAAAAACATTCAATTGTATAATTATGTAGAAGTTTCCCTATCTACTATGTTCTTTCTATGAAAATTTTATCTCTCTAACAAGCATAGTTTAACATAGTTTTAGATTTTTCTTTTGAAAGTTTCCTAAATCTAAAACTTTAAGTTTTCTGTGTGAATCTTTATTAAATATTGAAATAAATCTTAAACATATAGTTTTCTATGCGTATCTTTTTTTATGTACTACAACAAAATTTTCTAAATAAAGAAATCTACTGTCTCTTAATAGTTTTTTGTTCAAGTTTGTTCTTTATCTCCATAAAAATACAATCTAGTGTATAAAATTTCTTCTCAATTTGATAAAAACAGTAATATGTTTTCATTTGTTAAATTATATGAGCAAAATAAAATAGTAACTAAAAGTTATTAAGATTGAGAGTTTGGTAATTGCAATTTCCATCGAATCTATTTGTCAATCTCCTATAGCTGTGTGTTTTCCTAAATCTCGAGATGAATCTTTGTTCTTCTCTTCTTTATGTGAGTATATTTCCTATAGGTTGCTCTCTCCATGCTCTGACCATCTTTCTCTTTCCCTCTATCTACTTTCCTCCTGCTATCCCTATGGTCTTTTACTTTTTTTTTCCTTCCTCACCCTTCCTTCGATTCTCTGTCAACCTCCTGTATTCTTCTTTTTCCTTACTTTTGGTCTCTCCTCCCTGCTATCACGCCTTCTCCTTTCTCATATGTGCATGAGTTAAGAAGATATTTTCTTCTTCCTAAATTCTCTACTCCCTCTCCTGGCTGCATCTTCCTCCACTCCCTATCATGCATGAGGAAGCATTCGCTTCCTGTACTTGCTTCCTCTTCCTATGCTTCCACACACATATAACGGAGAGTTTTTTTTTCTGTTCTCCCTTCACTTGGTTCTTCTAGCCATGCCTTCCCTCTTCTTCTCCCATGCACATGAGGGGTATGTTGGTATATCTTTGATCCTCCAATCCTTCTCCTTAACACTTGCACATGAGTTATGTAGCATTGAAACCAAACAACTCTCTTTTTCAAATGGATTTTCTTCCTCTAATATATGCGAATGGTGGAGTCATTTGGAAAAGTCAATCCACTTTTCATGCCAAATTCCTAGCAGTGGTGGCCATAACTCCAAGTTCTATCCTTGATTGCAGACAAAATTAATTGAGAGGTAATTTTTTACCAATTGTTTACTACTATTTTCAATTCAATCCATTTTAAAACATATTTCATTTATTTCTTATTTTCATTAAATAAATAAATTTAATATATATAATTATTTAAACATATATCTCTACTCTCATTATAAATCTATTTTTCCACACAATAACATAATATACTCAAGTTGACTAAACTTTTCACAAATAATCAAACTTTCCATTTCAAAATTGACATATTCCTTTACACATATATTTGAGCAATTAGATAAACTTACTAAAAAATTCCAAACATAATCATCACAAAAATACATTAATAATAACTAAGTGGTTTGTGAGATTCCATCATCCTTATTAACATCTAATGGCTAAAATGACTCTACCTGATCAATGTTCTCGCCTTCATTCTCCTTCACCTGTTCCTGCGTTCACTTGCACTCAAATTCTCATCAGCAATGACAATCCCTGAATTTTAAATCATTTAATTTGAATTTAAATAATTATCTAACATAAATATGCAAATCTCATGATTAATAATTGCAATTAAATAATCGATAAAATCACTATGTGACATCCTACCCCTCTAGCAAGAGACATTGTCTCAATGTCTTATTAATCAATCAATAAGCATAGTATCTCAATCATAATGAATTAATAACTAAGATCATAGTTCACAAAACATAAGCATAAGCAATTCATAGTAGCATCCACACTATCCAAGTTCACAATATGTGAATAAAAAATTGGAGTATCAAGTATCTCATGCATTAAGAAAATACTAATCTAAGAAATAAAATGAGGAAAATGACGGTCAATCATCTTAGAATCCTCTCATGTAGCACTATCCTTAGTATACTAGTCCCACTATACCTTGTACTGAGTACTATCCCTATTACGTAGCTTAATGCTACATCTATTTAGGATTCAGATGGGCTCCACTAGCACCACCCTTGGATCCTATACCTCTAATGAATGCCAATCAAGTATATGAGATGCATCAGGATGGTATGGTTTCAATAAAGAAATATGGAATACATTATGGAGTCGAGCTAGAGTAGGTTGTAACGCTAGTCTATAAGCAACTGGATTAATGACTTCCAATACATCAAAGGGTCCCGCAAATCTCAGAGCCAACTTTGATGATTTCCCAAATGAGATAGAGATCGTATGAGGCTTAACCCTCAAAAAGACTTTATCTCCTGCAACAAACTATTTGAAAGTCCTATTTCTATCAACATAGCTCTTTTATCTATCGGCTGCCTCCTTCAACCTACTCTTTATCAACTTCATTTTCTCATCCATTTCCTTGAGCATATCCAGACCAATGATGATCCTATCTTCCATCCTATCCCAACTAATGGGTGCGCAACACTTCTATCCATAAATTGCTTTAAAATGTGGCATACCCAATGATGCATGTAATGAGTTGTTGTAAGAAAGCTCAACCAATGGAAAATATTCCTCCCACTTGTATTGCTGATCCATGCAGTACATCCTCAGTACATCCTCAACAACCTAATTGACCCTTTGTGTTTGGTCATCAGTTTGTGGGTGATATGCAGAACTAAAATTCAATTTAGTTCCTAAAGTTGCATTCAGTGTTGTCCAAAACCTAGATGTCATCCTGGTATCCCTATCTGATATAATGGTCTCTAGTACACCATGTAATCAAGCCACCTCCTCTTTCTCGCATTGAGGTTAGGCTATTTAAATATGTACTTAATTCCTAAATGATCTATCTTTACTTCAAATGGTTTCCCTAGGAGGTAATGTCTCCACATCTGTAATGCATGAACAATAGCTGCAAGCTCAAGATCATGTGGCACATAATTCAATTCATATTGCTTTAGTTTTTTGGACTCATATGCAACCACTTTCCCTTCCTGCATCAACACAACTCCTACACCTTCACCTGAAGCATTTGTAATCACTATGAAGTTCCCATTAGGATTTGGTATAGTCAAAACTAGTGCTGATGTCAGCTTCTATTTTAGAATTGAAATGCCTCCTCACACTTCTCAGTCCACTCAAATTTCCCTCCCTTCTTCTGAAGAGAAGTAATAGGTGTTGCTATCTTGGAGAATATTTCCACATATTTCTTGTAATACCCTACAAGCCACATAAAACTACAAACTTCGGTAACACTCTACGGTGTTGGTCATTCCACTATTGCTTCTATCTTCACAGGATCAATTGAGTTTCCCTTAGCAGATATGACATCACCCAAGTAGTGAACCTTCTTCTGAAAAAAAGTACACTTCAAAAACTTACCAAAAAGATTTTGATCTCTTAGTCGTTGCAAGACTATCTTCAATTTCTTCTCATGCTCCTCTTCTATCTCAGAGTAAATCAAAATATCATCTATGAATATAAGCACAAAACCATCAAAACAATCTCTAAATATTTTGTTCATAAGATTCATGAATGTTGCTGGGGAATTCATTAGACCAAAAATTACCACTATGAACTCGTAATGTCCATACCGAGTTCAGAAGGTTGTCTTTGGAATATTCTCCTCCTTAATCCTTAGCTGGTGGTAACTTGATCTAAGATCAATCTTAGAAAACACTATGGCCCCTTTCATTTGATCAAATAACTCATCTATCCTAGGTAAAGGACACATATTCTTAATGGTAACCTTGTTCAACATTCTATAATCAATAAACAATCTCAAGGTCCCATATTTCTTCTTCACAAAGATTACCAGTGCACCCCATGGAGATACACTTGGTCTAGTAAATCCTTGCTTCAATAACTCCTACAATTGAGGATTCAACTCATATAACTCAGTAGTATTCATTATGTATGGAGACTTGGATTGAGACTCAGTTCCAAGTAAAAGATCAATCGAGAAATAAAATTCTCTCTTCGGTAGTAACTCAGTAAGTTCTTCAGGAAAGATATCCAAGAACTCCTTGAGAACTGGATAGTCCTTTGGACTTTTTTGGAAATTATCCAAGTCA
This sequence comes from Sequoiadendron giganteum, assembly GCA_007115665.2. Taxonomy (NCBI): domain Eukaryota; kingdom Viridiplantae; phylum Streptophyta; class Pinopsida; order Cupressales; family Cupressaceae; genus Sequoiadendron; species Sequoiadendron giganteum. Next base: position 483,372,003 of record CM021104.1, read on the forward strand.
CTCAACAATATAGAAAATATGGAACATCCTTTCCAATGTGCTTTCTTTAGTTGCATGGCTGAGATATGTCTCAACTCAAGAAGCTCTTGAGATCCAAAAATCTCAACTGGATGTCCAAAATCATCAAGACAACTCACAATCTTATCCTCATAGTTCACTATAGCTTTGTGCTCAGTTAACCAATTGATCCCTAGGATCACATCATATGACCCCAATGATGCTACATGTAGGTTAACTTGGGTTTAGAAATTAGGCAGCTCTAAATCACTGTAAGATAGACATGAATCTACCCTCTTTTTTGCTCAGTTTCCATATTGAACCATCCATGCATGTGACAGAGAACTAGGTCTAATAGGTAAATTAACAACTAATTTAGGATCAATAAAGCATTCAATAGCTCCTGTATCTATCAAAATGGAAACTGATTGACCAAAAAGCTTACCCATCATTTGAATAGGTGAAGCTTGAAAATATTTTTGATGGTTGTCAACCACTCCATGAATTTGGTGTTGCGGTGCTCACTGATCATTTCCTCCTCACTGACCTCCTACACTTTGTAGGCAATTGGAGGCATAGTGATCTCCTCCACAATTATAACATCCACCTCATGGCCTTGGGTGACCACCTGCCCTATTCCTGGTATTAGAGAACTTGGTGTTATTATTATTCACTTTCTTGTTTCCACCATAGTTTCCTTCTCCTTTTTCTTGAGAGTTTGTTCCTCTCTTTATGTTCCTTATCTATTTATTTTCATTACCCTTCTAGTTATTACTATTTTGGAACTTCCTGTTTCCAAATCTAGATTTAGAATTCACATTCTTTCTATAGTTTGCTACCTATTGCAACTTTTGTTCTTGTTTTATGGCATTCTTAAAGACCTCATCCATAGTTAGTGGATTATGAATATCCACATCAGATCCTATTTGTGGCCTCAATCCTAGGATGAATTTCTGAATACAGAAATGCTCATCCATCTGATACTGTGGTATGTACTTCAGGATATTAGTGAGCCTCTCCCAGTACCAAGTAACTATCAAACCACCCTGTGTCAAATTTTGAAACTCTGTCATTTTTATATCAAAGAACAGCTGTGGAAGCCATCTCTTCCTGAAAAGTTGCAAAAATACTTCCCATGTAGTCCCACCTGGTAACCGGTTCTTCTCAGTTTTCTCACTATCCCACCAAGTAGCAGCTTCTCGAGTAAGCTGATATGCAGCCCAAACTACCTTGGTCTCATTAGACATATTCCTGAGCTCAAAATAGTTTTCCATTTCAATTACCTAGGATTCAGCTCCATCTCTAATGGTCTTACCATCAAACTTGGGCGGGGCTACCCTTTTCAAGTCTTTTGCCAACTCCCCTTCAATCCTAGCTTGAGTATTTGGTATTTCTTCAACCCTTGGATTTTCATTGGTGAGTTGCTCCTAATTTTGGGGAACTTTGTTCTGAGGGTTTTTTCCTTCTCTCACTCCTTGAACTTCATGTTCGAGATTATCCATTCTAGTACCTTGCTGATTCAAAATATTGAGAATTTGATCCAACCTATCATTCTCATTACTTGCAACAACTCCTTTTCCTGTTGAACCCATTATGTATCAACAATTCCTGCATCAAGGAATGTTCATTTAGTGTAATGGATAAAGGTGCTAGTGTTCAAACCTAGGGCTCTGATACCAAATGTAAAGTGAAAAAATATTGAATTCCAAACCATCTATAATTCCTTTAATAAATTCATTTCCATTCCATAAAATATCGTAACTCCATTCATTTAAATTTGTTTAATCCAAATGATTCCAAAATATCGACTTAAAGTCTACCATAAGATTCATAAACGTGTCATCTTACATGACATCAATAATACAAAAACATTGTAAAAGAAATTTACAATTCAAGACTTAAGCATTCCGTCACCTTAAGTTCTACAATGATCATATAAGAATGAAATATATTAGATATATGAAGAAATATTCATTTGATCTTCAATCCAATTGCTTATCTTCAAACATGAAGACGAGAACAAGGTTCAGGCACTTTTTCTGCCCAACCTCAAAGCTTACTCTTCCTTGGAATTCCTTAATCATTCAAAGAATACTCGACCCTACTCAAATCGCTTAGCAAAAAGAAGTCAACAAGCAAGATGGAATCTGATGCGTGCCTAGTATAACTAGTAAATCCACAAGCATTTTTATTTTTCTAATCAATTTAAGAAACAAGCAAGTTTAATAATAGGATATGGTAGAGAGTTATTCATATTCCATCTATTTCAATGGTCCTTAAGTTACTTGACCAAGTAAAATGTCATGCACAACAAGTAATAGTAGTTTTGGAAAAGAAAAACTACTCTCTCTAAAAACCCATATTCGGCACTCGTCCTAGAAGGTAACTTTCCAAACACATGTCATGCACATTCAGTTATCAAGAATGCATGGTTCCATTCAAAAATTAAGATTATCTTTCAAAAACACATGAATTGCACTTTTATTTTTAAGAAAAAATGGTTTTAATACAATAATCTCACAGATTTAAATTGTAAATAACATTATGTTCATATTCAAAATAAATAAAAGAAGGTGTAACACACGTATGTAACTAAGTACATATAAAACAAAAATTAATAAATGAGAACACATTATTTTGGTTCATTTACTCATAAAATTGAACTACACTTCAATATAACCCTCTTCTAATTCATTTCATTTTGAAGTAATTTTATTTTACTTTCTTTGTTTTTCTGTTTATCATATTTCCTGAAAAATATTATATTTTCAAAACCATAAACACCTCACATTTACTTTTGTTTTGTAGCAATTTAGTATCCTTCCTAGAGAATTTAACAATTTTCACTCTTACTTTTCAAGCATATTTAAATACACAGAATTACTTTTATCTTATTAGTTTAAATTTTATTTAAACTAAAAAAATTCAACTGTATAATTTTGTAGAAGTTTCCCTATCTTCTCTGTTCTTTCTTTGAAAATTTTATCTCTCTAATAGGCATAGTTTAACATAGTTTTAGATTTTTCTTCTGAAAGTTTCCTAAATCTAAAACTTTAAGTTTTCTGTGTGAATCTTTATTAAATAATGAAATAAATCTTAAACATACATTTTTTTGTGCTAATCTTTTTTTATATACTAAAACAACATTTTCTAAATGAAGAAATCTACTGTCTCTTAATAGTTTTTTGTTCAAGTTTGTTCTTTATCTCCATAAAAATGCAGTCTGGTGTATAAACTTTCTTCTAAATTTGATAAAAATAGTAATATGTTTTCATTTGTTAAATTAAATGAGCAAAAGAAAATAGTAACTAAAACTTATTAAGATTGAGAATTTGGTAATTGTAATTTCCATTGAATCTACCTATCAATCTCCTGTAGCTGTGTGTTTTCCTAAATCTCGAGATGAATATTTGTTCTTCTGTTCTTTTTGTGAGTATATTTCTTGTAGGTTGGTCTTTGTGCTCTGACTATCTTTCTCTTTCCCTCTATCTACTTTCCTCCTGCTGTTCCTATGGTCTTTTATTTATTTTTTCTTCCTCACCCTTCCTCCGATTCTCTGTCAACCTCCTGTATTCTTCTTTTTCCTTACTTTTGGTCTCTCCTCCCTATTGTCATGCCTTCTCCTTTCTCATATGCACATGTGTTAAGAAGATGTTTTCTTCTTCCTAAATTCTCCACTCCCTCTCTTGGCCGCATATTCCTCTACTCCCTATCACACATGAGGAAGAGTTATCTTCGTGTACTTGTGCCCTCTTCCTATGCTTCCACATGCCTATGATGGAGAGTTTTTTTTTTCTGTTCTCCCATCACTTGGTTCTTCTAGCTATGCCTTCCCTCTTCTTCTCCCATGCACATGAGGGGTATTTTGGTATATCTTTGATCCTCCAATCCATCTCCCTAACACTTGTGCATGAGTTATGTAGCATTGAAACCAAATAACTCTATTTTAAATGGATTTTCTTCCTCTAATTCATGCGAATGATGGTGTCATTTTGAAAAGTCGATCCACTTTTCATGCCAAATTCCTAGTAGTGGTGGCCATAACTCCAAGTTCTATCCTTGATTGCATGTGAAATTAATTGAGAGGTAATTGTTTACCAATTGTTTACTATAGTTTTCAATTCAATCCATTTTAAAACGTATTTCATTTATTTCTTATTTTCGTTAAATAACTAAATTTAATATATATAATTATTTAAACATATATTTCTACTCTCATTTTAAATCTGTTTTTCCACACAATAACATAATATACTCAATTTGACTAAACTTTTCGCAAATAATCAATCTTTCCATTTAAAAAAAAACATATTCCTTTTCACATATATTTGAGCAATCAGATAAACTTATTAAAAATTTCCAAACATAATCATCACGAAAATACATTAATAATAACTAAGTGGTTTGTGAGATTCCATCATCCTTATTAACATCTAATGGCTAAAACAACTCTACCTGATCAATTTTCTCACCTTCATTCTCGTTCACCTATTCCTGTGTTCACTTGCACTCAAATTCTCATCAGTAATGACAATCCCCAAATTTCATAATAATGAATTTCAAATCATTTCATTTGCATTTAAATTTAAATTTAAATAATCATCTAACATAAACATGCAAATCTCATGATTAATAATTACAATTAAATAATTGATAAAATTAGTATGTGACATTATTGAAAATATTTAAATGCTTTATTGTAGCCTCCTCAAGAGTTCTTTGGCCAGATTTATCAAAGGTTTCATACCATTTACAAAGTGGCTTAAGATTTCCATCTTTGACCAAATATTTCTCAACCTCTTCTACTGACATACCAGGTTTGTCAATTTTTACCTTCTTCTTTGCTTTGTCTTCTTCACTGAAGGGCTTGCTTTTATTAACCTTTATTGCCTAGGAGTCCATATGCTTTATTTCTCTCACATCTTCATCAGATTCAATTTCTTCATCTTCTGAGATAGCTTCATAGACTCTTGGACTCTTATTCTTCTTCCTCTTACCAGATGCCTTGGTTTGAGTTTGCATATGAATTGGCTTCGCTACAGGGGTGGATAGGGATGTTGAGCTCCTTGTTGACCTAGTTCAGGTAGAGGATGTTGTTGGACAATAAAATTCAGTTCTTGTTGGATCTTTTTCTACTTTATCTTGTTCTCTCCTTTTTCTAGCTTCTCTTACAAATTCTGTGGATATACCCATGCTCTTTGCAAAGGATTCCAATTCTCTTCTTACTATCACAGGTTTCCTCAACTTCTCATGCACTTGCATATATTTTTCTTCATAATTTCCAAACCTCTCTTTTGCTGGATCCAGAGGCTTATTCATTAAATGTTGTGCATACACTTCCAGAATGTTTTCTTCAACTTTATAACCCATTGGCATTATCCACAATGTTCTAGGATCAATAACTTCCATTAGGCATTGATCAATGTATACCATAAAAAAAATTGTGTCCTTATACTTCTCCATAATAGAAGTAGGAATTCTTTCTCTTGCTTGCATTAAACTCTGAAAGTTCTTGAAGTATCCCTAGATTGCAGTTTTTCTGGCTTGACTATTTCCAATTCCATACAACATATCTCTAATCTGAATGGCTACAGGTTGACCACCTTTCCAATGTACTTTCCCAACACCTAGAACTTCATTCATGAAGTAAAAGAACAAACACAATAGTAGATTTCCATAATTTAAGGAACTTTTCTTGTCTTTCTTGATCTTACCAAGATTCTCCATCAGTTGACTCCTGAGTAGCTCACACAAGTCATAATTTGCATTCTCCTTCACTATTTGGTAAGCTGCATAAATAGTTGTACGAGATACTGAATTATCCTGACTCAAGTGATAAATCCTGTAACCAATGAACATCGAGGCAATTCTCACATCCACTTCAATGATATCTTTGATTTTCATGGATCTTTTGTCATATTTTGAACCCGTTGCATCAATAACCATCTGATTCATCACGAACTTCAAGATCAACAACCCACTAGAATAATTTAAACCTATAACAATGCTTATGGCCTCCTTTGTAATCTTAAAGGGTATATTAAACCTCATAAATTCACCATGAACTCAGCTCAAAATATACTGGCCCCATTCACTTTCATCAAACACGAGGAATTTCACAAATTGTGTGAATTTATTCTCTACTAGGGTTTTGAGTTCTGGCTTGACACATAAATCCTCTCTAATTATATGATTGTTGTACAAATTCAATAGCTACAAGCTTCCTAACTCTTCATTGTTTGCATGAATATATGCCCTAATGTCTTCAGTATGCAAGATGTCATACATAACAGACAAAAATGCATCGAAGGGCTCAGTCTCAATGAACTTGAAAGGATGCCACTTGAATTTTGGATGGGGTCTATCCTTGACTTCAACTACCAATGGAGTAGCCATTTTCACCAATTCAAAAATTCATAGTTTTTTCTGATAAATACCTTTCCATTGGATCAGAGTTTGATTGGTGAAAGCTCCTTCACACTTGAATTTCACCTCAATTTTCCAAAGTTTGCTTTAGAGCTCTCCAAACTTCTTTTCTTTAAAATGAAAAGTGGAAAATGAAAGATAAAAATGACCTTTTATCACTCGCACACCTAACTCTTTTTGTCACAATAAATGATTTTTACCCTAACTCATTTGGTTACCCTATTTCCATGTGTTGTGAAAGATAATTCTTCTACAAACCTCCAATACTGCATAATACTCTCTCCAATAGATTCAACAACATCTGTAGAGAATCTATATGCTTACTGTACTTATCCACATCCCAGTGTCAGTTATTGGCAGGGGGTTAAGATATTTTCTTGATAGCTCCCCCTAGGCCAAAGGCCTGAAACTAATTCCCAAAGGAATTACCAGAAGAAGGTTTTGGTGCTAGCAAATTTCCTTCAACAAAGTGAATTTTCTTCACCCATTTCTTCTGCATTTTCTTCCTGATATCATTTGTAGTGAATTTTCATTTTCCCTTAACATCCTTCTGCATTTTTTGATTTTCCAGAACTTTTTTGTTCCAACAGAATCTAGAAATGTGACCAAATTTGTTGCAGTTATAGAACACAACATTTCTCTGTCCAGACCAGTTGTTCCATTAATTTTCTCTTGATCTACATTGGTTAGCAATATGGCCAAATATATTGCATTTATAACATTTGACATCTCTATGAAAGTTTTTCATCATATTTCTTCATTCATTTGACTTATGACCAAACTTATTGCAATTAATGCACTAACCTAAGAATGATTGACGACTTGGATTCATCCCGCTTCTACATTGAGAAGCCATATGACCAAACTTATTGCAAGTAAAATAATAACCATTGAATCTTTGAGCATTAGGTTATCTTACCGGATTCCTTCCATCTCTATTTATCTCATTTCCTTGCCTAAATCTCCTTTGTCTAGATCTAGAACTTTCTCCTTCTTCATAACCAAGACCTCGCTTGTCACCATCAGTCCTCTGACTTTTGATCAGTTCATCAAGATTGGATGAGCTAATTTTTAACTTCTCTTTGTACTCATTTGTAGTAGCAAGTTCATCTCTAAGATCATCAATCTATTTTTCAAGCACTTCCTCATTGTTTTTAGATTGTAACAATTCATTGTCCAAACAACTACATTCTTTATATTTCTATTTCAAGGATTGTGCAAGATTCTCTTCATTCTTTCTTTTTTTTCAATCTCCTTGGTCATCCTCATCATGATAGATTCCATCTCATGCTTTATGACTGTATTATATCTGGTAAGATTTTCACATTCTTCTATATTTTCCTTTAGGGATTGACTCAATTTCTCATCTTCAATGATTTTACTGTCATTCTGCTTAATTTTCTTCTTCCTGGAATTATTCATTTTATCTTTCAATGAGTCAATGAATTTCTAAAAATTCATGACGTTTTCTTGCAATATCTGAACTTCAAATTTTGACTGATCAAGATCATCTAGGGCCACCAAAATTTGTTGTTGAAGACTGCTTGAATCCACTGAAACACTTTCCAAGATCTCCCCAAGTTTCTAGAATTATTTCAAGGAACTAGCTCTGATACCAATTGTTGGAAACACGAAACACTGAGAGGGGGGGTGAATCAATGTTGTGCAAAAATTAGCTTTATTAATCTTGATCTTTAAATCACTTATAATATTCAACTAAAATGCATAAACATGAAGTAAACAATCACAACACCATAACACAAGTATTTTACATGGAAACCCTATTAGGGGAAAAACCATGGTGGATGGCCAATCCACAATATGATTTGAGTATACTTAAAAGGAAGTTTACAATATGGGAATGTACTTGCATTCAGGCACACTGCCTAGAGCTCACTGCTCAAAAATATAAGAGCTCAATGCCTTACAATAGTTTGTATTAGATCCAAAGTATTGAAATGAGAAAGTAGCATCTACAAATGCTTGATTACAGTTCTAGTTAGGCTCAACAATTGATCTTCTATCCTTCTAACTGATTTTGTGCTTCTACTCTACTCTACTCAAATCCGCATAAAAAAATCCTTAATTCACAAGTGAAACTGTGCATAATCACTCTGTATCCCTTCTGATATTCAAAACACACATCGAGACACCTTGTTTGTATACCAAAATTATATGATTGATTACTTATATATATCTGTGACTAAGAATTTAATCACAACATGTCAGCTTCAATAGAACACAAAATATTTATAATTGTCGGCTCAAAACATGAGTAATTTTTAATGCACATCCACAAAGGTCGGCCACAACTTGGTTAAGACCAAAATAAAAAATTGTCCAGCACAAAAACACTTGAATAATTACTCTTTGAATATCCACAACATGTTATGTCAATAAAGTCGGCCTTCATGCACTGATGAATAGAAAATTAATCAACCAGATCTTCTTATTTTCACACAAATCAATACAAGGCATTGAGATTGACGAATAACACAGTTACACAAAGAATACATTGATAAACCTTCCCTAAGATCCACAACACAAAATAATAATAGAAAATCTTCCTGTGAATCGATGAACACAAAACTACCAGATGCTCTATTCTTCCTTGACTATCTTCAATCTAACTTTCAGTATGATCAAATGATGACGTACAGATCCAATCACCAACTAGGGTTACCATCAATGTTAACACCAAAAAACATCTGCAGTGTCTCTTGCCAACATAGATCTTAGATTAATATGTTTGATCTTAGTTTTGATTCTTGTTTCAAGCATGTTTGATTGTGTTTGTATCTAACCCTTGCCACCACTCACACATTCTGGCATGCCCAATGGGATGCTTGTCCCCTCCTCTAACATTCATTTGAGCTGTTTTTGAAGTTTTAGGTCCCAGAAGAGCACTTGACGAATTTTTCACGCACTTTCTAGAAGAAATGCGCACTTGACTATCAAGAAAATTGAGCACCTGAAATAAAAACTGCACACTTTCCATGGGAACTACACACTTTTTACTAAGATCAACACACTTTCTTCAAAACCCTCACATTTTCTTTTGATAGTGGTAGCATTTTCTGTCAAATTTGAGCATCTATTTCTGACAAGGGCGCTTCTACATTTTGTTTTGAGCATTTTCTCTAAGAACTCAGTAGTTGCTCTATTAGACAAGTGTACGGATCCTTCACTATTGTAATGAATTTCTCCACTAAAGTTTTCTTGTTTTTGAATGTGTAACATGTATTAACAGATTTAATGTAGGATTCAAGTGACTTTATCTCATTTTTTTTGTAGGGAAGATGATCATTCAAATATTCCTAGATCCACAAATAGTTTTTATTAACATAGGAAAACTTGATTTTGGTGCTTTAAAAAGAACAACTCAAACTCACATTTAATTTTGGTGTTGTTAAAATTGAACCATTTTTAAGCTTTCTTAACTTAGAACCTCTTGTTTTTGGTGCTCTAAAAAGAACAACACAAAAAAAAAATCACATTTATTTTTAGTGTTATTAAAATTGAACCAATTTCATGTTTTCTTAAATTAGGAACTCTGATTTTGGTGCTCATAAAAAGAACAAAAAAAAACTTCAATTTTTGGGCTCTAAAAATGAACACATTTCATGTTTTCATAATTATGAACTTTAATTTTGGTGCATAAAAAGAGTGCAAATGATTTCCATTTTGTTGACGCATGCTTGATTCACTTTTGTTGACCAAATTAGAACCAAGACTTTTTTCTTAGAAACACTCAAGTTTGGGGCTTAAAATAAACAAGTTAATTTCTTTTGTATTGCACCATTACTATATTAAATGAATGATGTCTTGAAAAAATTCATACTAGTGCAAATAAAAGGAACAATTTTTTTATGTTATTCACATATTTTTGGGGATAATACCACTCAAGGTGTTTAAAAGGAATCAATTTTCTATGAATTGTTCATTGTGCATTAAGTGACTGGCAAGATGAAGTGTTTTATCTTCTCCCCTCACACTTTTTGGCAATATTGGGTGAGTGAAAGAACATTTTTGAGCTTCGCATTTTATTTTCAAGCAGAATTTTTTAGAGGGCCTACCTATTGAGATACATCCCGCACCGAAAAAATTGTAGGTGACCCAAATAGTACTTTCATTTTGGACCACTATATAAATCATTTGTGAGTGTAAGGAAATTTCATCACTCAATAGGTGCTACTAGCCTTGCCAACATATTCTTCCTTAGTATCCTTGTGATGCGTAAAAACCCTCAAGTGCTAGAAGGTTCTTAATTGAACAAAATTCTGCATGTATAGGGGCCCAAAAATAATACCCCTAGAACATGACTAAGAACCAAATTGTTTAGAAACCACCCTATTATCCAAAAACATTCTCTGAAAGTGGTGGATTGTAATTTACTTCTGAGAAGTTACTTGCCATGTCTGACTATAGACCTGCGCCATAAGTTGCATATAAAATTGTCTCTTCAGAGCATGATGAAAGCCCAGCTAAGAGAATGGTCTCTATCCCCTAGGGTTGTAATTGCTTGTTTATGTTAAACTCTCCTATACATTCAAAACAATTCGACATCAAATTTTGTGGTTGATTTAAAGAAAAAGAACACATTCAAAAAAATACTGAACAAGATGGTTGAATCACAAACCCTTTGATTTAGTGTATAATTTTGAAAGAAGCCTTATATTTGTACTCCTTGAAAGGATTCTTCCTTAAATTTTTTCAAACATTCTAATTTTTATTTCAGGTCACATTAATCAAAGTAAAAATTTAAGAACTATAGCTTGGGTGTTGTGATTTCACAACTTAAGTTATAGAAATGAAGGTCACATAAGCCTATGCTTGTTGAGTCAGTCCAAGTATTTTTTAATCACTTGTCATATACCAAACACGAAGAAAGTTGAGAGAGTTTCTATAGGATCGTTTTTCAAACCAAACAATTGGAAAACCAAAAGGGTATATAGTCCCTCATCCATTATTTCCATCCTACTTATCAAAAATCAAAATCAAACAAACCATTGGGATCATTCCTCCACTCATATGTATATAATATCAATAGTTACTTGGGACTCATAGATAGTACAAGTAAGTTTTCCCACAATATATCCTCTAGAAAAGGAAGTGAAATATCGGCCCTAGTTCTTCAACATTTTGATTTCCAAAAAAGTGGTACCATTCCAAAATAACACTCAAACCCTAGGGTCTTGAGCTTCACAAAAACCACTTCAAAACACCATTACACCTTATGACCATCTGGTGACCAACTTCTCTAGTTCAACAACCAGACCTTGTAGCACCAATCCTTCAACCTAGTCTCACATACGTGAAAGGTGAGAAAACTGACATCATAAGCAACTTGAGAACCTTCAGTTTTTAGAAGAACGAAACACCCTACCATTTTCTCACCACATCAATCATTTTAGACAAAGAGGAAGAGAAAGCATACATAGTAGTTGGGAGACCAGTGTTACCACCACCCATGTGGCAATAAATATCCTCTTCCCTCCATGATCTCACATAAAATCACAATCCCCAAGAGAAAATCCATAGGTCATTATTCCAAAATCTCTAAGGAAACATCTTTTAGCACTACACCAAAATAGAACCAGGTTGGTATACAACTTTTACAAACGTGTTTCAAGGAATAACCTAGACTTGTATACATTATTTTTTAGTCAAAAACCTATGATTTTTAATGATAATAAACTCCTCTAGATGATCTATCACACAATCAAAATCCATAGGGGAAGATCTACATCCCACCATTACAGACGTAGGAATCATAATTCAAATTTTTGTAGGAAGTGGGCCTTAAAAATTTATTGCAATCTTAACCTCTTGCTAAGAAACTATTATGCTCAATCTAGAAGGAACCAAATAGATTTACATACCCACATCTAGGGAAACATTAGGTCTTTAGGATTTGAGTTCAACTAGAGAGTTAAACAATTTCACAACTCTCCCATAGGGGACCCAAGTTGTTTATGAAAACCATGAGATCATAGAACAAGAAGAAAATGGAAGCAAACAAGAACAACACTAGCATCCCACTAGGAAACACCATGAATGATGAAAGTGGCCCATGAGGATATAAACCAAGTGACCATTTGATAGGGTATTAAGTATCAAAACATCCCAAAACATGTCGATCTATTACCCAAAGCACTCTTATCAAGGGTCACAACATCAAGTAAGGAAATAACATCAAGGGTCTCAAAACCCCCATCAAGGAATAAGTCCAGAACATCAAATTTCCATAAATAAAATTGAGAGAGATCTTGAGGAAATTAAACGAAATTGAAATCCAACGTATCTCCAATGCCATGTGCAAAGTCAAAACATTACAAATCCACAACCTGATGGAACTTCAAATTTTTCTGTTTGTGTTCCATATTATCTTGCCTTATGTTCCTGGTCATTTGTAGTATTTGGGAAATTCCTAAGGTTTGGGTTTTACCTTTGTTTTCATGTAAAACCCTAGTGTTTTATCTTACGCCTTGGGTGGGATCTATTTGGCCGTTACTTTTTGAGGAGGGTTTTAAAAAAAATTATGCCTCATCACTTCATCTAGGTTGGGTCCCTTTTGATCTATCATTTTATTTCATTTACCAGACTTTATTATTTCCAAAGTCTGGGTGGCCCTCTATTCCCATGTTTAAAAACAACTTATGTCATTGTTTATCGTCAGCCTAGTGATGTCCCCTTGTTATTTTAATAAATGTTTAATATTTTGTAGAGGGACAAGTTTGCATTACTGTAGATCAATTACCATTTGATCTCAGTCATTCCCCTCCATCCCGTGATGACCCCACCACACTGCTTTGGATGATTGTGATATCATGGGTGAGCACCACGTGTCTCACATGGTGAAGCCAAAAGCGATGATGGAAATACTTTAATACATTTATCTTTCTTTAATACATTATGTAGTGGGTTACTAAAGTAGTTATGAGATGCACATGCTTAAAATCAATAGAGATGTTATAATCTCAGAAGGAAAGATGCTCGATGGTTAATGACAAAGCTAGTGACTGTGTTGAATGAACAGGATTGTCGATGGTTGAGATCAACAGTTTCTCGCCATCGCGTGATCAAAAGTTACGAGATCTTTATTGATCGCGATATCCTGGGTAAGCAACACATAGTATGGTGGCCCTTATCACCACAGTGGAGATCATATCAGTTTTTTTTGAAGACAGTCATTCAATGATACGAAAAAAGTGAGGGATTGACGACTAATATTTGAATTTGCATCAAATACGATTGGAGTCATTGGCGCGGCATGCAAGTAAGCTTTAATGGTGGACAAGACATCTAATGGCTTGATTTGATCAAAATAAAATGACCATTTTCATGCCCTATTGCATCACAAGGCATTCAAACATCTTTGCGGAGCATTCACAAAGCCAAGGATGAAGTTATGAGTTGTTACAACAAAGATTTGGGTTTTTGCAAACACAAAGCCATGAGTCGATTTATGTATTTCTTGGTTATTTTGATTTTGAATTTGGGGGAAAATTTACTATATATGTGTCAGAGGACTTATTGATAATTACAGGGGCTATAGGTTAATTGAACTATGGGAAATTGCAAGGTTTTGTTCTGTAATTTTGTGTTTCTATTTAGCCCTAGTTTGTGTGAGGTTTGAAACATCAAGGAAACCCTAGTTTATCCAGGATGGTACCATCAAAGCAGCATTCTAGCTAAGTTGATTATTTAAGTAGAAACCTATATGATGATTTCCTGAATCAATTTCCCTTGTCAATGAATGATAGGAGGAAGGGGTTGATCTTGATGCTAGGAAAAACCTTAAGAGAGGGATTAGTGTATAACTGTTCCAATATTGCCAATGCTAGGGTTCCTCTTATAGGTTTAGAAATGTTCAGATTGTGGTTTGGACAGAGGAATTTTCCCCACCCCTTTTTGAATGGTTGGATGTATGATATGGGGAAGCCGGTAGTACCGAATGTGTTCCATGATGTGGATTTTCTTAGAGCAGTGGCTACACAATATGACTTTGTCACATGGGTGATTAGAGATAAGGATGGAAGGGTTATGTTGAGCATTAACAAAGAGGAATTTCAATAGGTTTCTGATCTGAGTGAGCCCAATATGTTTCTGGTTCCTATTGATCTTGAGGAGAGGAAAGTGGAGTATGGGAGGATGAAGTAACTTTTCAGAGTTAAGTTTCTCCCACCTCATTTGGCTAGGGCAGGAGGTTCAAAATTCTATATTAGCCCTAGTGACCAAGAACCTTTCAGATTGAACTATTTTGCAAATCAGTTTTGGCCACCTTTTAGTCAGTGTGCCAGATTTTGGGTTTTAACCCCAACACGGTGATGCCTATTGTAGAAGTTGAGCAAATACAACTTCATGGGAGTCCAGTGACCTCTATAAGTAAAGAATACCTGTTACAAGGAGAAGCAAAGAGAAGCAACAAAGAGAATGCTCAAAAATGTGGAGCTCTGTATTATCCAAATGTGTAAAAGAATAAAATGATACAAAAGAAAAGATTTCAACCACATATAGGTCAAAGAAACCCTAAAAAGGAAAACCTTAGGCTTGCACATTAATAATTAATAAAATAATTAATTATTATGCACCTAATGTTAGCTTATGTGTAAAAAAGATAAGAGGGAACTTTAATTAATTAAATAAATATTATTTAATTAATCAAGTAGATAACCAATTACTCTAACACCCCCCCTTAAGCTAGACTTAGAGAGAAGCTAAAACCTAGAAGAAGCTACTAAAAGAAAACAACAATGGGTCCTGACAACAAGGCCAGATTAGGTACCCAAGTACAAGGAAATCTCTATGAAATGGAGAAAAGGAGAAAACCTAGTGGGAAAATACTCCTCTCCAAAAAGAGATAGAAGAACATGCTGAAAGAAACACGAAGGAAGGAAGGCCTCATAAAGACC
Organism: Sequoiadendron giganteum; assembly: GCA_007115665.2. Classification (NCBI taxonomy): domain Eukaryota; kingdom Viridiplantae; phylum Streptophyta; class Pinopsida; order Cupressales; family Cupressaceae; genus Sequoiadendron; species Sequoiadendron giganteum. Next base: position 483,387,341 of record CM021104.1, read on the forward strand.
CCCCAAGGACAACTTCCTTCACCCCAAGCATATAGTGCAACTAAGGATAGAGCGGCGATGCAAAAGGCTTCGTGAAGATGTCAGCAACGTGCTCGGTAGTGGGAATATACTCCAAGATGAGAGAGCCATCATGAATCAACTGTCTGATGAAATGCATATGAAGCTCAATGTGCTTCATCTGATAATGCTCCGTCGAGTTGTGAGAAATGTGTATAGCACTCTGATTGTCACACCAAAGAATAGTGGGACTATCAAGAGGAAAACCAAACTCAGTCATCAACTATCGAAGCCATAAAACTTCCTGACTAGCGAGCACAACAACTTGGTACTCAGCCTCTGTAGATGGTAATGCATGAGCATTTTGCTTCTTGCAAGACCATGTGATAGGACCAGAGCCAAGATAGAAAACAATGCCAGAAGTAGACTTCTGATCATTGACATCACCAGCCCAATCTGAGTCAGTGTAGCCAACAATGTGAGGATCCCCTGATGTGTAGTGAATGCCATAAGAAATGGTGCCCTGAATGTACCTCAAAATATGTTTGGCATCTTGCCAATGACTCGCATGAGGATCATGGGAGAATTGAGAGACAAGGCCAACCACAAAGGAAACATCATGATGAGTGTGAGTTAGGTACAACAAATTTCCAACCAACTACCTATAAAGTGTAGAATCTACTGAAGGAGTGGGGCAAGGAGTAGTCAAAACAACCCCTGACTGAAAAGGTGTGGGGGTAGGCTTGCAATCAAGCATTCCAAATTGTTGAAGCATATCAAGAGCATACTTATGCTGGTAAATGGAGATCCCATCAAAAGATTGAATCACCTGAAGACCAAGAAAATAGTGCAAAAGACCGAGATCTATCATCTCAAATTGCTCCATCAAAGCTTGTTGAGCATGCTGAATCATAGAGAATCAGCTACTTGTGATGAGGAGATCATCAACATATAGCACAAGAATCAGGATCTCACCCTCAAGATTCTAAATATAGATGGTGGGATCAGAATGACAGTGTGTGAAACTAGTGGAGAGCAAAAAAGAGTCAATCTTCTCATACCAAGCCCAAGGGGCTTGCTTGAGACCATATAATGAACACCGAAGTCTGCAAACCAAAGAAGCATCTTGCGAAAATCCCCGAGGCTGCTCCATATAGATCTCCAACTATAGGTCACCATGCAAGAAAGCACTCTTCACATCCATCTGAAAAATGGGCCATCCCCTAGAAGCTGCAAGTGATGGTACAAAAAAAATAGAATTCATCTTGGCAATTGGGGAAAATGTCTCAGAGTAATCAATACCCTCAACTTGGGAGAAACCCTTTGCAACAAGATGTGCTTTGTACTTATCAATAGAACCATCAACAACATACTTGGTGCGATACAACCATCTGCACTGAACCATCTTTCTACCCTTAGGAAGAGGAAAGAGATCCCAAGTACTGTTTCACATCAAAGAAGAATACTCCTCCTCCATAGCACTATCCCACTCAGGGTGACCTGTCACCTCTAAAAAATTTTGAGGATCCTTTGAAAGGGCATGACTCAAAAGACTAGAACCCGCAGTATGAGAATGGGTTTGATGAGTATTTGAAGGATCACCTACCATAGATCCTACTGCCTCAATAGTAAAGCAAGCCCATTTGGGCATCTGAGGTGGAGTAAGTGGAGGTGGAGATGGGGGTCATCAATATCCTCATCAGAATCATCCTCAACATTATCCTGAAGAGTTGCAGTGGGAGGAGTAGGTAGTAAAGTAGACACTAGAGACAGGGTATCCATTGTGGGAAGGCACTCATCAAACTGGACATCATGTTGAAATAGGACCTCTCTGGATTCAAGATCAAACAATTTGTATGCCTTAACATCCTCACAGTAGCCAAAAAAAATGAGGGGTCAACTCTTCTGCTCCATGGCTCTTCTCTAAGCATTAGGAATAAATATCCATGCCTCACTACCAAATACTTGAAATGATGATACATCAAGCTTGTCATGAGACCAAGCCTCCTTAGGAGTCATATGTTGAATCACCTTGTGAGGAATTCGATTCTGAATATAGTTGGCACAATTATCTGCCTCAACCCAAAAAGATGAATCCATGGACCTAGACTGAATCATACAATTCACCATCTCCCATAAAGTTCTATTCTTTCTCTCAGTGACACCATTTTATTGAGGGGTGTAGGGAATAGTAAACTGATGCTGCAAACCATGCTCAGTGAAAAAATATCTAAAATCTTGATTCACATACTCCCCCCCTTTATCTATATGTATCTACGGAATAGAAAGGCCAGAATGCTTCTCTACAAATGTCTTGAAGATTCGAAAGGAATTAAAGACATTAGACTTATTCTTAAGAAAGTACACCCATGTACATCTCGAGAAGTCATCAATGAATGTGAGTACATATTTGGCCCTAGAAAAAGGAGTGGGAAATGACATGAGGTCACTATGAATCAACTCCAAGGGTGCCAAAGCACGAGTGGCTCTTCCCTTCAGAAAGGGATCCTTGTGATGCTTTCCAAGAACATAACCATAACAAACACTATATGTGTAGGAAATCTATGGAAGACCAAGAAGAAGTGCCTGCGTACTCATCTGCTGAAGATATCTGTAATTGACATGGCCCAAATGCTCATGCCAAAGCTTACTCACTAAATTTGCATGTGCTATAAGAGATGAACCTGTACCCTCAGAAGGCTCAAATCCATCAAATTTGTAAAAATGAGATGCAATATCAACACTCCCAGTAGCCACAACCAAATCAGAGTCATGTAGGTCCCGAATAACCACATCATGTGGTGAGAACTCAACTATCTTACCAGAGCCACTATGGAAAATCTGATAAATGGATAGGAGGTTCGTCGAGATTTCAGAAACAACTAGAACATCCTGTAGAGTGCCCCCTTCCAAAGAGATAGAACCTGAAGCCAAGACTGAAAGTTGTGTAGAGTCACCCACTACAATTTGTGAATTACCACAAGAGGCAAGAGAAGTGACCAACTGCTGATTTTGAGTCATATGGTGAGAAGCACCAAAATCTAAAATCCAAGTGGACCCATAGGTCGATGCTCAAGCAGTGAGAGCATGGCCTTTCCCTATGGAAGGAGAAGACGACTGAGGTGAGGAGATGTGATGCTTGTACATGGCTTCCTCTAAAGCCTCTAATCATTTCCAACACCTGGAAACTGGATGTCCTTCCTTGCCACAAAAGTTGCAAGTGTCTCCTGATTTTTGCTTAGTCTTGGAGGAAGACTCACTAGACTTTGAAGATTTCCCCTATTTTGGAGTAAGTGGTGGTTTCAAATCAGACTTAGGAGGTGGTTTGGAGGAATGCTCACTGCCTGCAAAATCTTTATTGGGCTTCAATTTCTACTTTTGTTTCTCCTTAGATGATTGAGCAAACAATGCTTTGTTCTTTGATCTTGAGAGCATATCCATCTAAGAAAGGTGTGATTGCTCACGAGATAAACACTCAAAAAACACATCAAAGGTAGGCATGGTAAAATGAGTACCTAGGCCATCCATGGTGGAATAGAAGGAAGAAGCAAATATCTGAAATAGACCACAAAGCTTTGAAAGGATCAAGTAAATGCACTCTGTGTATGACTTATTCTTGCCACAACCCTGTAAAATAGTGTGGATAGTTTTGAACTTGTTCAAAAATCCTCAATAGTGGGAAATGGTTTAGGTAATAGTGAAGTCAGCTCTGCCTCAATCTGTATTGCTTAGAACTCATTAATGGCCCCAAAAAGTGTCTCAAACTTCAACCACATGGCTCGAGAAGTGAGAAAAGCATCAAGGTGAAACAAAAGACTGTCTGAAACGTGCATGGATAGCAAACCCATAGCTTCATCCATCTTGTTCTTATGCTGCATAATCTCAAAAGGATGTTGTAACTGAGGCTGAACCTCATCTAAACAAGACCACAACCCTCATGACCTTAGAATCCTCATCATGTGAGACTTCCAGATGTGATAGTTGTGTGATGTGAGTAACTCAACTGAGGAGTCTTCCATGAAACCCTTCACCTGTACCTGCTTGTATTTTTTATTATTATGTGATCTTTTAGAATAGATAGAAGATGCAAAAGGGTTTGATTTTTTTGAGAGTTTTGGTGTTTTGGTTTTCTAATATAAATGGCAGAAACTGAGAAAAAAACATCCCCCCACAAGAGATAAACCCAAACCCTACTACAAACTGAGAAAGAGGAAGCAATGCATAAGTAAAAAATACTTCAAAACAAATTATTATGCTACTTTAGAAAATTATGAGAAAAAAATCACATATCTGAATAGAGCATGCTGAGAGTTTTCCAACACCTATTCGTATTTGAAAAATGAATTCCGTTTGCACCTTCTATGGCCCCAGAAGTGCAGAAAAAATACCCCACTTTGACTGGAAAAATAATAATTAGACTAGTTAAATTTTGAAAAAAATCCTACACCATCAGATCGGTGCTGGAATCAGCTTTCCAACGTCTATTTTCATTCGAAAAACTGAGCTAAAATGCTAGAGATATACCTGATTTTGTGAAAGGAGCATATAAGGGTTTTTTTTTTTTTAAATAGCTCTCAAGGGCTTAAATCCTTCGGCCCCTGATCACATGACCGACCAAGGGTCTGGCACGCAGGTGGTGGAGCATAGGTGGTGTGCGGGTAGCACATGGGCGATGAGTGGGTGGCATGTGGGTGGCGCGAGGACGGCACGTGGGCAAGGCACGGGTCGGCGGTGCAGCGGTGGCGGCTTGGCCACGGTCGGTAGATGACGCCGATGGTGGTGGCCGAGCGGTGGCCGTTGGGCAGCTCACCGGTGGTGTGGCCTGTCTATGAGGGCAGCATCGAAAAAAAAATGAAAATCCTTCATTTTTTATTTTTATTCATTTTTTTTTCAATTTTTTTTTTCCTGTGGAAGGCGTGCCCTGGGGCTGTACCACCTCAGGGCAATTTTGTTTTTGCCTCCCTAATCAACTGTAGCCAAAATCGACGAATGAACAGTCAATTTAGGGGTTTTTGGATGCTGTGAATCCAACAGTGAGGTCCATTTGGACTCAAAGTGAAACCAAAAAATGTAGTATGCCGGATCCACCAAAAAAAACCTTGAACCATATATCTGCTTCCAATGCAAAAATTCTCAAAACAAGAACAAGTAGTTGTAGATCTGAAGCTCTAATACCATGTAGAAGTTGAGCAAATACAACTTCATAGGAGCCCAGTGACCTCTGCAAGTGAAGAATGCCTGTTACAAGGAGAAGTAAAGAGAAGCAACAAAGAGAATGCTCAAAAATATGGAGCTCTGCATTATCCAAATGTGTAAAAGAATAAAATGATATAAAAGAAAATATTTCAATTAGATATAGGTCAAAGAAACCCTAAAAAGGAAAACCCTAGGCTTGCACATTAATATTTAATAAAATAATTAATTATTATGCACCTAATGTTAGCTTAAGTGTAAAAGAGATAAGAGGGAATTTAATTAATTAAACAAATATTGTTTAATTAATCAAGTAAATAACCAATTACTCTAACACCTATTACTTACATGTTCATGGGGTGAAAATACAACACCCTAATTTCTCAGTGATATATAATTTTTCTTCCTTTTTGGCTGAAAAGATGCATGAAGGGTTGTTGAAGTTGCAACTAAATGCTGCAGGCACTCTATTCTTCTAGTATAAGAATGTTTATTTCTTCTCTAAGAAGATTGAGTTAAGGTAGTCGGTTAATGAAGAAAGATTGCGAGTGTAGGTATGGATTGTAGATTTGTCATATAACAAGGAAAATGCCAGTTATGTGCAATTTGACAACTCTATTCGATGTTGATGTATATGTTCTTGTATAAGAATGTTGATTTCTTCTCTAAGAAGATTGAGTTAAGGCAGTCGGTTAATGAAGAAAGATTGCGAGTGCAGGTATGGATTGTAGATTTTTCATATAACAAGGAAAATGCTAGTTATGTGTAGTTAGACAACTATTTTGCTTCCAGATTAAGAACCAGGTTGATGGTGAATGTGCCTATAATTCCTGAGGAGTTGCATGATTTCCTCAAACCAAAGATGAGGAAGACAGAGTTGAAGGTTCTCCACAACTGGGGTGATATTATTCCATACCCAATTAGCACTGTCTTGAGGGTGTATGGTTTTCAAGGGACCCCTCATATATTTCCATACAATGTGTCACCAAGAGTGGGATTTGTAGAAGTTATGTGGAAGATTGGTTGTATCCATGAGGACAACCTTATTGGGAAAGGTAAAGGAACATTTTTCCTAGATTATACTATGGTGTCAGATTTTTTCCTTTCAAAAGGAGGTTGGGTACACTTTGGGGAAAAAATTGATGAATACCATTTGATTTGTGGTCCTAAGCGATAGCATGATTCTGAGGGCTTCTTCACCCTCTTTAGACAAAGGATAAAAGGTGGTAGGTTTGTGCATGAGTTCAACTTCCCTGAGGATCTGATTAGAAATGAGTTTGATCTGAGTAGGTAGGAATTGAACAAGGAGAAATGGATAGCTTATGTTAAGCTATTGGCCATTGTGCACAAAATGGATCCAAAATATGATCCATTAATGGATTTCAGTCCATATCATAAGAAAGTTGATTTTTTGATGGACAACTTAAAAGAAATCATGGGAACCTTGATGACCAAGAAGATAAAATTGGATTTGGATCTGGGTATACAGGAGCATGATGCCAAGCAATTGGAAGAGAGGCCAGCCTAGTAACCTGCAGAGAATTGGCCTATCTACATAAGGAAAATAAATGATAGTAGTGATGAGGAAGAAGAAAATAGAAAAGAAAAAATAATAATAAAATTGCCTATACAACTAGGTCCAAAGCTCAAAAAACATGGAGCAATCAAGATTAATGATTTGGAATCATCACCCAAGAATAGTCCCTCATCACCATCATCAGAGCCAAGCTCGAAGAGGTAAAGGATTGAGAAATCACAAGAGGATTTGGTGGGTGAAATTGTTGTCACTAACTGGGACATGAAGATGGGTATGCCTTCTCCTCCTAGGCCAAGTGAATTGATTCTCTCTGATCTAGATATGAAAGGAAAATGTGTGCAAGATGCAAGGATGGAGGCATGTAAGGAATTTTTAGATGATGATGCATTTGTCAAAACTCCAATATTCTTGCAATTAGTATGGAGAATGAAATTGGAAGAATATCAGGATAAATGCAAGAGGAGAAGAGAATTGAGACCTGACAGGTTTGACCAGGAGAATGATGATGAGGTGAAAGCTAAATTGATGGAAGAATTCAAGAGCATCACTCCTCAGGAGGGGAGAATATTTATAAATTAGGCTGGTGTCTTGATTATGCCTGAGTGGGACATTCCAGATGCAGTAGCTTTTAATGCTAGTCTAAAGTCCAAGCATCCCCTGCAAGATTCTGAGGAGGAGGTTAAGGCAATATTGCAAGATTCTGCCTTCAGTGAAAAATATGAGACCTTAGAAATTTGGGCCTTGGCCGCTCGAGGGAGAAATCCCAATGTGACTGATATTAACCCAAACCTAAGAGGAGGGTTTGATAATAAAAAGAGCCTCAGAGACCTAAACCACAAAGGCCACTAATTTGACTGTGAATGTGGCCAAATTGGCCCAAAAGACTGCTAAAAGAGAGGAGGTTGGAAAGAAGGTCCTAATGGAGAAGTAAAATTTCATAATTGGAGATTATAGCAAGGTGCAAAAAAGGAATGTTGAGCTGCAAACTGAGGTGGATAGGCTGAAGTGCATGCAGATTGGGGGGACATCAAGTCCTCCAAAAATCAAAACATTGCCTTCCACATCAGGATCAGTGCCTCTAGCTTATCCCATTGTTTCTACACTAGGGTATCCTAACCAAACTCCTTCCCTCAGCCCTACTTTAGAGCTAGATGATGAAGAAATAGAATGCTCTATTGATCCTACAAAGAAGCAGCTAATGCACAAAATTACAGAGTCACAGGCTTCCTTGAAGGTAAGTGAGGAGGGAGCACTTTTAAAGTAGGGGGAAGTAATTAATGTTGTATTGATAAATTTAAATGATAAGGTTGATGATATATTGACATCTGTATATTCTTTATATTCTTTATTATTAAATGCAATAAATAATATTGATAGGGATTAGGAGGTAGTAATACCATTGATTGAAAAATGGATCCCTAGGGCCAATTATTTAGACATAATGTATAAAGCCTTAGGGTTTGATACTTATAATAGACCCTAATCATTAAGGCCTAATCAAGTGTTAGTTAAGTCATTGCAAGGTTTTTCATGCCTTACCAAATGACTTGAGTAGGAAGATCAAAGAGTTGGTGAATAAATTTGATGATTGGAGCGACACATTGTTACCTGATATAATTGATGAGCAAGGAAACATCAGGTCATTCTAACAATGGCAAGATCGAGCAAATGAAGTCATCAATGCACAAATTAAATTAATTTGTGATGACTCAGATTATGACTTGTTGGTGAGCTGTATGGACAATATTATTAGTACCAGTTCATTTTTGGAATATTTTGAAAGAGAAGAAAATCAGGTGGCGGTTAGGTACACACCTTATAGTGTCAAGGTGAATGAGGTAGTTAGTTTTGATTGGCCAACCGATGAAGAATACAAGAGATGGGTAAATGTATACTTAACCAAGGAAGAGTGAAACAAAGTAGGCTACTAACGGTTAACAAATCAGCTATTGCAGCTACAATGGATTCCAGTTTTATTTTGGTGACAATCTAGGCGTGAAGTCCTTGATGTTTTTCTGCCATGTCAACTTTTCTCAGCGGGCGAGCATGAATAAGAAGATTCTTCTGGGGATTTTTGTTGTAATCAATTTTTTGAAGTGTCACAAGGTGATCCAAATGTCTGGTGATACATGTACTCTCTAGCCCGATGCTTGTTTGCTCCTCCATTCCCTATAAGAAGGATTTCAAGGCTAGAAGTATGGGTCAATGAGTTAGATAGTTTTGGTCGAGTCTAGGTGAAATTGCAAAGAAAATTGTAATATTTGATGGTTTTAGAGAATATGCAATTTAGGTTTTGAGTCATTCTATTGTAGGTCTTGAACTCATGGAGATTTGATTGTTTTATGATAGTACTGACATTTGAATTAAAATGATTAATTCAAGCTCATGTCTCTCCATTGTACAAGCATATCTAAATTTTGAATAGAATGATCAAGGGTTGTTTATTTCATCTCACTATTGTGGTGTGTATGATTCTTGTTTTAGCTTTAATTCAAAGAATTAATTAAAATGCTTGAATGTGATTGTAGGTGGATATGCTCTATATAAGGATTTGATAAGTAGTATTGGGTTGGAATATATATTGATAAGATTGTAAAGCAATGTTATCAAGGATCTAATGTGTTATGTGTTAAAATATGTCATAAGCCCTTAGATGCTTATGGATTTGACTCCTCCAATGGATATATGACACTGATCTGAGTTGTACTCATTTGTATAGTTCAATATTTTTTTATTTTTACCTAGATCTTGCTACAAATTGCAAATCAATGACTATCTTATAGTGTGAAAGATTGTTGTAGTTATCTCATGCTCCAAGTAGTTGATATTATTGATGAACAACCAATTCTATTTGGTATTATCCTATAATGTTGAGCTATTAATTGATATTATTTGTTGTTGTTAATGTTGTTTATAACATTAGTGCAGAGGTTTTAAACAAATTAAGGGATAACCCTATCGAGTCTTGCAGAGCCCAAAGTGTAGGAGGTTTGTTAAAATCCTTGTCAGTTGGTCCAAGTCCTTTGAGCTACCCTTAATTGGAATTGGCAATACCATAGATAGAATAGAAGACCAACCTAATTACAGTTAAAAAACAAACCAACACAACCAATGGACAACATTCCACAGATACCTCAATAACCACATCAACAACACTTCCAATATCCACAGTATCAAGAAGTCCTGCAATACCAAGGTGTACCTCAAGTGTAATATTAAAATGTACCTCAATCATAGTATCAAGAAGTTCTACCACGCAAAGGTGTACCTCATGTGCAATATGAAAATTTACCTCAAACATAGTATCAAGGAGTTCCACAAAATCAATCAAGAAAAGTCACAGAGGAAAGGTTACCAACTAGGAAGGAAATTCACCCCTTTGGGAGAGACTTTAGAGGTAATCATGCATGAACTAGTACAACAAGAACCTATCAAAATCAATGATATTCCAACTTATGGTGAACCAAGATTTAAAATCCTCTGGTATAACCAATACAAACGATGTGAGCTCGACAAAATCAAGGGTCACATAACAAACAAATGCACATCACTCAAACATCTAATCCAAGACCTTATTGATAAAGGAGAAATAGCTATTGAAATTGGCATTCAAGGTCCATCTACCAATGACAACAATGATAATGTCTCAACATCAAAAATTGAAATCAATGATCAAGAACTATCTATCACTGATCACATTGAAAATGTCTCTACATCATCCAGTGAGCAAGATGACATACATCAAGAATTTAATCATGTGTAAGATCAAAATCAATCACCCAAGTCTAGAAATGATGCAATCCAAGATATGTTAATGTGAACCCCTAAACCTGCATAATGCACAAGAGCAACAAAACAAATTAGTTGTTAGATCATATGCATATAAACAAGTATGAGAGATTCCCCATAAAATTCATCTTTCAAACTAAATTAGGAAAGAAGAATACAATATAAGAAACCGAAATTTAAATCAAATCCTAATTAAGCTAATAGCATGATGATCTTATGGGGGAATTGGTGCCAATGGAGTGTTGCAATCGGCCCTTTCCCAATTACTAAATAGCAATGGTGTGTGAATGATAAATGGTGAAATCTCCAAAGAGATTTGAGTATAACCTTGTTGCAAATCTTGAAAGATGATGAATAGTTGATGGAAATGGGAAAAATTGGCTCTCAAGTTGAAGAGAGAAACTTTGCATATGATTGTGGATGAGAAATGAGGAGAGAAGTCTCCAATTTATAGACTTTAATTTGAAAGAGGTGAGAAAGATTGAGCAATGTGGGACAAAACATAATCCAATGGCATTGTGCCACTTGTCCACATGTGATTGGATGAGGAATGAGTACATTTTGGCCAATGTGCATGATAAATGCATAAATTTGAATTTTGAAATATTGAAATGACAAGGTGGATGAGAAGTCAAATGGAGTTATGACCACTTGGCTCAATGCAAAGGACAAGTAAGAGGTCTTAAATGCCTTGCTGGAAGGACTAAGCCCACTTGGCCTTTTTGAATTCAAATGAGGGAATATTCCCTTTTGATGCTTTGTGAGGTAAAATAGAGAATTAAATAAATCAAAGTAATTGATTTATTGTGCAACTTGCATTCTCTAGAGGATTTTAATAAGAGGGATTAAGTTAATCATGGTTCTAATTAATTTTAATGAAGAATTAGATGATGTGACAATCTAGACTTAGATTTATGAATTGATTTAAGTCAAGAATTGAGAGAAAGTGATTTATTAAATAAATAATTTGATTTATTTAATCAAGAAGAAATATGTTAGATTAAATCAAATAAGGTTTTAATTTATTTAATTTAATAAAAGGACTTTAGAGAATTTAATCAAATAAAATGATTTATTTAATTAAATAGATATGTAAGGTTAATTAAATTAAATTGATTAATTCAATCAGAGCAGGTGATAGACTTAATCCAATAAATAATGATTTATTAAATAAAGAGGTACAATGTGATGAAATGATGAGAATATGTTTTAGGAGGAAATGTTGTTAGTAATCAGGATCAGGTGTGCCAAAACAAACTTGTACATTTTCCATGTCTACATTTTGCCCCTCTTTGAAGCAATGTACTTGTTGCATTGATTCGAAGAATAAACTGTTGTGATCAAAGGTCTAGGATTTTCTAAATTTTTTTCAGATGCCCCACTGCTGCCCCAGCGGAAGGATATTGCTAGATATTGCCCCCTCGAGAGATCGGATGAAAATTTTGATTTTTTTGGATGATCTCACAAAAAAGATGACAAGGTGCCCGACAGGCCAAAAATGCCCCAAAATGCCAGAAAAATGGATTAAAATATCAAAAGTTTTCAAAATGACTCTCCATTGGACAAAAACGGGTTCAGGGGACCAAAACCCTTGTTGGAAGGTCAAATTAGGTCAAAAAAGCCTAATTTTCAGGCTTAAATAGACCTCGAGGGGTCACTTTCAATACATTTGCAATCTTAACCTTGAAAAATTTGACACTTGAGCTCTGAGTCTTAGAGAAAATGGCACAACGATAGCTTCCTCTGCACGTGTCAGAGTGGGTATGAGTATATCAGTGACCAGTCATCGTAGGACCCGCAATATGCACCCCTATCCAACCTTTATTTTCCTTGTTATTTGTGCATTTAATAGGGCTTAGGTACAGTCGACTCGACACGGTGTGATATAATGCCTCAGAAAATTCACAAACAAGCCAACGCGAGCCTATATAGGATCGCTTGCACATAGAGCGTAGCGCGGTGTAGTTTTCCATTTACGGATTTTTGGTTAGTAAACTCTGTCGCTCGCTCAAACAGCACTACATGGGCTAGTTTGTCCAATTTAGCTATCTAAGTCCGTCATGCAGCGTAGTTTGTAAAATTTTGCTATCCAAGTCTGCCATGCGGTGAAGTTTGGAACATTACAAACTGTGTCACTTTTGAGAACAACACCGCTTTTGCTGTTTCAAAAGCGAAATGCGATACAAACAACAAATTTTCTTTAGGGAAACTGACGAGGCTTCTTTCCTTGCACAAGAGAGGCACGAGGTCATTCATTCGAGGGAGCATCGATGTCTAGTTTTTGAGAGATTGAAGGATATGCACATATTACTTCAGGAGCAGCTTGGGATGCTCGGTCTGTGATTCATTGCTTATGTTCCTCCTGTTCAAGCACATCTGGGTATGATGCATGCCTTGGCCGAGCGGTGGTATAGCGAGACATCATCTTTTCATCTTCCTACTAGCGAGGCTACCATTACTCTCAAGGATGTTTGGCACATCCCGCGACTACCCATTCATGGAGAGAGAGTGATTTATGATTTAGAGGAGGGTAGGGATGCCTGCTTCGGTGTCATGGGTGTAGACGAGCTCATGCTCTATGATGGTTAGATAGATCTAGAGAGGTACTGGGGTATAGGCCCTACTTATAGCCTGATTGTGGCCACCATTATTTTTGGCCTTGTAGCTCCTGATCAGCGCTGCTGATATTTCAATCTAGATTGGCGACTAGCATGGCAGCAGATGTGCTCTCACTGAGTGTGCTTTTCCTAGGGACCAGGTTTGTTGGCCTCCTTGTACCGGGATTTGCACAAGTTCGCCTATTTGGATGGTCGGTCTCTTGGGGATGGATTGACTCTTTTTCATATTTGGGTCTGAGAGCGGATTTCGGTGCTTCGCCTAATTGTGACACCGATCATTATAGATATTGATGACCCAATGGTGTGGTGCTATGGTGGGGTGAGGATTCACTTCACTCACATGGGTACAAATGATATAGCCCATTGGCGGCAGGTTTTAGATGAGATGACAATATTTATATGGAGGCCATGGATGGGTATAGGCCCATGGATGGATGATGCAGAGCAACTTTTCTTTGCTCGCTAGGAAAAATTCATGCAGGGTCAAGAGCACACTCTGATAGAGAGGTACCTTCTTGACAAGGTAGCCAGGGAGTTCAACGAGCTGCAGGATATTCCTGATGCTCAGTATACGGCCATCTTTGCCTGCACGACAAAGGAGACAACATGGGGACTACCTATTCCAGCAAAGGAGGAAGTTTACTCATTCAGATAGTTAGTGGCTTGGCCATGGCCATATGATTAGGGGCTAGTAGATGCAGGGTTGACTCTAGTGTATAGGGCATGGTTCAATTTTCCAATGAGATTGAAAGTTCCTGGGACAGTACTTCCACGTCGGAGGCCTAGAGGCAAGTCAGCAGGCAGAGGTCAAGGAGGTGTACCACTGGTGCAGCCAGCAGTAGGACAAGATGGGTAGCCCCAGGTAGGCCCAGAGCAACAACCAGTAGTACAGCCAATAGTATATCCAGCGACACAGCTAGCAGCATAGCTAGATCCACGAGATGCATAGATTCAGTAGTTGTAGGTCTAGGTATAGGCTCTGACAGCTAAGCAAGATGAGGCCCGACAATAGGTTGCTATGGCTACAGCGGAGAGAGACCTGGCATGATTCGAGAGGGATCAAGAATTTGGCTGATGGAGGCAATTAGTGAGCGTCGCTTCCACATCCTGGGGTCATTCAGTTGACATTCGGGAGTACAGAGAGGCCATCAGAGAGGCCGAGTAATATCAGCTACACTACCGACAGGTGGTGCCATCAGTAGATAGAGTGCCGAATTTTTCTTAGCAAATAGGGAGGTGGCCAATAGAGGCCCACAGTGAGAAACAGGATGGGGAGGATAGTAGCCAGTAGGGCTAGCCCCCCCCTTTTGATCAGAGATAGTTTTTTGTATATTTGCTATATGGCCTATAGTATTTTGGCCTTATTGTACCATGTATTCGATGTACACTTGATCCAATTTTGCATCATAACAGCATTTTTTTGATATATATGAGATGGTTCACCCTTTATGATATGCATGGTGCACATGTATGATATGAAGATGTATAATATGCAAATATATGATGCTATGAGATTTTTCTATTCTTATGCTTAGGTGATGTAATGGATGCATTTCTTTTTGTATATTTTTCATGCTTTATGGATGTAATGTATGTTAATGATGGTGTAATGATGTGCAAATGGAAATGGATGCAAATGATTATGTATGCTTTAATGATGTAATTCTTTCTTAAGATGCTTAAAATAACAAATTTATATTATTCTTCATAACTTAAGATAATGATATAATGCAATGTGCTTTCGATGCTGATAATCTAGTGGATGTAGGATGTATGCATTTGGCAAAGTTTTGATTACTATTATGATACCATGTTAGTGTGGAAGGAAGATAGAAGAATTGTAGTATAAATGAGTTAGTTAGAATGGTAATGGCGATTTGCATTGCTAGGAATTGGGATTTTCAAAGGGTCAATTGTGTTATGTTTGATAACACACATAGGTACGATGCATCAAAGTATAAAGGACTAGGATGGCATTGTACATAGTGTGATGGATTTGACTTGATAATCAGATAGGAGTACTCTTGTTCACACTTAACATACATACTTTATTCAGGATGTAGTTTAGACATTCTAAACATCTCAGACCAAAACATAGAAAAGAAAGCTTTCCTATGTGGTCAACAATATATCTAAAACATCCTCTCTATAAACCAAGCAAAATATATATGACTAAGTTATTTTACAAAGGTATCCCACAAGCATAACAGATAAAAAGATAATGATCATTGCCCCATTCCTTTCTCTCTAAACTTGTTTTGTTTAGGCATCATTGAGAGGTCCTTGGAATGAGCACAAAATAAGATAAGCCAATAAAAGACCAAGACAAATTAAACAAACAAGCTAATGTTCTTCATATCGCTAGCCAAGGCTAAACTACTATGGGATACCTGATGCTTATGTCCATCGTAGGAAAGCTTCATCCTAGGACATGTTGTGAACAGGGTTTTGGTGAGATTGATTAGGTGATAAGCTATTGATATTCCGAGTTGACCAAATTTCTTGCTTACTAACTTAGACCTTCAAGACTTTGATGATTAAAGCGTTCACTTCTAAACCTACTAGACTTGCTTCTGACTGACTCACCAAAGGGGCGAATGTGACGATTGATTTTATTATCAATGATGACAATCACGGGTGAAAGCGAGATGAAATGGATGCACCTTTTTGGATTTTCAAATATTTTGAGGTTGTTTTTCTATATTTTGAGATTTTTCAATGTTTTTGGTATTTTAAGATTTTTCAATGCTTTTGGTATTTTGAGATTTACGATGAACAGACTAACTTAAAGACCTATCCTAGGGGTCTCAGGAGCTGATCCATAGATTAGCCTTGCCTACGTTATACACATAGAGACCACATAGTTTGACTGACGATGGAATGACTTGATGACAAGATAGATGGGAAAATAGATTGTCCCTTTTATTGCTTAAAGGACTTACCTAAGATGCAGACTAGATGGGAAAATGGATTGCCAATGCGATGGATGCCTAAGGACTGACCCTAACTATCTCAGGGGATGATCAAAGATCAACCTTACCTACATTCAAGCTCAGAGATGATGTAGTTTAGACAAGGTCAAAAACTGACAAGACTAAATGATGAATTTTGAAGATTTTATGATATTTTGAATGTTTTTGGATTTTTGAAATGATTTGGATGTTTTTGGATTTTTGATGAATTTTGAGAAGACTCCAAGAATATACACAAATTTGATCTGATGCTGATACAAGAACATGCCCCCAGCGTGGTGCGATAGACTACTTCGATAAAGGCAGGACAAATTGACCTTAGGAATATGCCAAGTAGTACTATGGTGGAATATGATATGGACAACAGCTTAGGCTATGGTATGGATGCGAGCAAATGGGTGGATGGATGGATGAGTGAGTCGTGCAGATCCTAGTGGATAGTGAGTGTTTTATTTATGCTTAACGCCTATTTGCCAGGTTTTCACCAAGGTACTTGTCCAAAGCGCCACCGAAGTGGTTTTCACTAGAGGACGATGTTTTTTCTTTACTGTTTTCAATCTTTTTTCTAATTTTTTTGGATTTTTGTATTTTTTTTATTTTTTTGTTGTTGCCAAGATGCTTGTTTGCAAGGTAACCATTTTTTCAGGACTTTTTCTATTTTTTTTGTATTTTTTGGTTCTATACCTTGCAAGTGTTTAGGCATTAAATTTTTTGAGGTGAGAGCTATTCATGGGCTCTTGCAGAGGCTCGCCTTCTGGTGTCGACAGCTGATATGCCCCTGATTTGTAGCTTGCGGTGATGATGAAGGGTTCCAGCCAGTTGGGCTCAAACTTTCCTTTTGTATATAGGTTGGACACATTCTTTTGGTTCTCTTTTAGCACAAGGTCACCAACTTGGAAGGTGTGTTGTCTGATCTTGTTGTAGCTCCATTTCAGGCGATTTTGGTAGACCTATAGATGATTTAGGGCATCCATGCACTATTCATCTAATAGCTCTAGCTCATTCAGTCTTATGACCCCGTATTCCTCATCTATGATAAGATTTTCCAATGATATCCTCAGTGATGGAAGCTAGATCTCAATAGGGAGGATGGCTTCTGATCCGTAGACCAGGGAAAATGGAGTGGTGCCTGTTGGTGTGCAGATGCTAGTGTGGTATGCCCATAAGGCAAGATTTAGCTATAGATGCCAGTCATGACTAGAGTCATTGACTGTTTTCTTGAGGATTTTTAGAAGGGTCTTATTGGTGGCTTCTGCTTGGCCATTGCCTTGTGGGTAGTATGGGGTGGAAAAGCGATGTTGGATTTTGAACTTCTCACACAAATCACAGACATCCTAATTTTTGAAGGGTGTCCCATTATTAAAGATAATGGATTGGGGAACACCATATCAGTAAATGAGGTAGTTCAGGATGAATTTGGATATCTGTTTACTCATGATGTAGGTCATGGGAATTGCTTCGACCCACTTTGTGAAATATTCAGTGGCAGTGATAATGAACTTATGGCCATTGGATGAGGTGGGTGAAATTTTACCTATGAGATCAAGCCCCCATTGTGAAAAGGGCCAAGGTGTAACAATGGGATGCAACTCTTGAATGGTGCATGAATGAGATCTCTATGATGTTAGCATTGTAGGCATCTTCTGACAAAGTCATGTGCCTCTCTTTCCATTGTCAACCAATAGTACCCAGTTCTCAACAACTTCTTAGCCAAGGTCATACCACTCGAGTGTGAACCACATGTGCCATTGTGTACCTCAGTTAGAGTAGTCATGGCCTCCTTAGGTTTTAAACAATGTAGCAAGGTTTCATCGATACTTCTACGGAAGAGGGTCTCTCCTAGGATGACAAATCGTAAGTCCCTTTTGACAAAAGTTCACTTTAGGTTTGGGGTGATGTCAGTTGGGAGGATTCCTAACCTTAGGTAGGTGTAAATGTCATGGTACCAAAGATCACCAGGACCAATGATTTCACACGCATATTCTAACTTTGGTACCTTGAAATTTGGTATGAGAAGCTGCTCTACAAGGAATTCATGTTTCGAGATGTTGCGAGGGATATCTAGCAAGGATCCGATCATTGCCATTGCATCAACTGCTATGTTGTTTACCCTCGGTATTTGCTCAAAAATGATGTCGATGAATGATTCCTTGAGGCTTTCTACTACCTTTTTGTATGGTGCGAGCTTATCATATTTAGTTTGATATTCACCATTGACTTGGTTAATGATAAGCTGCGAGTCTTCATAGACCTTTAATGCCATAATTCGCCACTGTGCCACAATCTTGAGACCTATGGTTAAAGCCTCATATTCTGCAATGTTGTTCGTACAGGGGAATGCCAACTTATATGACCTTGGTATATAGTCTCCTTCTAGGGTAATGAAGAACATACCTACTCTTGATCCATGCTGCGTGTGGGAACCATCAAAGTACAGTTTCTAGTGGTCGGCTACATCGAGATTGAAAAGGGACTCATCTGGAAATTCTGATATGAGTGGGTTGTCCATGTAGAGGGGAGCTTCTGCTAGCTAGTCTACAATAACTTATCATTTGATCACCTTTTGCTCGACATACTCAATATCATGTTCGGATAGTATCATTACCCATTTAGCCATTCTACCTGTAAGCATTGCTTTTGACAATAGATATTTCAGAGGGTCTATCTTGGCAATTAACCTAATTTGATGAGCTAGCATGTAGTGTCTGAATTTCTGGGCTACAAATACCAGTGTTAGGCAAGCCTTTTCTATTGATGTGTAATTGAGCTCATGCCCTACCATTGTTTTGCTGATATAGTAAATTGCCCACTCGGTTCCCTTTCCATCATGTTGGGCTAAAAGGGAACCAAGGGCGGCCATTGTTGCTGAGATGTATAGAATCAACAGTTTCCCTACGATCGGTGGTGTACACATCTAAAATTGGTCATGGTTGATCGAACCTGTTAATTAATTAAATATGAATTATTTAATTAATGTTCTTAAGTCATCTACATATAAATAAATTTAATTATTTATTTATATTGTTCATTTTCTAATTCTTCTAATTTAATTAAATAAATAAAGTTTATTTAATTAATGCTATCCTTCCTCTTAATTAATTAAATAGATTTTACAATTTATTTACATTAATTATCACAAGTTTAAATTTACAATTTAAATGATATTCTTCTCTCCACATTTAATTAAATACTTTCAATATTTAATTAAATCATTTTCCAAATTCCCACTCCTCTCACAAAAATTTAATAGTCTTAATATTTAATTAAAAGGCTTTTTCTTTTCTCACATAATTAAATATTTGTAATATTTAATTAAAGCCTTTTCATATTTCTCTCACACATAATTAAATATTTATTTATTTAATTATGAGAGACACCTTTCAATTGTCTCTTCATCTTCTATCTCTCAGAATTCCATCTCCTTTTTGAATTCTCGATCTCTCATTGTTCATTTCAACAAGTTTGAACTTGACTGTCGATCTTGGCCAACTGAATTCCTACCTTCAAAAATCTATAAATACAGCCCTTTCATGAGTTGAAAAGGACCTTGAATCTCAGATTTTCATGCGTAGTTACTATAGTCGCAACTTACACATTTTAGCATTTCAATTTTCATAGTTTGATTTTGTAGCAATGCATATGCATTTTTATTAATCTCATTCTCTCAAGTTGCCAATTCTACAAGCTGTTGTTTTAAACAACTAAGAGCAAGCATCTTGGAACGAATCCTTGGAGATAGAGGACAATGGGACAAATTTGAAGAAACTATGGTTTAGAGTTTTCTTTTTACTTTCTTTAATTCAATTTCTTCAATCTAATGTTTCATTAGTGTATTGTATTAGATTCAATTTGATTGACACTTTCTAACTTACACATTTTGGGCGCCTACCGTGGGGCTCGAGCCCCACATTTAATTTCTTTTTTTGCAGATTTTTCTGGCAGGTGACAGACAAAAATCACATTTTAGCACATATGAGTCATGGTTCAGCGCATACAAAGACTGTTTTAGTGCATATGATGACTATTTTGGCGCATACATGACCTATTCCAGCGCATACATGAGCTCTTGTAGCGCATACGATGACTGTTTCGGTGCATCCCTGTGAACTCTTTTGGTGCATTCTTAACCTAATTTGGCACATACAATGACTGTTTCGGCGCATCTGCAAGATCTTTCAACGCATACATAACCTGTTTCAGTGCATACCGCTTCTATTTTGGTGCATACAATTGTAAAAATTTAAATTCTGATTCTGACGCAATCTACGGACATGATTTTTTTGATGCTATTTTTAACAGAATGAACCAACCCTAGGGTAGACATTTAAATCAGAATTAACCAATCCAAGGATAGTCACCAAACATAATTTTCTTTTGGTTAAAATGAACTCCATGTTTTTAGTGAAGCAACATCTTCACTTAGAATAGAAAATTTGTCAATTTGGGATTTAAAATTGAACCATTATTTGCTTGTTGTGATTGTGGGTAATAGGTCTATGCTCTCCCCTTAATTGGGTGATCAAAATATCAGACTTACCTTTTATTTTCTACAATTTAATGCTTTATTACATCCTTTAGAAGGCCTACTCTTGTGGGAAAAATTACTCACCCAAGCGGAACGACCTAAGTGGGAACACCTAAAGCCAAGGTTTCCAACCCACTTTAATCAAAAGTGAGTTGTTGATGAAAATCCAACTTGACAGTAGTGTGTAAGATAACCATCCCCAAAACCTTTGTTCTAAAGGTTGGGAGGTCTCTCGAGGGAGTATATCTATTTTCCACACTGAACGAATACCCTTACTACAAACCATAGTGTAAAAAGTCAGCCATGTCAGTATCCAAACATCATTTTAATCACGATGCAAGGGGAGGGAAGAATCTACCCCCAAGACACACCATATAGTTGCCACAGATTGTTTGGTCAAGGGATTCGGTATCCACTTTCATTACTTTGAGTACACACCTAGAAAAGACAAAAACATGGGCACCCTCTAGGGGATGACAAGGCTGTGTGAGTTGACGCGATTTTAAGCTGTGGGCTATGATTACTATGATGACCTATTTGACAAATTAAGAGTGAGTCTGATTGAAGTGCTTGTCTTGTCTAAAACCTGTGGAAATCTTAAGAACATACACTCTTTGTTTAGATTTTAGGATTAACAAAATAACTATCTACTTTTATGCTGTGTTTTTCACATTTAAATCAGATTAAGATCATCCAAAACAAGAAAATTTTATCAAACTATCAAAACATGTTGGTCTCAGAGCTATTTTAGTGCATTCAATCTCTGTTTTAGCGCATTTGGTCTCTATTTTAGCACATTCGATCTCTATTTTAGTGCATTCGGTCTCTGTTTTGGCGCATTTGGTCTCTATTTTGGCGCATTCAGTCTTTGTTTCGGTGCATCTGTGCTCTATTTTAGCACATCTGTGTGCTATTTCGGCGCATCTGTGCTCTGTTTTAACACATTCAGTCTCTATTTTGGCGCATCTATTTTTCTAATTCTAGGTGAATTTTTTGACTTTCAGAAATAACATTTTATAGGTCTAGTTTTTCACATGCTCAGAGTTTGGAAGTCTACGATATTTGCTAAGAGGTCCTTAGAAAGAAAGATCAAAAATCCCAAGAAGTTTCTCAGTTATAAGAAAGTGTTGAAGAAGAGGAAATTTCTATATCAAAGTTGAAAGGTCCTACTTGAACATAGAACCTTATTCATCGATATCATGACTATATTAGAGGTTTCACTGATGATTATGCTATAGAACCCTTATATTCAAGAGCTTTCTTTCAAAGAAGATCCCTTTCTCAAAGGCATAACCACAGTCAGCGTATTCGTCTTTCGTATATTCCCCAGCCTGCTATCACGTACACTACTCGTCCAAATCAAATTCTGCAATAAAGAACTCAAACACATTAGGCATCTATAAAATTCATCTTTCTACAAAGATAAGATCAAATTTCACAAAGTGCAAAATCATCTTTATTTTCGATCTTTGGTTTAATTCCCACAAACAGGATTTTCATCCTTTCACTTAGGGAATCACGAGCTAAAGATTAAAAATCTTTTAAGTCATAGAATCTTCATTCTATCCCGACTTTCATCACTATTGCACTATTTCAATTCCTTTGATCAAAGTTAGTAGGATTTGAGTAAAACTTATGCCTGTTACTATGAGGTCTCGAAAGCACATAGAAAAAGAGGAAAGTACAGTGAGCAAAATAGGTGATAATAGTGAGAGGGAGGAAAACCCCTTGAACACTTCAAATATTGAGGAATTAACGGAAGAAAGGCTTCAAGAAGTAGAACAGGATCCTCAATTTCATACCCTTATGGAAAAGATTTTAGAAAGAAACAAGGAAAGATACTTTCTTTCTTTAGCTATTCAAGGAGCCAAGTTACCTACCGATTTTGACACGGAAGGGATTAAATAAAATCCTAAAACTCCTCTTGATGATTTTAGTGCCCTTACTCAACAGATCAAGGAATTACAAGGGAAAATAAAATAAATGCAAGGGGGAGCACCAAAGAAGTATATTTTGGAAGAAATATGTCCTTATCCATTCTATAGAAATCTTCGAATGATTCCTTTTCCAAAACATTGTGAAATTCCTAAGTTTGATAGGTATAATGGAAAAACTGACCCCATTGAGCATGTAAGGGATTTTTGAAATATGAGCTTAGAATTTGCACATGAAGATACCTATCTAATGCAACTGTTTCCACAAAGTCTAGGTGGACAATCCATGGAGTGGCTTTCAAAAATCACTCCCCCCATCAAAACCTTTGAAGAGTTGATAAATAAGTTCATATCACAATACTCTTACAACATTCAACACCAGGTAACCATGCTTGATCTTTGTAAGATAAAACAAAAAGTAGGGGAATCTTTCACTACATTTTTGCAAAGGTGGAGAAGAATGGTTGCTAGATACTCTCATCCTGTTCCTGAAAAGGAAAAGATGGAGATCTTCATTGATAGTCTTAATCAAGAAATGAGTTACAAACTAAACCTTCATTGTCCTCCATCATTTGAAAAATTGATTGAAAATGCAATCACTATTGAAGGTGCATTGATCAAGCGTGGAGTTCTAAAAGTTGATAAAGAGGGTTCAGATTCATACAACAACAACAACAACAACAACAACAACAATCATAATAACAACAATGACAAGTCACGATTTTGGACTCAAAATAAAAATGTTGTAAATGATGGGGTAGTAGGTGCTAAAAATGTGAATACGAAGCCCACCATCCTTAATGTGTCAGGTGTTCAACGTAACAATAATACTGGAAATTCTAGCACCCAAGGCAATGTTTCTAATCAAGGAAACACAAATAACATTCATGGAAATAATTTTGGCAATAATCAAAATTTGAATGTTCCCAGACCATCATATTTTTCAAGTCGACAGAGCTTTACTCCCTTGGGCCAATCTTTGGAATCCACTCTCAAAGAATTATTGGATCAAAATGCTATTACATTGCCACCACAAAGAGATTATGAGCCTCAAGTTAAACCACCATCGTGGAATGATTCACACTTGTATGATTATCATAGGTGAAAAGGTCATAAGACAAATAGTTGCCAAGGGTTAAAGAATATTGTTCAAGATTTGATTGATAACCGTACCATCACAGTTGAAAGACATAATGTCAATAATGATCATCAAGCATTCAAGAATCCGCTCCCTAATTATCACAAAGGGGAATCCTCGAGTGACAAGGGCAAGAATGTTAATAAAATCCAAGACATTATTATCAATCATATCTATACTGATGACCCTCAAATCATTGCTATCTAAATCAAAGGTAAGCCAGAATATTGAGAGGTCAATGTTACCACAAGGGGACAAGCCAAGATCATTGTCAAAGGTGACTCATCTAAAGTAGCAATTCCCCCTCCAATTCAATACAATTTGGTTGAGCAATTACGAAAAACGTCAGCCCAAATCTCTATCTTGGAGCTTTTAAAGTTATCACCTGCACATAAGGACATTCTGGAAAAGGCTCTCGTCGATACAACTGTATCTCCTAATCTAGATACTGATAAATTTCAAGCCATGGTGGGACATTTGTCCTCCAACACATGTTTATCTTTTTCTGAAAGAGATGATTCATCCATAACCCATCCACATAATTCATCACTCTATTTAGAAGTCATGGTTCACAAAGCCCACATTAGACGCGTTCTTATAGATGGGGGACCCAGATTAAATATTTGTACTTTGAAATTGGTCCTAGCTTTGGGATATACAATAGATTCTATAGATCCACAGAGGAAAATTATGATCAAAGCTTATGATGATGAGGAAAGGACTTCCAAAGTTCTCATCATGTTACCAATCAGAGTGGGACCTATTGTGAAGAATACTTTTTGTTAAGTTCTCGATTGGGATCTAACCTACAACATACTATTGGGTTGTCCATGGATCCATGACATGCAAGCAGTTCCATCTACTTATCATCAATTTTTGAAGTTTCCATATGATGGACAGGAAGTAACGATACCCACTGATCACAATAGCAGTCAAACTTGTTCTAACCTAAGAGCAACTCAGGATACATTTGTCCCACATAATAGAGAGTCTTTGGCCATCTCTACCTCCAAAAACAAAGAACAAGTGCAAGAAATGATAAGAAATTTTGGCAGCAAGCTTAAATTGAAAGATAATGGGGTGGGAGAATATTCTTTATCTCTCTCTAATCTACCCTTATCACCAAGATCTCATGGTCAGTCATCAACATCTACATCACAAGCAGCAACAGTTTTAGCCTCAACTTCAACCCCCATCACCAAGTTTAATGGGATATTTATCAAAGAAACTGAAGGGGAAGATAGAGCTATTCTTGACTGGCTCTATAAAGATGAAGAAAAATCCATACAACATATCAAGATACCCACACAACAATATGGAAAGGGTTATGCTATCATGCAACAGATGGGTTATGAAGGAAATGGCCCTCTAGGTAAAAGAAAAGAAGGTATTGTGGAACCTGTCTAATTAAAAACAATGCACCCAAAAGATAAGACTGGGTTAGGATACAGTGAGGATACTAAGGAAAAAGTAACACAGAGGCCATCTAATGAAGAAATAGTTGAATCAATTTTGAGAATTCAAGGGGATAATTCTGAAATAGACTCAAATGAATATGAATGGGATGACTTCTCAGATGATACTTTCATCTCAGCAAAAAGGGTGGATGTCATACACAAATTCCCACCTACATTCTTACAAGGAGAAAGCTCAAGACCTCCATTTGAATACATCATGCAAAGCGACCAGGACTTTAGTGAGACCAATTCGATTCAAAGTGAGATAGATCATTTTGAGGAGGATACCATCTTAGACTTCTCCCATAATAACATTGAAAATAACATCATGACCCTAACATCCAATGACTTTACTCATCCTAATGATCCATTACCTTTGGTTCATCTTGAACTCACTGATTGGGAACAAATTGCACCCATTGATGTTCCAAATTTTCCAAATGATGAAACCATAATAAGCTTTCTTTGTTCATCCCATCTCGAAACAAGTTCCACTGGGGAATCACAAGATCAGAGTTTTCGACAGGAAAGTGCCAAGTTTCTTAGCTATGAAATAAATAATATAAAAGAAAGACCTAATGGTGAAAACCTAACAAAGGCAGTATTAGGTCAAGAAGAAAGAAAAATGAAAGAAGGATCTAATGGTGAAAACCTAACAAAGGCAGTGTTAGATCAAGAAAAGAGAAAAATAAAAAGCGTATCCAATGGTGAAAACCTTTCAAAGGTGCCAGAGGATGGGAAACTTGACACTCTTCCAGAGTATTATCAAGAAAGATCTTCCATTCTAATTGAACCAACAGAGACACTCAATATAGGTACTACAGAAAATCCTAAAGTTTTACAATTAGCTGCATCTCTGATAGATGAAGAAGTACCTAAATTCACAAAATTTCTCAAAGATAATCAAATCAATTTTTCATGGTCCTACGCAAATATGCTTGGATTACATCCAAATCTCATCATGCATCATCTATCTATTACACCAGGGGCAAAGCTTGTAAAACAAAAAATTAGAAAAATGCATCCGCATGTGGCATTGTTGGTTAAAGATGAATTAAAGATGAATTAAAGAAAATTTTAGATGTTGGATTCATCTTATCCATAGATTATGCAGAATGGATCTCCAATATCGTGCTTGTTTCAAAACCAGACGAAAGGATCAAAATTTGCACAGATTTTAGGGATTTGAATAAAGCATGTCCAAAAGATGAGTTTCCCTTACCAAACATTGATATGATTGTGGATTTAATGACTGGACATGCAATGTACTCATTGATGGATGGATTCTCAGGATACAACCAGATAAATATTGCACTAGAAGATCAAGATAAAATAGCATTTACATGTCCTTGGGGAACCTATTGCTGGAACGCAATGCCATTTGGATTGAAAAATGCAGGAGCTACATACCAATGAGAATCGACAACAATTTTTCACGATATAATGCATACATTCATGGAAGATTATGTTGATGATCTTCTTGCCAAGTCTAACACTAGAGAAGGACACATCAATATCTTATCTAAAATATTCAAAAGAATGGAACAATTCAAAGTAAGACTTAATCCAAAGAAATGCATTTTTGGAGTAAAATCTGGAAAATTATTAGGATACATTGTGTCAGAAAAGGGAATTGAAGTGGATCCTGTTAAGGTACAAGAAATTCTTGATATGCCACCACCAAGAAACATCAGTCAGCTACACTCTTTATAGGGATGATTACAATCCATTCGAAGATTCATTGCTCAATTGGCAGATAAAAGTTTACCATTTACGTATCTCTTGCATAAGAATGTTCCTTTCAAGTGGGAACACAAATGTGAAGTAGCCTTTAATCAAATAAAGCAATATCTCATGAATCCACCAGTATTGACTCCACCAATACAAGGCATGCCTCTCATATTATATATTGCTGCCATAGAAGTATCTTTAGGAGCATTATTGGCATAGGAAGATTACTTAGGAAAAGAATGAGCTATTTATTACATCCAGTTGAACCTTAACAAGTCATGAGCTAAATTATACCTTCATTGAAAAAGCTTGTTTAGCAGTGGTGTTCACTTACCAAAAGTTACGACATTACATGTTAACCCATACAGTAAAGCTTGTGGCTAAGATTGAACCACTCAAATATCTTCTAAGGCAACCTTAACTGGCAGGTTGGCTAAATGGGTTATGATCTTAAGTGAGTTTGATATTCAGTATGTAGATCGAAAATATATAAAGGGACAAGTAATTACAAATCAATTAGCAAAAGAACCAATGCCAGCGGGACACCCAATACATGTTGATTTTACGGATGTCGACATTTTTGCAGCAGATAGCCAATAGTCATGGTCACTTTACTTTGATGGTTCTTACACTCAATATAGTTCAAGAGCAGGAATTATTTTTATTACACCTCAAGGACATACAATCCCAAAACCTTATTGGCTAATGTTTTCTTGCACAAACAACATAGCTGAGTATGAGGCATTGATAATCGGTATGAGAATTGTGGTAGACTGGAAAATCGTAGAACTTCAAGTTTTTGGTGATTCACAACTTGTCATAAATCAAATCAATGATGAATACCACACTAAAGATGAAAAGTTGATACCTTACAAAAGAATGGTGGAAGATCTCAAGAAATACTTTGTTAACATCTAGTTGATACAAATTCCATGCATTGATAACAAAGCGGCAGACACTATGGCTACAATCACCTCTCTACTCCAAGTGTCAGAGAATAAAAAATGGTACGATTTCCTGGTGGAACAATTGTTTTCTCCCACCCATGATGATCCTAAAACACAAATCATTTTCCATTTGATGAGTTATGAATCTTCCTTATATGTCCAAATCTACACTTACTTAAAAGATACTACTTTACCCTTAGGCTTGTTTAGAAATCAAAAATGAAATTTCATTCGCCAATCATCTCATTGCACCTTAATTGCTAATGTCTTATACCGGCATGGTCTGGATGGTACCCTCCTTAGGTGTCTTGAACACGATGAATCGGAAAAATCCTTACAAGAGGTCCATGGTGGAATTTGTGGGACACATTCAAGTGGACTAACCTTAGCGAAGAAACTTGTAAGATTAGGATACTATTGGCCGGCCATGGAGAAAGAATCATTTGCCTTTGTGAATAAATGTGAAAAATGTCAAATTCATGGAAATCTCATTCACACTCCTGCTTAGGAATTACAACCCTTCACCACAACATGGCCTTTTGCTCAGTGGGGATTGGATTTGGTTGGCAAGATACATCCATCTTCTTCAAATGGACACAAATTTATCATTACAGCCACTGAGTATTTTACTAAGTGGATTGAAGTTGTTCCTCTAATGACTGTTACGGGCAAACAAATCTCTTCATTCATCTTGAATTATATCATTTGCAGAGATGACATTCCTAACTCCATTATCATAGATAATGGTAGACCCTTTAAAAATTAGGATGTTGATGAACTATGTGAAATATTTCACATCCAACACAGGTTCTCTACACCTTATTATCCGCAAGGGAATGGTCAAGCTAAAGCTTCAAACAAAACAATTCTAAATATTTTGAAGAAAACAGTGAATGAAGCAGGCTGTGATTGGCATGTCCAATTAAATCCAGCATTATGGGCTTATAGAACAAGCATTCACACACCAACAAGAGCTACTCCTTATGATTTGGTCTATGGAGGAGAAGCTATTTTACCACTGGAAGTTGAGATTCCTTCACTTCGAGTATCACTCAAAGGGCTAATCAATGACAAAGACTACAGAGTATCAAGATTGCAAGAGCTGGAACTGGTTGATGAATGGCGTCAAACTAAGGTTAATCACTTGAAGGGATATCAGAAAATCATGTCTCACAACTACAATCATAGAGTGAAACCATGAAATTTTCAAGTGGGTGATTTGGTTCTTAGATAAAACCCTCAAAATCAACAAGATCAGGAAAAGAAAGGAAAATTTGAACCTAATTGGCTAGGCTCGTTTGTTATCATTGTAGCCTATGGATCGGGGGCATATTAGTTGTCAACGATAGAAGGGGACTTGTTTGAAGATCCAATCAACAACATTCATTTGAAAAGGTTCTACACCTGAGAAAAAATCAAAAACAATATAAAATGTCCTAAAAAAAAAAAAACATTGCCTTGATGAAAACCTGGCAAACAGGCATTGTGGTAATAGCAAAAAAATCATAAAATCAAGAAAAAGCGCAATAAAAACAAACAGTGAAAACCTGGCAAACAGGCATTGTTTGTGATTTTATTTGGCTCTCTCATCTATTAGGATTCAGTTTGCATATGCATCCTTTTCATCAGTATCGTGCACACACCTCACCATCGCATTTGCATTGCATCATCTCCTTCGAATGACAAGGATCTCATCATGGATTGATGATTTGAGGTTTATCCATTGCAACAATTGTGTCTAACAAGAGTCAAAGTACAAAGTCACTAAGGGGTAGTTTGCTTTCCTAGCAAGTAGTCAGCAGTGTGTCTAGCATCAGAATGTTAGAAACAACAGTCTTGTCCAGTTAAACTGAGCTTACATGATTATCTTGATAGATGATTTAAAAACAAATTGGATGATCTTAATCTGAATAAAATGAATGACAAACTTAAAGCAATAATTTGCAAATTGTTGTTTTGATATTTGATGACATCATATCTTTGGAGTGGTTCAATGATGTGCTAAACTAGAATCACAAGGAAGAAGTATGATTTTTCTTTGTGTGCTGTCTACAAGTTAATCATTAGTATGATGCAAATTGGTCATGGGACGTGCTCTACAATGTATCATTGATGACATTTCAGAATTTTCATAGGAAAATAGTTAGCTTTTGTCTGTTTATGCAAGCAATACTCAGGTCATCTTGGTTCAATAATACCTCGATGCTTGTATTAACTTGCTACATCAAACATTATGAAAGCAGTACTCGGGTCATCATTGGTGCTAACATACCCTTTACTGCTTGTACTAATTTTTAACATATCAAAAGGCTCAATGATGACAACTAAACACAATAGGAAATGGCAATAAGGAGAATGTATCATTATTTCATTTAGGGTTACATAATTCATTATTAGGACTGCATAATTCATTTGCATTTCGAGGTTCTTTTTAAATAGATTTTTGAAGCTTGACCACATCTTTAAATATCTTTTCACAATGGAGTATAACTGGAAATTTGTTACATCTCATTTTCATTGTCATTTCACATCATTATCATTGCACTTGCATTCTTATATCATCATTTCATTTTATTTTATCATTATTATCATCTTATCATTATTTATCATTACACATCATATGCATGATTGGTATTTTAATCATTCATTAATCATTCATCATCATATATATTCACATATTTCACACATGTTCATAAATAAAATTGAATTCATTTCACATCATCACTTAGGTTATCATGATCATTTTCATGGCATCATATATCATAAGTTCATTATCTAAGTACATTTCCATTACATATTACATCATCATAAAGCATTTTCATCCTACATCATACATTCATTGCATACATCATAAGAGAAAAGAAAACATCATTTAGATCATTTTTTGTATCATCATACATGACATAGCATATAAAGGTAAAAGCATACATCCATAACACATGCATAATAAAATCACCACTACATATCATAGATCTCAACAAAATAAATGCCCAGGAATACAAGGATATCAAATGTTTCAAAAAGATATATCATACAATAGCATAAATGTGTACAACAATGCTCATCACTAAGGGGCATCTGGTCGGGGCACATGACTACTACTACCTCCTGAGGTAGTCGGTCTCGATGGATCTCTACTCCTAGAGGCTCTGATCTCTTGTCTAATAGGCTGACCCACACTCCTGGGCGCACTCCTAGAGTGGCTATGTGAGTGAGTCCGAGTCCGAGTACCTGACTGGGTAAAGGCTATCTGCTGCTCAGGTGGCACTGCCTCAAAGTATCATATCTTGTAATACTCGACCTCCCAAGCAGTCTCTAGCCCCTCTGCCACAACCTCTCCAATAGAGGTAGTCTCCACTGATCTCAGTAGTCTCTTGGCTACCCCCTTAGCCTGTACACATCTCTCCTAGAGGCTGTCCCTCTAGGCCATAAGCTGAGCTATCTATGGGTCAAGAGGTGGTGGTTGTGCTATCTGTCGTTGCAACTAATTGATGGTCACCTATTCCTATGCTAATTGACTCCAAAGAGTCTGAACCTCTATCTGTAAGGTATCCACCTATCCCTGTGACAGAGCCCTGATGGTAATCCGCGACGTTGAAGTGCTACCCTGACCTATTGCTTTGAATTTCCATGGTCTCATCCTGAAGGGAATATCAAAGAATAATCTCTGCCTCCCACCACCCCCATCATCCGAGTCATCTGACTCCTCATCCATCTCCTCATGCTTAGAGCTCTCATCATCTACCTCCATGGCCACCCCACCAATATCTGCGACCTACTCTGCCTGTACCTGTCCCTGATCTTGTGGCCGCCCTGTTGCTGGATGTCCCTATGGCTGCTATTGCCCTGCCTGAATAACTGGACCTCCCATCAATGGGGCAGGCTCATCTGGACTGGTAAACCGGGGAAAGGGATGTGCATAGAAGTATGCAGCATAGTCCTCTGTCATCCCTACATCTATGACCTCTGGCTGTACAGTCCAATCCTCCAACTGTAACTCAAAGTACTCCTCTCTGGATGCCTCAATAGTCAAAATTGGCCCCCACTCTAGTACATCTCTCCGGTGCCTGGCATAATGTTCCGCCCCCTATGGCATCATTTGTACCCATCCAAACTGCCTCAGAACCCTCCAGCCTAGAAATCACTCAATAACGAATGGGGTGCATCCAATCAAGTATCTGGACCTCATCACATATGGTAGCTCTATGTCATCTGCTTGTCATGGGTTGCAATCCACATACGGTCGCCAGATGACCATATCCAAATCATCAAGTACCCGCCGCTAGTACTCCAATTTGTCCAGCCTCGGCTAGACAAGGGGCCCTGTATACACATAAGCATATGGGAATCCGATGGGGCGATCTCTCCTAACAATGGGGCGTGTAATTGAAAAGTGCTCCCATGCAAATAACTATAAAAGAGTCACCCCGTAGGAAAGACTCTTCCCATTTGTATACATGACTTGATGAAGGTCATGGTACAAATGGCCAAGCATGCATGACTCCCATGCATATCTGGTATGGTGGAGAAGCATGTCCTCCAAGATCCTACCCCACCCAACTAATAGTCTCTTTGACCTGTGATTAGGACAAAGGAAACCACCGATCATCCTTGCTAAAACCAAAGGCAGTGGGGCATATCTCTCCATCATCTCCTTCCAAGGAAGCTCATATCTGTAGACATGAGGATCCTGGAAGACTCGTCTCAAAGCATCTGTACCCCCAATCTCCTTGTGATCATAAATCACAAGCTCTCCAACTAAAGGAATACCTAGAATCCTGTAAACATCCTCTGGGGTCACCGTGTTCTCTCCTATCAGCAAGTGGAAGGTGTTATGCTCGTTGTGCCACCACTCTGCTAAGGCAGTCAATAGTGCCCTATTGACTCGATACTGTGGGATACTCAACAGCGCTCTGAGGACACACTGGTCTATCACTCCCAAATCATCATGGGATAGTCGGGGAATCATCTCCCATGTCTGTGAAAATCTCTCTCTGATCTGGAGGAGGCTAAATTCCTCCTTTGCAAAATCATCAAGCAAGCATGCAAAATTAATCAGCAATGGATATCATCAATCACTTAGTACATCAATCAAGTTCACGTTCACATCAATTTTTTTTTCATATCACATGGAAACAAATTTAACAGTCATCATGACTTAATTTGACTTTCAAACAAGAAAGCAAATCTATCCATACTATTTGTTTTTCATATCGCATGGAAATAAATTTAACAATCATCGTGACTCAATCAATTTGACTTTCAATCAGGAAAGCAAATCTATCATTTCTATTTTTTTTATATCACATGGAAGCAAATTTATCAAACATATCTATTCTTCAAGCATGAAGACAAATTTATCAAATCTATTCAGTAATGATATTCAAATGCGTAAATTTTTTTGTCTAATCTAGCAACAATTGTCAAGCATGCATCAATTTTTCTTCAAAAATTAAAAATCGGCAAAAATTCATGAATGCGCTATAACAGTCCATCTATGCGCTAAAACACTTATGCGCTAATCTATCATTTTCTGCTGGCAGGTTTCATGGATGCGCCATTTGATCTATCCTATGCACTAAATCACCTATGCGTGACTATTGGGCATCTATGCGCAACTGTTTTGTACCTATGTGCCACTTTGGATGCGCTGAATTATCTACCATATGCACTAAAAGACCTATCGTATGCACTAAAACAAAATTTAAAAATTTAAAAAATTCGAAAAAGCATCCAAAAATCATTAAAAATTTGACAGAGAGGTTTGGATCGACTTACCGGAGGTCCATACATAGGTGGTCTCTGATAATGGCGACCTCGCTCAAATCTGTGGCTCTCATACGGGATCAGCATTGCTTTTCTCTCTCTTAGAGCTCCAAAATCTTCAAAGGTTACTGTTCAAATGAAAGTGGCTTCTCACATTTTTCATCTTTTAAAGGGGTAAAAATGACATTAATTACTATGCAAAGTGCTATTTCGAGAGTTAAATCATCAATTTTTTTTCTCCAAAATCATCTGAAAATCTTCCAAATTAGTCTCATAATCATTCTAATCACGCAATCTCTCAAGGGGGCATATAGCATCATCAGTCACATTTTTCAAGATCCGAGGCAAATTCTTTCAAGCAATGTGTGAAACACATCACTTCAAAGACGGGAAAAATGTACACATCTAAAATTGGTCACGGTTGATCGAACCTGTTAATTAATTAAATATGAATTATTTAATCAATGTTCTTAAGTCATCTACATATAAATAAATTTAATTATTTATTTATATTGTTCATTTTCTAATTCTTCTAATTTAATTAAATAAATAAAGTTTATTTAATTAATGCTATCCTTCCTCTTAATTAATTAAATAGATTTTACAATTTATTTACATTAATTATCACAACTTTAAAATCACAATTTAAATGATATTCTTCTCTCCACATTTAATTAAATCATTTTCCAAATTCCCACTCCTCTCACAAAAATTAAATATTCTTAATATTTAATTAAAAGGCTTTTTCTTTTCTCACATAATTAAATATTTGTAATATTTAATTAAAGCTTTTTCATATTTCTCTCACACATAATTAAATATTTATTTATTTAATTATGAGAGACACCTTTCAATTGTCTCTTCATTTTCTATCTCTCAGAATTCCATCTCCTTTTCGAATTCTCGATCTCTCACCGTTCATTTCAACAGGTTTGAAATTGACCATCGATCTTGGCCAATTGAATTCCTACCTTCAAAAATCTATAAATACAACCCTTTCATGAGTTGAAAAGGACCTCGAATCTCAGATTTTCATGCGTAGTTACTATAGTCGCAACTTACACATTTTAACATTTCAATTTTCATAGTTTGATTTTGTAGCAATGCATATGCATTTTTATTAATCTCATTCTCTCAAGTTGCCAATTCTACAAGCTGTTGTTTTAAACAACTGAGAGCAAGCATCTTGGAACGAATCCTTGGAGATAGAGGACAATGGGATGAATTTGAAGAAACTATGGTTTAGAGTTTGCTTTTTACTTTCTTTAATTCAATTTCTTCAATCTAATTTTTCATTGGTGTATTGTATTAGATTCAATTTGATTGACACTTTCTAACTTGCACAGGTGGAATTAACACAGGTGGTGTAAGTAGGTATTCCTTGATCTTTTTGAATGCTTGTTCGCACTTGTCATCCCACCTAAATGCAACTCCCTTGTGGAGCAGATGTGAATAGGCTATCTATTTATCTGCTAGTTGTGCTATGAATCTCCGGATGGACTGGAGTCTACCTTGTAATCCTCTGAGTTGCTTTAATATTCTCAGTGCTTCCATATCAAGGATTTCTTTTACTATTATAGGGTCCACCTCTATCCCTCTCATTGAAAATATGTACCCCAACAACTTTCCTAATTGTACCCCAAAGACACACTTCTTTGATTTGAGCCTGAACTTGTATTGTTCTAGCCTATCAAAGATTGCACTTAGAGTTGTTATGTGATCCCGTCTCTTCTTTGATTTGGCCAATATGTCATCCACATAATCTTCAATAGTTTTGTGAATCATGTCATAGAAAATTAGTGTCATGGCCCTTTGGTAAGTAGCTCCTGCATTCTTTTGCCCAAATGGCATTACATTCCAGCAGTAGGTGCCCCAGGGACATGTAAAGGTTATCTTGTGGTGGTCCTATTTTGCTATCATTATCTGATTGTATCCTGAGAAGCCATCCATTAGGGACAGCATCACATATCTGGCTGTCATGTCCACTATCATGTCAATGTTGGGTAGTGTAAAATCATCCTTAGGACATGCTTTGTTTAGATCTCTAAAGTCCATGCAGATGTGGATGCCCCCATTCAGTTTTGAGACTGGCACAAGGTTAGATACCCACTCTGGATAGTCAATTGGGTATATGAAGCCAACATCTAGGAGCTTTTGTAGTTCAATTTTAACAAGCAAGGCTATTTGCGGGTGCATCTTCCTTAACATCTGTCTGACTAGTTTTGCTCCAGGGTAAATAGCCAAATGATGAACCACGACTTCAGGATCTAGACCTGGCATGTTAGCATAGGTCCATGCAAAGCTTTTCTTTCTTTCTTTCAGGAATGCTGCTAATAGTTCTTGTTCCTCTATTAAGAGTGACTCGGTGTAGAAATTGATTTGCGGCTCTATTTCTGTTCCCAAGTTGATAGGGTTGCATTGCTCTGCCAGCACTGTTGATTTCTCTTGATGTAAAGTAGTAGGGAGGAGATTCAATCCTTCATCCTCTAATGCCTCAAAGAAGTTTTCACCATTGGATGCATCCTTTATTTTTATTGTTTTGTGGTTACAGAGTGCCACAGTGTGATTTTCACTCAATAACTCCAACCTTATTCTCGATATTTTCCTTTTGTGACTGAAGGACTCAATCATCTCCCCATAGTATTCCTGGGTGTCTAATGTGATGTTGAAGCCTACCTTATGATCTCCACATGGAACTGTATCCCTTAGTCCCATGAATTCCGAGAGTGCCTCATCATTTTCGAATGAGTCTAGAATTGGTGGTCCTCATTGATCATGATCGATGAGTTACGGGTGTACTAAGGTGATTCGGTGGGTTGGCTAGTTTGACTTAGCCATGAAGGCACTAATAATTAACAAGGTGGAATCCTCAAAGAGTCTAGGGAGACATCCTATGGTATCATCATCATCACTACTGGCACATACATCAGTGACATCAAAGGTGAAATTATCGAGTGGGATGCCTAGGCAAACAGGTGGTCTAGGAGTGGTTGTTGTTACTTGAGGATAGGACCTGACTGCCCTTCTGGGAGTACCCCTACCAAATATGGTTATACTTAGAGGAGTATACCCAAGGCCAAGGTTCCGCATTCTTCTTTCTACAATGATGGGTTTCTTCCGTCATTTACTGTTTCTTCCTAGGCTTTCGTTCCTGTTATAGCCCATACCAAACATCATTTGCAACCCTTTGTTAGTTTCCTCCATGGGTAGGGTGGGGGTGGGCCTTTCATCTTGGTATAATATCTTTGAGATGTCTCCCTCATCCACATTTTCTCTATTGAGATCCCCTCAACGATGGAATCTAGAAGGTTCTTCCCTAATAGTGTAGACAGGTGTTTCAACTAGCTGAGGTTGTCCATGCGACCTAGGAGATTGTGGTAACTCTCCTACAACAAATGCATTTATTTTCTTTCTGTAGTCACCACATCCATTGTCTTGGATCATGTTTTTGATTTTGAATATGTTAGGGATGGTGGGTGTCTCTATCGCAGAAGTGGAAGCGAGGTTGGTTGGGTCGATGTATGAATTAGATGGCCCTTCACCATTCTTTGGTACTTGGGGGATCTTATAAAACTTGGCTTCCATTTATTTGCAGTAGGCAAAAGGTTCAAGATTCCCATATATAGTGATCTCTTCATTCTGATGTGAGAAATTGATGCATTGGTGATACATCAAGGCCATTTCCTTCATTCCGTGGATCCAGGAGCATCCAAGGAGGATATTATATGGTAGGTCTAGGTCGAGGACCTGACAAGTGGTCTCCATAGTTGTTGGTCCTACTTGGATGGGGATCTTGATAGTACCCTGAGATACTCTTTCTTGGTCATCATATTCCCTTATCGTGATGCTTTTGTTTTTATTAATGGAATCCTTGGCGAATCCCAATTTCTTTATGAGCTTTAGAGAACAAATGTTAAGGCCTGCACCTCCATCCACTAGGACTCTTTTGACTTTCTTTTTATGGATGAGCACTTGAAGGTGGAGTGCGCGGTTATGAGATGGATGTGGGGGGAAGTCTTGGTCTGAGAATGTAATGAGATTTGGGGTAATGATGTTACCCACCATAGCTTGGAACTACTCTGTGTCAAGGGTGGCAAAGATGGTGGATGCAACTAATGCTTCATCAAGGATCTTCCTATGGGAGGCAAAAAATTTCAATAGTTCCATGATGGAGATTTGGGCGGGGGTTCTCTTCAGCTGGTCAATGACATTGTAGTCATAGGGGATGGCCTTTGTATTAGAAATGGGGGTCTTAGTTGGTGCCCCAACAATGGTAACCTTTCTGCCACGTGTGGTGACTCCACAGTCATTGTTGGATCCTTTGACATTTATGATGGTGACCATCTCATCAACACATCTGACTAGCTCCTCATACACTTGGTTAGCACTAGCATACTTTTGCTTGCCCTTATTGTTCCCTTGATTATTTCCTTGATTGTTCCTTTGGTTGTGGTTCGGCATCGGATTCGTATGTATTTTTAGGTCTTGGTTTCTAGTTGGCTGTTTGATATTGATGATTTTATCCTCAATGAGGTCTTGGATGATGTTTTTTAGCCTCATGCAATTGGTGGTGGTATGTCCTTTGACCTTGTGAAATTCACAAAGGAGATTTTCATTAGACCATGGCGGTTTGGACATGGGTTCTGCGTATTGCTCTGAGTTAGAGACTTTGATTAGATTCTCCTTGACCAACTTCTTCATTATGGAATCAATCGATTCACCAAGAGCTATGAACTTCCTTATGGGGGGATACTTGCCTTGGGGAGGTGGTCCTCCTTGATTACCCAAGTTGTTGATTTGATTTGTGGGCATTGGTTGTTGCTATGCTACTACTGCATTAGTTTTCACATTGTTACGATTATGATTTTGGATGTTTTGCTTAGGGGCACTGATGACCACTTTAGAATTGACCACACCATCGTTCATGATATTTTTATTCCACGACCATGTTCGAGGTTTATCATTTTAGTTTTTAGATGGGAGGTTATCTTGTGGTGGAGTGAATGTTGATGCGCCTCCTCGTGCAATAAGGGCTCTTTCGATGTTGAGTGCCTTTGGGATTAGTTGATCATAGGATGTGATGCACTACATTTTCAAGTAAAATGCAAATTCTTCATCTAGATTGGCTATGATGGTTCAAACTTGTTCTTCCAGCATGGTCCACTTGCTTTGATTGGCCTTGGATCACCATCTTTGCAAGAAGGATGTGAATAGCTCTCCTTTCCTTTGTTTGAGTGCTGATAGTTCTTCCAAACTAACGTCCGCACCCATATTGAAAGCATAATTTTTAAGGAAAGCTTCCACAATTTTCTTGAATGTTTTAATGCCCGTGGGTAGGTGAGAAAACCATTCCATGGCTGGACCAATTAGACTATGAGGGAAGAGTTGCATTAGATACATGTCATCATATGTGACCTCCATGCAATGCACCTGAAATTCCTTGATGTGGTTTTCATGGTTACCCATTCCATTGTACTTGTCATATTTGGGGATCTCAAATCCCTTTGGGAATGGTATCATGGTGAGACTTCTGTTGAAAGGATAAGGTCACAAGTTGCTCGATGTTCTTGTGGTTTTTCCTTCTTGTAAGTCCAACACTTGTTGTGAAAGTAGTTTGATTTGTGTTGCAACATCTTTGCTTGGATCAGGAGGTGGGATGAATGAGCTGTGAGGTGTTCTAGGTGTTTGATGGGTGGGGAGAGTTCTAGTGGGCATTTGCTGCAAGCTCTACTATGTGTTCAAAGCCTGATGGTATGCCTACATTTGTGTCAACAACGCTTGTTGTTGATCTGCTGCTGTTGCTCTAGCAACACTTGTTGTTGGTCCATCTGTTGTTGTTCCCATGAAGCCCATTGTTGATCAATCTATTGTTGTGCTAGTAAAGCTTGTTGTTGGTCTAGCTGTTGTTGTGCCAACAAAGATTATTGTTGGTTGAGCTACTGTTGTGCCAACAAAGCTTTTTGATTAGCTTGTTGTTGTGCCTGAAAGTTTTGCAGGGCTTGTTGGTATCCTTGCAGATGGATCACTTGCAATTGCACTTGGTATTGGGCATGTGCCTATTGCTAGGCTTGTGCTTGTGTTTGAGTTAGAGCTTGAGATTGTGCTTGAGCTTGGGCTTGGGCTTGTGCTTGAGCTTGTGCTTGTGCTTGAGCTTGGGCTTGGGATTGTGCTTGTGCTTGCTGCTTTTTCTTGAGTACTCTTTGTTGGTTGGCCCTTTGAAGGGTTTTGATTAGGGTGGTGAATGAATTTCCTATGTTTCCATTTGGTGGGATTGGTGGTGGAACGGGAATGACACTAACCGTTGTGACTGATGAAGGGATTATGGCGGTGGTTGGGATTTGGGTTTTAGGGGGGGGCGGGGGGCAGGGGTAGTGGAGATGTTTGGTCCTTGAGAAGGAATGCTTTGGGATATTTGAGGACCAATGGATGTGCTCGTGGGGGTGGTTTGAATGGTCATGATTTGTGATGTTGTGGGCAAGAAGAGAGGACTTGATGTGATGCTCATATTGCCCGGATTCGAGAAGCTATCGATGTTTAGGGGGGGAAAACCTAATCTAAGAGGCGATGTGGTTGTGAATAGAATTGGGGTTAGTGGTGGTAGGCTACCCTAGATAGAAAAAGGATCAGCAACTTCAGTTGTTCTAAATAAATCACCTTCTCCTTGTGGTAGAGAAGCCAATATGTTTAACTGATAGGCTGGTGAGGCATGGAATGAAGATGAGCCAGCGGGATTATGAAATGTGAGTGGGAAGTATGGGTGCAATGGATTTTCTAGAACAAAATTATTTGGTGCGGTATTGACAACGACCTCTTTGTTGGCCACAAGGCAATGTTGCTATAACTCTCAAAACATGGCACTTCCTTTATTCACCAATGGTGAGGTTGGTGTGATGATTGACGAGGTGGGAAGCACTTCTTGATTGATATTCGACCTTGGGGATGCATTTGTAAGGGGCATGTCTATACTAGTGCTTGTGCCAAGGTCAGGGGGAACTGGACCCCTCCTCTTGCTATTGTATTTAAGTACTTGAATATGGCACTGGCAATTTTGTGGTTCTCTAGATTTTGAACCATTTTCATTATTTCGGATTGTGTCATTCCCATGTCTTTGTTTGTGATGTCTTCCTAATGGCTGTCCTCTTGAGGATTTTGTGATGATAAAGGAGAGTTAATTGGGAGATTGCTCAATCCCGCAAGGTTTATTTCAAAGGTTAAGTGACTCATGTCCATAGAAGTTGATATTTCACTGATATTCTCCATGTTCTTCTTGTATTGTGATCTTGTTTGAACTATAAAAAACAAGGATCATTTGATCCTAACCTTTTAGGCCCAAAAGAGAAGAACTAGGGAAGTCAAAGATCAAAGAAGGCAGTAACAATGATGGGATAATGGATGAGGCAAATGAAACTTTTTGAGAAATTTTGAAGGTTTATGCTAAACTTGTAAGGACTTGGATTGATTATAATGGTTTGACTACATGTATTAAGTCAAATAGGATTGTAGTGAAGTTGTATTCCCTAGGAAGTTGCGTTATCCTAGGGGAACTTACACAAGTGGATGAATTAGCTAAGTGTGTTAAGCCAATGTGATTTGTGAATTAGTAAACCTTAGGAAGTTGTGTTATCCTAGAGGTAAATTCATCTAAATGTTTTGACTATTTTGGCTAGGTGTGTTAAGCCAAGATAGGGTGATGCTGGTTTATCCCTCTAAGTTTAGCACGAGTGATTTTTCTAGAGTTCCCAAGAAGTTTGATGATGGGATGAGACTTGATTTGATGAAAAGATGGATGGGGATGATGCTTTGATCCTAGACTTGAACCTAGACACAACTCTTTCTATAAGATCTCAGTGTTGAAGAACACGCTATACTTCCTATGGGAGAAAAGAAGCCATTTCAAAAAGTTTGGGATTCTGTTGGTAGTAAAACGCATACAAAGTCGGATTGTTCCTTGAAGCCTTTTTGTAGAAGTTGTATACAAGTCTTTCTCTTACTTCAAGGATCATTTCAAGGCATTGCTCATAGGATTTTAGGCTTATCTTTTTGAACTTTGGCTTTGGGATTTTAATCTTGCGGGAAATCATTGGGGACAACACATATGAAGTTCAATTTGTCTCTTTATCTTCGTTTAATAAATTTATTTTTATCAAAGACACTTGCTTGCTTATGTTTCAAACTATATATCTAATGTCCCACTTTCTTTCTCATCCCACAAGGTCCATTGTGTGGAAATCGATGAAAATAGGGCAAAAGTTGCCTATGTTTAACCCTTTTGAAAATAAATGATGATATAATTCAAGCACCTAGAAACCTCTAGGGATAGAATCCCTAGGGAAAGCAAGAGTGCTTTAAATTCATCAAAGGTATTTGTCTCCTCAAAGGGGTTTGAAATTTGAAGGTCTTTGTGAATGTGCGTTTTCGAGTGTTTTTAAGAACCAAGCAATGTGTTCTTTTCTTTCAAGCACTTTTACAATCTTAGGATGATGAGGCAATATATTGTTGGGTTTCCACTTGGATAAATCCAACTACGCATATCTTGTGTGAATGGATAAATGCTTGACCACACTGGCTCCTCTCCATGGCACACACTTCTCGGGTCAGCCAAGCATTAGTACCCATGAATCTCCCATGGCATACTTTCCATTTTTACAACAAGACCACATGTATAACTTGGGGTAGCTTCAAAGAACATGACCTTTTGCACCAACAAGATAGACAAGGTTTTGGCCTTTTTCTAAATAAAGGGTTCTAATGCAGGCATTTCATTCATGGGGGATTATCCAACATCAACGAGATTCCATTTCTATCCATCTCGTCAAAATAATTCTTGTGATTCTTGAACTTTTCTCAAGAATCCTCACTTATATACTGGTTAGAAGTCATTTGGCTTTAGCATGTTCCTGGTTGGGTCATTCCCTTGGGTGATTAATTTTTCCCACAAGGAAGGCCCTCTAAGATAAAAAAAAGTGAGCTAACATATCCCATCATTTACACAACCTTTTTTGAAAAACAAAGGGGAAAACCTTTGCAATATGTTGTGCTCACACTCACATGTTTTGTTCAATTATTAAGCACCCAAATTGAAATGTGGAGGCAATCCTTTATGCAACTTAGTGTCACTAGAAAGATTTTTGATTCTCAAGATCGTCGTGAGGTGTAAGAGAAGTGCATACACCTTTTCAAATGGTAGTACTTTGCAAAAAGGATTACAAAGCATGAAAAACACATGTTCAATTTTAAACTTCTCAAAGCAATGATGAACTATTTTTAAGCACCAAATGAAATGTGAGGTTGCCTTGTTCAATTGTTAACCTTTAAACAAAATCTAGTATGTTTGTCTAAAGTTCTTTTTAGCCCCTTGACAACATTTGAAAGGGAATTTGATTGTTTATTTTAGAACCCAATAGAAATTTAGTGTCCTAAGATCAATGAACTTATCAAATTCTTTAAAGAGTGTTGAAGAACACTTTAGTGTTTAAAAACACTTTGTACAAAGTGAGCATGGTGTCATAATAAAAATTGCGTGTTTTTTTTAAACCCAAAGTGAATTTAGTTTTCCTAAGGCCAAAGATATTTAACAGATTTCTTAAAGAGTGTTAAAGAACACTTTTAGTGTTTAGAGACACTTTGGGTTTGGTGAACAT
This sequence comes from Sequoiadendron giganteum, assembly GCA_007115665.2. Classification (NCBI taxonomy): domain Eukaryota; kingdom Viridiplantae; phylum Streptophyta; class Pinopsida; order Cupressales; family Cupressaceae; genus Sequoiadendron; species Sequoiadendron giganteum. The sequence continues at coordinate 483,430,586 of CM021104.1, forward strand.
GATCCCATGATGAACTTCTTCCTTTGCTCCCACCTGCAAAAAATGATAGAAAACAATGTCAAAGATTAAAAAATCCTAAATTTAATAAGCACATGTCAAATTTAAATCTCATTGTTCAACTGCGGAGCAGTTTGCAAAAGTGACACAGTTTGGAGTGAAATCGACGCTATATAGCATCGTGCGGTTGAATTTGCATGGTGCTCTATAGAAATAGAGAGTGCAAAAGTGGCATGATAGAGGCAAGCAGTGGAGTTTGGAAGCGGCCTGATTTGAAATTTTGAATTTTTTAGGTGGGACAGATGGAGTGGCAGAGTTTGGTGGACATGTGGTGTGATATAGGGCTGCAACATTGAAAGCGGTGCAGTATAGACCCATGTGGTGGAGTTAGGAAATTTAAAAAGAAGACAGGTGAGGAGAATCCGTGGTGATGTTTGGGGAATTTAAATGTAGGTGAATATGGCGTCGTGCCTCTAGGAGTGGCGAAGTATTGCGCCACAGTGCTGAAAGTGGTGCAATATAGTGTTGCACGACCATTTTGCTATGTCTGCAAAAAAAACGTTAGAAATGATGGAATTTTGAAAAACGTGATTGAATTTTTGATTCAAGCCCTCCTTCTAGTGCCAAAATATGAACACCTAAACCTGTATAATGCACAATGGCAACAAAACACATTAGTTGTTAGATCATATGCATGCAAACAAGTATGAGAGATTCCCCATAAAATCCATCTATTCAAACTAAATTAGGAAAGAAGAACACATTATAAGAAACCAAAAGTTAAACCAAATCCTAATTAAGCTAATAGCATGATGATCTTATGGGGGAACTGGTGCCAATAGAGTGTTGCAATTGGCCCTTTCCCAATTCCTAAATAGTAATGGTGTGTGAATGATAAATGGTGAAATCTCCAAAGAGATTTGAGCATAACCTTGTTGCAAATCTTGAAAGATGATGAATAGTTGATGGAAATGGGAAAAATTGGCTCTCAAGTTGAAGAGAGTAACTTTGCATATGATTGTGGATGAGAAATGAGGAGAGAAGTATCCAATTTATAGACTTTAATTTGGAAGAGGTGAGCAAGATTGAGCAATGTGGGACAAAAGATAATCCAATAGCATTGTGCCACTTGTCCACATGTGATTGGATGAGGAATGAGCACATTTTGGCCAATGTGCATGATAAATGCATAATTTTAAATTTTGAAACATTGAAATGACAAGGTGGATGAGAAGTCAAATGGAGTTATGATCACTTGGCTTAATGAAAAGGACATGTAAGAAGTCTTAAATGCCTTGTTGGAAGGACCAAGCCCACTTGGCCTTTTTGAATTCAAATGAGGGGATATTCCTTTTTGATGCTTTGTGAGGGAAAATAGAGAATTAAATAAATCAAAGTAATTGATTTATTGTGCAACTTGCATTATCTAGAGGATTTTAATGAGAGGGATTAAGTTAATCATGGTTCTGATTAATTTTAATGAAGAATTAGATGATGTGACAATCTAGACTTAGATTTATGAATTGATTTAAGTCAAGAATTGAGAGAAAGCGATTTATTAAATAAATAATTTGATTTATTTAATCAAGAAGAAATATGTTAGATTAAATCAAATATGGTTTTAATTTATTTAATTTAATAAGAGGACTTTAGAGAATTTAATCAAATAAAATGATTTATTTAATTAAACAAATATGTAAGGTTAATTAAATTAAATTGATTAATTTAATCAGAGGAGGTGATAGACTTAATCCAATAAATAATGATTTAATAAATTAAGAGGTAGAATGTGATGAAATGTTGAGAATATGTTTTAGGAGGAAATGTTGTCAGTAATCGGAATCAGGTGTGCCAAAATGAACTTGTACATTTTCCATGTCTACAGTTAACATCATCCAACCTCATGGAATTACATATTGGGGATCAAGAGACTATTAATCCCACACTTATAACCAATGCAAAAAATCTAAGCCAAGAGCTATCACCCATATGCCTACATTTTGAGAAAATCCAAGGATCCTTTATAAGCAATCACTTCTTTGAAATTGATCCATGTCAAGAATGTGATCCAAATCATATCAAATATAATAGCATACAAATACAAGATCAATAACCCCTATTATCAAAATTCCATAATGACTTGACATATATCTTCCAAGATATCCCATGTTTTCCAAAAGAAGAAAAAATCCATATATTGAGCAGACATACATTGACCCATGAGGTGCTTAATCCTAATTAAAATGTATATTATCTTCATCTAATACAAGAGTCTCATACTCTTGATATCATTACCAAAGAACAAGAGCCTCCTACTCTTAACATCTCTACAAAGGGTCAAGATATAGTAGAATCCAGAGACATATTAGAAAGGGATTAGGAAGAAGACTTATACATAACTTGTGAATCAAAAGCATCTTGTATAAACATATCAGAAGGGGATGAGGAAGAGGACTTATACATACGTTGTGAATCAGAAGCATCCGGTGAGGCATATCAACAATGAATGATGAGGGAGACTTTTTATGGGTAGTAAATCAGAAACACCTCTTGAAGAAGCATTAAAATATGATATTTCGTAGGATCAAATCAAAGATATCAATCAAGAAGTTATCCGACATATGGAGGATCCTATCACTTATAAATTTGTATCACTTACCTTTGTTAGAGAAATCTATAGTACAAATACAAAAGATATCACCTTTGAAGATCCACAGTGGAGCAAAGAAGGATTAGCACCTTGTTTCCAAGAAAAAAAATATCCTATTGCAAATAAGATCTTTCAATGGATGTATTATCAAGGCAGAGGATTAGGCCTACATGAATAGGGTATCCTAGAACTAGTGTAGATTATTGGCAATCCTAAGCATCAAGGTCTTGTCTATTCAAAGGAATCTAAGAATATCAGTGTTACCTTTGTAATATTGGGGGAAACTTCATCTAATGCAAACACCAACATGGGGAGCACAAAGGGTCCTTATGATGAAATTGCTACTAATTCTATAACTAGCCATGTCATGAATCATCATTCATGCATATTTCAACCCTCTAATTGGGACCAACAACAAGAGAAAAATCTATACCCAAGAACAAAACAAGTCATTAAAGAAAAAGAATCAACAAAGCAAAATAGACAAGAAAAATTCAAATGGATACAAAAGAAAAAGCAAGAAAATCATCCCTATCAAACTCCATTAGTCAAAGAAACTATGTGGAAAAATCAAAAAGGGAAGTTCATCCATCAAAAATGTCCAAAAATGAAAAAGAAAGCAACCTACAAGGTATATCAAGACGTTGGTCCCAATAGAATCTCCATATCCACCCATCACTACTCATCATCCCAAGTTTGGAAAATAAAAGGTTCTAAACTATCAACCAATCCATCTAAATCACATATGCCTCAATGCATTTTTCCATCTAGGATATCCAAATCTCACATTGACCATGTGTTGGAAACAAAAATTTATCATAAGGACTCTAAGGGCTCTTTATCATGATGTACACATCAAGGTAAGGTTAAATTCTATATCGACAAGGAAGATAAGAATTACTAGGGGTTACATGCAAGTGCTGGTATCCTAGAAAAACAACTCCTCCAAGAAGGATATCATTGACACGCAATGACAGCAACAAAAACCATATTAGCACTAACAAATTCTACATCAACACCACCAGGTGGGTCAACATGAGAAACAAATGGTCACCATGATGAAAACCTAGTAAACATGCATCTTGTGTGACATCAAAAATCAATAAAAAAATAAAAATCAAGAAAAAAAGTCAATAAAAAATCATCCTCTAGTGAAAACCACTATGATGGCACTTTGAACAATTACCATGGTGAAAACCTAGCAAACAAGCGTCATGTGTAGAATCGAGTATCTACATGCACCATTTCAGGTGGAATCATATTAGCTTATCCATAATGAACCCAAGCTATTGTTTCCAAAATCCAACATATCTTGATCTAGAAAAATGTTTGATATACATTTTACACTTGCTTATGGAAAACATCTTGACATGGTTCATTATCAGTGATCCTATCCTATCCAAAATTATCTGAACAATAAGGCATTGTCCAAAGAGGCATACAAACATGTTATCCTATCACAAGATAATCCATCACCTACATTGCAAGACACTTGGGGAAAATGCTTGCATATTTCTTTAGAATAAATCTTGATCTATTTCTTCTAGCTCACATTGTGATCTAGGAATTTTCCAAACAACAAGGTGTTCCACATGGTACCCTTCCCAATTAATTCCATCAACAAGGTATACCACCAATGCACTATCAGGGTAACCTTTGAAACAATTTGTCCCATCAATAAGGTATACCACCAATGCACTATCAGGGTAACCTTTGAAATAGTTCATCCCAACAACAAGGTGTACCACCAATGCACTACCAAGGTAACCTTCAAAGATAATGACAACATGGATTATTCCTTCACTCAAAAATTCTAAGATATCAATAATTACTTGAATCTCATAGCTAGTTCAAGTAAGCTTTCCCACAACATATCCTCTAGAAAAACAAAGTGAAGTATCAATCCAAGCTTTCAACATCTTAAACCCTAGGAAAAAGTGTAAAAATCCAAAAAAATAGAAAAAAAACAAAAAAGAAAATAAAAAAGAAAGAGAACTAGTAAAGAGAAATAAAATGTTCTTTGAGTGAAAACCACTTTTTGGCTCTCATAGAATAGGTACCATAGTGAAAAATTGGCAAATAGGTGCTATGTGTGAATAAATCTTGCATCATTATCTATCAGTACTTTTTCACAACATCCACCCATCCATTTCATAAAACATCAGTCCAACCATAGCTTTCCACTAATTAAGGAAAGCCATTTTATTGGTGGAAACTTCTCAAAACTAGTTGTGTATTAGATCTTGCAACATCCAATCATGGTCATAAAACAACAAAAGTCCAAAACACTAGAAAACAACAAAAATAAAAAACATGCAAAAAACATCAAAAACAAAACAACATCATTGGGTTATTACTTCACTCAAAATAGTCTAAGATATCAAAATTTTCTTGAACCTCACAACTAGTTCAAGTGGATTTCTTGCAACATATCCTCTAGACATAAAAGAGGAATATCAATCCAAATTATCAATTTTGTTTATCCAAAAATAGTTTATGCTTTTGAGTCAAATAGTTGAACTATGTGGTCTTTTCATGTACAATGTAGGAAAGGATTTAGAGCCCCCGAGACCCTAGGTCAATCCCCTTAGGTTTCAAAAATTATTTATTTCAACTTAGTCAAAAAATCTAAAATCCAAAAAAAATCATAAAAAACATACAAAATCCAAAAACTCAAAATAGAAAAGATCAAAAAAACTCAAACCAAGTGAACTACAAGCCTCTACATGTACAATGTAGGAAAGGATTATTTTTGATGAGCCCCTAAAGCCCTAGGTTTTTCTAGTGAAAAAAACATAAACAACATCACACAACGTAGAAAATCAAAAGGACCCATCCCGTCATCAAAATCTGCAATAAACATGACTGATTAAAAAAAAATTGTCGCAATCATCCTTTGAAAAAACAAACAAACAAAAAAACAAAACATCAAAAGCTAGAACCTTAAAGCAAACAATCACAAAAAAATTGATCACAAAATAGACAGAAACAAAGCCAAGTATCGACTACCTATGTTTTTGATAATTCACTAGCAACATCTGAGATATGCCTTAATGAATATGTTCCTACGATAGACATGATCAACAACAGATAATAGTCCCAACCCAAAAGGATATGGCAAGTGATACTGCAACTTTTTTTTTATCTTTTTATGGTCTTATTTTTGTGATTTATTTTACTGAATCATTCCTAGGATCTCTCAAGGATGTCCATAAGGATTTAGAGAAGAAGGAATGGGGGAAATTGAGCATCATTTAGATTTTCTATTTGTAAGATATTTTTGTAATACTACCATGGAAAATACTTGCTTTATTGAGTGTATGGAAGTTGTATTAAAATAGTTCATGAAGAAGTTGTAGGTTAGGTGTGCTATACCTCTCTATGTGACAGGTCTGAAATGTTTTTTCATGCAACCCCCCTATACTTTAAACAAAGTTTTTGTATGTTTGGTATGAGAAAAAATATTATTTGTTTGTAGAATCAAATTCCATGCAATAGATACTGTATACACCTAAAAATGGTCTAGAGAATTTCGATTAATTAAATACAAATTATTTGATTAATTATCCTAATTTCCTCTACTGTTTGAATAAATAGAAATATTTATTTATATAGTTCACGTTCATGTCACATTTAAATTCTTCTAATATCTTATCTTAATTAAATAAACAAAATTAAATACTTTGTTTGATTTAATTATCATTTTCCTATTTTATTCTATCACATCAATCTTAAATTAATTAAATAAAGATTAAAACACTTTATTTATTAATTGCCATATTCTTTTGTTTAATTTAGTAAACAAACTCTATAGTTTGTTTTATTAAATTATTTATCCCTCTTTTGTTAATTTAAATAAATCAAAATATTTGAATAAAGGCATAAAGAATATTCCATCTATATTTCCTCAAAATTGAATTAGATATCCTCAGTCTAATTTATGTCTAAATTATGTCAAAATTAATGCTTTGAAACTTCGCGGGAAGTTTTGGAGACAAATTGGAGACAAATTCCAAATTCTTCTCTCAATCCTCCTCCATTAATCTTTCCTCTTCTCTTGCCTAGTGTTTTCATGGGTAGAGACAATCACCAAAATTCTCTCAATCTCCTCCATATCTCACCATTCAATCCTCCAGATTTAATCCAAGCCTCTCTTTGCCATCCTTATGCATTTCTACAGCCAGGAAATCTATAAATAAAGCTTCATTGAACCAAGGAAAGGATCCCAGGTTATCAAGTTTACTCTGCAAAATTTCATCCAACATCCAAGCATCTAAGCATCCAACATTTAAGCATCAAGCATCCGGTTTTCATATCATGGCTGCCTCCTGTAGCTACATTTGTCAATTTTCATGTCAATTCATATTGCATTAGTTTCTTTTATTCATATACATATTATCAGCGTCCTTCTCATTCTCTGAATTGTCATTTTAACAATCATAGTGCTCACATGATCTAAGAGCCACAGTGATTTAATAAATCTTTGGAGATGGAGAGCAATATGACGCTTTCACTAGATTATTGTTTTGAATTGCTTCAATTAGCTTTGTATTTGATATAATGTCATATTAAGAAGTGTTTTAGTGCTTTACAACTTATTCACACTTACAATTTGGTGCCCACTGTGGGGCCTTAACCCTAATTTTATCAAATTTTTTTAAAAAGTGTTGCGTAGGTTTTCAGTGTGTTTTGTTTTAGTGCTTTCGTCAAAAACTATAGCGCATCCATGGCAAACTATAGCGCTTTCGTGCTCTGTTTCGGTGCTTCCATGATAATATAGTGCATTCATCAAAAATTCCAATGCTTTCAACTCTAGCGCTTCCATGACCTATTTTGGTACTTCGGTGACTCATTTCCCAAAAAATCTGATTTAGTGCATCCATGGAAAATTTCAGTGCTTCGGTCTTCTATTTTGGTGCTTTCGAAGTTCAGTGCATTAGGTAAAAGTTATAGCACTTAAGAGGACTATTCTAGCGCTTTTGTAAATTCAATCTAGATCCAACACGACTGCGGCTAGATTTTATTTTTTTCATAGTTAGACTAAAATTTATCAATCCTAGGATAGTCACTTATGGTTTCTAAAATTTATCAATCCTAGGATAGTCACTTTTGGTTTCTAAAATGTATCAATCCTAGGGTAGCCACTTTTTGTTTTCTTAATTTTTTTTTTATCAATCCTAGGATAGTCATCACATTTTTACAATATAAGTTAAAAAGAACAACATGATTTCTGTGAAGCAACACCTTCACATAGATTAGAAAATTGTCTTTTTGGGCTTCAAACAAAACAACTTATATGTTGTGCTTGTGGTGATTTGGCTTATGCTCTCCCCTTAACTAGGTGATCAAAGCACCAGATTCACTTTTTCTTCATGTTATTTATACTTTATTAAATCCTTTAGAAGGCCTGCCATAGTGGGAAATATTACTCACCCTATGGGAACGACCTACGTAGGAATGCCTAAAGCCAAGGATTCCAACCCACTATAATAAAAATGCAAGTTGTTGATAAAATTCCAACTTGATGGTAGTGAGCAAGATAACCATCCCCAAAAATATTTTTTCTAAAGATTAGGAGGTCTCTTGAGGGAGTTTATCAATTGCCACATCGCATAGAAGCCCTATCTATGAACCATAGAGTAGTATCCCGCCGAGTCAATATCCATACATTGTCATACTCATGGTGCAAGGGGAGGGAAGAATTTCCCCCAAGACACTCACCATATAATTTCCAAGGACCGTTTTCTCAGAGGACGAGAAATCCAACTCTGAGTACGCACCTGGAAATGACAAAAATGTAGGTGCCCTCAAGGGGTGACATGACTGTGTGCGTCAACACAATTCAAGATGTGGGTTGTGAGTATAATGATGACCTATTTGTCCTTAAGTTTGATTCTATCTGATTTGTATACTTTTGTCAAAGCAACCCGTGAAAATCAATAAGGACCATTCGTGGTTCTTGAACATACATTATCTATTCAAATTAAAACAATTATCTCACAATTGCTTGTTGTGTTTTCACAAAAATCATTAAAATCAAATTAAAGATCATCCTGAAAACAACAAGTCAAGTTAGGTCAAGAGGTTCATGATTTGAAAGTGGAAGTCCACCATGTTTGTCAAGAGAAAAATCAAAATCACAAAACCCAAGAAACCTTTTAGTTCTCGAGATAAATTAAGAAGAGGGCATTTTCTATATCAGAATCAAAAAATCTTTTTATAACATAGAACATTTATCCACAAATATCATGATTTTTCTAGGGGTCACACTTTAGATTACGCAATAGAACCACTCTATTCATGAGCCATATTCCAAAGGAGAGCTCTCACACAGTATCACAATCGTAGTCAACACATACATCATTCTTATTTTCCACAACCCATGATACAGTATCCCACAAGGCCAGATCAAATTTTACAATAGAGAGTCCTAAAAGTCTTTTTTTAGCGCTCTGGAAAACCTGTTTCAGCACTTCAGGTCACTATTTTAGCGCTTTCATAAAAGAGTGCTTTCGGGCACTATTTTAGCACTTATAGTCTTTATTTTAGCGATTTCATCAACCAGTGCTTTCATCATATTTTTCAGTGCTTTCAGGCACTGTTTCAGTGTTTCTATCAAGATAATGCTTTCATCACTTTTTCCACCGCCTTCAGGCACTATTTTAGTGCTTCTGTCAAGATAGCACAGAACTATGTTCTAGTGCTTCTGTGAAATAGCACCTCTGTACTTTGTTTTAGCGCTTTCAAATCAAAGATTTCAAAAATATTACCAGTTAGTCTGTCTATCATTTATCCACAATTTTTACCAGAACATAAGTTTCTTTTTATCAGAATCATTATCTAGAGACCAAAAATAGATAGGTTTATACAAATTTCCAATCTTATCAACTGAAACAAGATCTTGCAAATCAGAAGTGTCAAATCAAAATACATAATCGATTACTACATTGAAGTTTCATCATCAGGATACTATCATCCTTTATCACGAAACCAAGTATAGTAATCAAATTTTTAACATAGTCTCATCAATAAGATCAATCATCTTATTCGACTTTGTTAAAAGTTCAATTGACATTTTTCCAGCATAGAAGATAAACATTTCCAAAGAAAGGGTAAAAATTTGTATGCCAATCTTCACTAGATCCCAAAAATAGAGACTCTTAGAACAAGAACTTAAAACATCGTAAGCAATAGAGGAAGAAAATCCTTGGAACAATCTGAACCAAAATGATAAGAATGAAATAACTCCAGAAGATATTCAAACAGCTCAACACGATCCCAAGTTCCATAAATTTATGGAAAAGATCTTAGAACAAGACATGGAGAAATATATTTTGATGTTGGCTGAATCGGGTGCTAAACTTCGCAAGGACTTTGACATAAATGGTCTGAAGGAAGCACCTAGAACAAGTGAGACTGAAATACTGCAACCCACACAAACAATAGATCCAGTTGTTGCTTTGACATCCCAAATGCAAATGTTACAACAATAGATACAAGATATGATGAAAAGGAGTACCAAAAGATATGCGATACATGACATTTGTCCTTATCCTTTCGATGCAACAATCGGCCTGATACCTTTTCCAAGACACTGTGAGTTCCCAAAGTATGACAAGTACAATGGAAGAATGGGTCCAATAGATCATATCCAGGAATTCAAAACAATGAGCCTTGAGTTTTCCCAAGAGGAAACCTACTTAATGAGATTATTCCCAAGGAGCTTGGGAGGTGCTTGTATGGAATGGTTCTCAAAATTACAACCAGTTATCAGGAATTTTGAGGAAATTGTCAACAAGTTCATCTCCCAATATTCATTTAACATCCAACATGATGTTACAATAAAGGATCTTTATAACCTAAAATAAAACAAAGGGGAGACGTTCTTTTCTTTTCTACAAAGATGGCGACAACTATTCTCTAGATATCCTCGATCCATTCCTAAGGAAGAAAAGATGGAGTTATTCATTGACAACTTGATGGAGGAAATGAGTTATAGACTTGAATTGCAATGTCCTCCCACATTCAAAAAAGTAATAGAAAATGGTCTTAAAATTGAGGAAGCACTAGTCAAAAGAGGAGTTATCAAGCATTTCAATGATAAAACGAATAACACAAATAACTCCTCCAATCAATACTTAAGCAGTGATAAGCCAAAATTTTGGCAAAAGAATCAAAACACGACTAGGAATGAAACAACAAATGATTCCAAAAATTTCAAACCGATTTTTAACTTAACAACATCTGCATCAAAGAATCAAAATAATGATCAAATTGTCAAGTAAAATATCATACAAAGCAATGAGATCATAAAAACACAGTCGTATCAAAAACCATCAAATCGGTGTAGGTTCACACCTTTAGGCCAAACGATAGAATCAACAATGAAAGAATTAGTCACTAGTGGCCTTATCACTGCACAAGAAGCCCGATTCTAGGATCCAAAGGTCAAACCACCACGGTGGAATGATGCAAATTACTACAACTTCCATAATAAAAAAGGCCACAAAAGCAACGATTGTATGGAGTTGAAACATGCAGTACAAGATTTGATCGACAACAACAAAATATATGTGGAGGGACCCCAAAACAATAACAATCATTCAACCTTCAAGGACCCTTTTCCAAACTATGACAAAGGAGAACCATCATCTTCAAAAAACAAAGGTAAGAACATCAATCATGTCTATGAAAAAACAATCCTTTGTTTATCTAAAGTAGACAGTGATCACACAGTTGGTCATAACATTTTTGAACCCAAAATCAACAACACTACCCCTTTGGATTTGCTTCCAAGCATACAAAACTCTTAAAATCAAATCAATGTCTTAAAAATTAGAGACCGTCAGGAACATCAACCAACAAATGTAATGACTAGGGGGAAATCCAAGGTAGTGTTAAAGGGAGTTGGGTCTACACATGTAGTTCCACCTCCATCTCATTATAACATTTTCGATCAACTGCAAAACATTGCTGCACAGATATCGATACTAGAACTCCTTAAATTATCACCATCGCATAAGAAGGTTCTAGAACAAGCACTAGTTTCCACTATGGTACCAAAGAATCTAGATGTTTGTTAGTTCCAAGCTATGGTGGGCCATTTGACTACCCTACATTGTCTATCATTCTCTGAACAGGATGATGTCTCACTAAACCATCCCCATAATACCGCACTTCATATCCAAGTCCTAATCCACAATCATCCCATCAAGAGAGTCCTAATAGATGGGGGAGCTGGTCTGAACATTTTCACTCTCAAGTTAATTAGTGCACTAGGGTATTCAAATGATGCTATTGATGCTCGAAGGAAAATTACTATAAAAGCATATGATGAGGAAGAGAGGTCATCTAAGGGCTTAATTGTGTTACCAATTCAAGTGGGGCCAATGATGAAACACATAGTGTGTCAAGTACTAGAAAAAGAGTACGACCATGGATCCATGAAATGCAGGTTGTACCTTCAACATATCATCAATGTTTAAAGTTCCCAATAAATGGATAGGAGGTGACTATATCTGCTGATTATAATCATCCTCAACATTGTGACACACTTAGAATCTATCAAGATACCTTTGTGCCTCACAACAAGGAAGCGTCCAACTCAAAATCATCCAATGAAGAAAAACGTCCAAGTATCACCACCAAGTGGGTAGAGAAGAAGGGTAAAGAAAAAGAAACAGGTCCTGTTGAAACTCAATCAATAGATAGTATGGATCCACAAAATTCTTTATCACAAAAATTTCAAGAGCAAGTCCAACTGACAGACAAGGGAATGGGGCATTATTCTATGGAGCAATCACTTAACCTTTCACAGTTAATTTCATCTCCTAAGACATATGGTCAACCATCTATGATCAAATCTCAAACATCATTACCAGTCATAGTTCTTGAAGAAAGGTTTATTAAAATTGGTACCATAGATGACGAATCAAAGAACAAAGCAATCCTGGATTGGCTATACAAAGATGAGGAACCCTTGACATCGAATATCAGTATCAAAAATGTCAATATCAACACCAAAAAATATGGCAAAGGGAAAGCTATTTTAGAAAAAATGGGTTATGAGGGACAAGGACCTATTGGATTAAGAAAGGATGGAATCATAGAGCCTATTCAACCCCTCACTCTACATTCAAAAGAGAAGCCAGGACTGGGATACTCTGAAGAAGAAAAACAGGAGATAACAAAGAAAGTTGTAGAAAGGATCCTTCAGATCAGAGAAAGCTTTGAAACCGATTCAAATGAATATGAGTGGGATCTCTGTTCCGATGTATCTTTCAGTAATATTCAAGTTGATATAATCCAACAATATGTACCTACACATGAAGAGGGACAAGGCTCTAGGTTTAGACCTCTCATAGCAGGGTCACTAAATATCAATGACTCAAGTGGGGATGAACAAACCTTGAGTGAACTAGATGATCTTGAAGAGGGTACCATAATTGACCTCGATATTCCAATAAACAACTATGAGGAAATGGCTGTCCAAACCCTTACATCCATCAACCTAAATGAATCCGATGACCTCATGCCATTAATCCATCCAGAACTAATTGACTAGGAACCTGTCGAACCTCTAATTGTTCCAATATTTGTAGACAATAATTCCATTGTAAATTTCCTATATCATAGCAAATATGGTACAAGTTCTATCTATAACACTCATAACAACATGACTCGATAGGAGGGTGTCAAATCTTCTAGTTGCAAAAGTGAAAATAGGGAAAATAGATCTAATGGTGAAAACCATTCTATGGCAGCATTAGATCTAGAAAAAGAAAAACTAAAGAACGCATCTAATGGTGAAAACCTTTCTGAGGCACTGAAAGATGGTAGATTTGATACTCTTCTAAAACATTATCATGAGTGATCATCAGTTTTGGTAGAACCAACACAGTCTATGAACATCGACATTGAAGAAAAGACAAAAATCCTACATCTGGAAAAATCCATGACAGATCAAGAGAGACTGGAATTCATCAATTTCTTTAAAGAAAGAAGCATCAACTTCACTTGGTCATATTGTGATATACCAATCTTAGATCCAAATCTACTCATGCATCATTTATCTTTGCCTACAGGAATCAAGCCTATCAAGCAAAAATTGAGAAAAATGCATCCCCATATCGCGTAGATGGTAAAGACAGAGCTAAAGAAATTGTTGGATGCTAGATTCATAAGGTCTTTAGACTACACTGAGTGGATATCAAATATTGTACATGTTTCAAATCCAGACAATAGCATCAGGATATGTACAGATTTTAGGGACCTAAATAAAGCATGCCTGAAGGATGATTTTCCATTACCAAATATCGACATCATCGTGGACTTGACGGCAAGGCATGCCATTTTGTCAATCATGGATGGTTTCTCTGGGTACAATCAAATAAAAATAGCTCTAGAAGATCAAGAAAAGATGGCTTTTACCTGTCCATGGGGAACCTTCTCCTGGAACATCATGCCATTCGGTCTGAAAAACGTAGGAGCCACCTATCAAAGAGCAATGACAATAATCTTCCATGATATGATGCAAACCTTTATGGAGGATTACATGGATGACATATTGGAAAAATATGGTACTAGGGAAGGACATCTGTATATCCTAGACAAAATCTTCACATGGCTAGAGAAATTCAATGTTAGGTTAAACCCCAAGAAGTGTGTCTTCGGGGTCACATTAGCAAAATTGTTGGGGTACATTGTCTCAGAAAAAGGCATTGAATTGGATCCATCGAAAGTCAAAGAAATAATGGAGATGCCACCTCCTAAGAATATCAGTCAACTTAGATCACTACAAGGAAGGCTCCAATCAATCAAGAGATTTATCTCCCAACTGGCGAACAAAAGTCATCCTTTTAATCACCTGTTGCATAAGAATGTGGTTTTCAAATGGGATAAGGGGTGTGAAACAATGTTCAATCAAATAAAATAGTATCTAATGTCACCACCCATTCTCATGCCACCAACAGAAGGAAAAACTTTGATATTGCACATTGCCACAACAAATATCTCTTTGGGGGCACTATTAGGACAAGAGGATTATGAAGGAAAAGAACATGCCATCTACTATATCAGCATGACATTAAATGGGTATGAAATAAACAACACTTTCATAGAGAATTCTTGCTTGGAGGTGATGTTAGCTACTCAACAACTAAGACACTATATGCTGACTCAGATAATCAAGCTAATAGAAAAGATCAATCCTTTAAAATATCTACTCAATAAAGCTGCCTTAATAGGTAGACTGGAAAAGTGGGTCATGCTATTAAGTGAATTTGACATTCAATATGTAGAGATAAAAGCCATCAAGGGTCATGCAATCACTGAACAATTATCTGAGGCTCCTCTACCATATGATCGACCAATGACAATGGAGTTTCCAGATGCAAGCATTCTAATAGTGATGCCCCAACAATGGATATTATATTTTGATGGATCATACACACAACACGGATATGGAGCAGGGATTTTGTTCATCTCTCCACAAGGACACACCATTCCAAAATCATATAGACTGATGTTCTAGTGTGCAAATAATGTGGCAGAATATGAAACATTAATCAATAGGGTCAAAATAGCAATTCAATGGAAGATCACGGACTTACAGGTATATGGGGACTCTCAACTAGTCATTTATCAAGTGAATGACAAGTATCAAACAAAAGATGAAAATTTGATGCCCTGAAAGCAAAAAATAGATGATCTAAAACAGTTCTTTGTTAGTATCAAGTTTGATCAAATTCCAAGGGTAGAGAACAAGGCTGCGGACGCTATGGCCACAATTGCTTCATTATTACGATTGCCTGAGAAATGTGGTTGTTATGAGTTTATGGTAGAAAAAGTATCATTTCCTTCCCATAATAGGTCATAATCCATTACCATCTACCATCTAGAAACCATTGAAACCTCCACATATGAAAAGACCTATGCTTACTTGAAAGATGATATCCTTCCTCCTGATCTTTCTAGGAACCAAAACCGAAACTTCATCTACCAATCTACACAACATACTTTATCGTCAAGGTCTTGATGGTACCCTACTCTGATGTCTAGAACACGATGAATTTGAAATGACCCTACAAGAGGTTCACGAGGGTTTTTGTGGAACTCATTCAAGTGGGATAACTCTAGCCAAGAAACTCTTCCATTTGGGATATTATTGGCCATGCATGGAGAAAGAATCCTATCAGTTTGTTAAGAAATGTCAAAAGTGTCAGATTCATAGCAATCTGATTCATGCACTGGGACAAGAACTTCATCCCTTCACATCCACATGGCCTTTTTTGTCAATTGGGTCTTGATCTGGTAGGAAAGATACATCCCTCTTCATCCAATGGGCACAAGTTCATTATCATAGCTATGGAATATTTCACAAAATGGATAGAAGTAGTACCTCTTACAACCATCACTGGGAAGCAGATCTCCTCTTTCATCTTGAATTACGTAATCTATCGGTATGGAATCCATCAATCCATTATCACTGATAATGGACGACCTTTCAAGAATTAATATGTCCAAGAACTATGTGAAAAGTTCCATATCCAACATCATTTTTCAACACCATACTATTCTCAAGGGAATGGCCAAGCAGAGGCCTCTAACAAAACAATTCTAAAAATTCTCAAAAAGATGGTTAACGATGTTGGATGTGATTAGCATGTTCAACTCAATCCCGCACTATGGGCCTACATAACAAGTATCAGAACACCAACAAGAGCTACACCATATGCCTTGGTATATGGATCAGAAGCCATATTGCCCATAGAATTAGAGATTCCATCCCTTCGTGTATCACTTAGAGGAATCATTTCAGATGAAGACTATAGGGTATCTAGACTACAGGAACTAGAATTATTGGATGAGCATCATCAAAAAGATGTTAATCATCTAATGACTTATCAACAAAGAATGTCAAGGAGTTACAACCACAAGGTAAGATCGAGGGTCTTTTAGGTTGGTGATTTGGTACTAAAGGAAAACCCTAGGCATCAACAAGATAGGGAGAAGAAAGGGAAATTTGAGCCTAACTTGCTTGGTCCTCTTGTCATCATATCAGTGTATGGATCAGGGGCATATCAACTATCAATGTTAGAAGGGGATTTGTTTGATGAACCTATCAACAGTATCCATCTCATAAAGTTCTATACTTGAATCTCCTAGTGCATGGGTTAAACTTCTAAAAATGGTTTCCTTGATGAAAACCTAGCAAACAGGCATCTTGGCAACACAAAAATTAAAAAAAAAATAATATAAAAATACAAAAATAAAGGAAAAGAGACAAAAGAGAAAAATATACGAAACAAAGGGTGTAATCAAAACATATGGTGAAAACCTAGAAAAAGGCATCGTATGTGATTCTAAAGATCAGATTTCCCATCTATTTTGATACATATCGGTATCATTATTGTGGTAGTCAGTAGCATTTCATATCATGTCAATATTCTTTCCATCTTTGCATCCATATCAAAATCATTTCACATAGTCAAGTCTCACTCCAAAGCTTGGGGGAAACATCTGGATATCACTAGGGGCAACAAAAACATCGATTTCACCAAAGGGCGAACAACAGTATCATAGGAAAATGAAAACAAAGATCAAAGTGCATTCATCAATCACCATCAGAGAGGCATCAAACATCCGTATCATATCAAAAATCAAAAAACATGTCAAAAAGTTAGTCTAGAAAAGAAAAATTCAAAAACATAGATCTGTGTCAGTCAAACTACATGGTCTTTGCATGTGTAACATAGGAAAGGATAATCTTTGATCAGCCCTCGAGACCCCTAGGATAAGTTAGTAGGTTAGGTCTTTGGTCAAAATCTCGAAAATCACCAAAAACATCACAAAATCAGGATGGATGATCTAAAATCTGAATTATGATTGAAACACTCTAAAGTAACAAATGGATAAATTGTACTTTTTTACTATCATTTCTTTGGAGTAACTCAATGGTGTATTGCACTAGAGAAACAAGGAAAAAGAATGATATTTTTATTGTCTACTATCTATATGTTAATCATATAAATGTGTGAATTGTCGGGGGATGTGCTATGCAAATGTATCACTGATGACATTCAAAATTCACACACTAAAATGATTAATCTATGCCTGTTTACGTAATGAATGCTCAGGTCATCTCGGTTCAATTATACCTAGATGCTTGTGTTCACTTGCAATATCAAAAATCATGAAAGAAGTACTTAGGTCATCATTGGTCTAACACATACCACTAATGCTTGTACTCACTTTCAACATTCAATAAAAGCTCAATGATGACACAAGGCAAAAAATTACTATTAAAATGACAATTGTTTTGCATATTGTTGTATGATAAAATTAGACTACATTCATCATAATTCATTATCTGTAGAGTATTTTTTGCATAAAGGGTTCCAATCAATGATTATCTTATCTACAAATATAACAGAGTATACTTGACATAAATCCAAAAATCATCAAAAAACAAAACATATAAAAGTCATCATCTCATCATTAAGTTTTCCTCATTTCATCATTCATGCATTTCTACATCAAATAAATTATGCATTAAATGGTACCATAAAAACATCATGTTCATTTTTCCATAAAAACATTCATTACATTATCATCCATCAACATCATATGCATTTGATCACTTTTTAAACCCATACATCATCCATCCATCCATACATTTTATCACATTTAAAATAAATGCAGGTCATGCCATTATTATCATTACATCATCCATCCATTATCATTCATCATAAGATCATCATTTTTATCATTATTACATAAAATAAAAAACATTTATCCATCCATCCATACATTTTTATCACATTTAAGCATTAATATAAATCATCATTTAGAGATTCATACATCACATCATACATCTAAATATCATATAATCTGCATATGCATTTCCATCATTTTTATCATCATCACATTTCAAATAAAATGCATTTATCATTGCATCATTATTTTGAAATAAAATCATTCATATAGAACATCACATGTTGCATAATCACATAATAAATGCATCCATCATAAGATCACATCAACTGCATCTCATATATATATCATTAATGTCAAGTATACAATGAAGTCTAAAAATAAAGATACATCATCAAAAATGAGGTACATCATAGTATACATCATGTCTCAAAAAGGAAAATCTCGAAATCACAATACCATCTATGATCTGCTACTGCCAGAATGTGTAGGCCCAACAGGACCAATACCACTACCACCCCCGGAAGGACCAAGATCTCTGGGATCTTTGCATGGAGGTTGTGTCACACCCTCACTCACTATCTGAGTATGAGTCCGACCGGATCTCAATGGGGCATAGCTGACTCGATGATCAGTAGGCACTACATCATGATATTTACCCTAGTAAAAGTCTACCTCTCAGCCAGCCCGCAAAACCTCTCTCATATAATCTCCCACAGAGGTACCATTGGCCACTCTCTGTAGGGTCTTAGTTGTCTCTTGTGCCCTCTCGAAAATATGACGTGCACTATCTCGCTTGGCTTTCAATATGGCAACCTGAGTCTATACAGCAATCAACTATCCCTGTACCTATGCTAGTGCCTAAGCATGGGCCTGAGCCTCAGCCTACATTTGAGTCTGCATCTAAACCAACAACCACCAGGCTTGTACCAACTGTCCCTGTAGCGTTTGTACCTATTTTTGGAGACCTGTAATCTATCTCTGGTGGTCAACTGATGGTACTGCCACTTCTCACCTCTTGCGAGGCCTACTAGATGATGGACCAACACTGACTGGCCCTAGCCCTCTACCACCTCCACCACCACCATCATTGTCATCACTATCACTGTCATCACGATCGCTGCCATCACTACCACTCTCCATGCTACTACCTGATGGAGTACCACCCTCACTATCCGCAAAACACTTGGCCACATCCTCCTCTATGGGTAACGGTATTGGCTCATCCAGAATAGTGATGTGAGGATGTGGAACCAAAGCCAAAAATGTAGCGTACTCCTCTATAACGGGTGCCTCCACAATGTCTATGCGCATCTCCCAAGGTGATGGCTACAGTGCCCTGTATCCCTCTACTAAGACCTCATATGACAAACAAGGCCCCCAATCAGGTACATCACTCCACTGCCTAGCATAGTGGGCTATCCCCTGTGGCATACACTGAATGATGCCATACTGCTTGTACACTCGTTGAAGCAAAAACCTCTCCAATACA
Source organism: Sequoiadendron giganteum (assembly GCA_007115665.2). Taxonomy (NCBI): domain Eukaryota; kingdom Viridiplantae; phylum Streptophyta; class Pinopsida; order Cupressales; family Cupressaceae; genus Sequoiadendron; species Sequoiadendron giganteum. Next base: position 483,450,439 of record CM021104.1, read on the forward strand.
AAGGGTGTCTGGCCAATTAGGTACATGGAATCACAAAGATACCCTAACATGACATTGTCCTCATCTCATTGCTCACATTCTAGATATGGCTGCCAGACGACACTCTCTATATCATCAAAAACTCATCTCCAATGCTCCAACTTACCCATCCGAGCCTAGGTAAGCCGACCTCTGTACCAAAACACATACGGTCTGCTTGATGTTCTGTCCATCATTGGAAATGGTTGAGCAATGGAAAAGTGCTCCCATTCCCACATATGTAATAGGGTCATCCTTGCTGATAAGTTGCATGCCCCAAGGTACACTACTGAATGAATATCATGGTAGAGATGTGCCAGCATGCACATCCCCCATGCATATCTTGTACCATGTATGATCATGCTCTCTAGAATCCTTCCCCAACCCACAAGGAATCCCTTTGACCTACGACTAGGGAAAAGGAAACCTCTAATAAATACAACAAGTACTGCTGGTAGTGTGGCATATGCATCTGCAATCCTCCTCCATCGGACACTCGGGCCTACAATATCCTAATCCTGAAACACTCTACGGAAAGAATCTCTCCCACCAGTCTCGTGAGAATCATATACTACAATCTCCCCCATAAACAAAAGGTGCAGAATCCGCCACACATCCTCGAGTGTGACCATCATCTCACCGGTGGGTAAGTGAAAGGTGTTGTGGTCACTATGCCACCTCTCAGCTAAAGCAGTAAGGAGACCCCGATTAATCCTAATCTGGGGCATGCCAAGTAAACTAGTGAGGCTGCATCGACCTATAATCTGAATCTCATCTAGTGTCAGATAAGGTATCAAGTCAGTAGTCCAAGGAAACCTCTCTCGCATCTAGAGAGTACCCAGATCCTCCTATCATCACAATGACAAATCTACAATCAATGCACTATGTCAAGAAATCAAAAGTCATTCTACTATCAAGTCTAATCCAAAATTGGTATAAATTTTTGATCAAAATTCATGGGAAAACATCAACAAACCTCACCTATCATGAGGTTCATCAAACATTATCTAATCTTGCCTATCATGAGATTTATCAAATATTGAATCATTTCCTTGCCTATCATGAGGATCATCACAAATAGGATTTATTCTCACCTATCATGAGAGTAAGTCTTATTTAAATCATTAAAATCCATCATGAATTTGGATTATCAATCATACCAATCCAAAGAATGGACATGATCAGGATTGATGAAATCAAAGCTAACTAAGTCAAAATGTGCAATTCTGACATGGATGCACTACAATAGGCATCCAAAGCCCTAAATCTCAAAAGCACTACTTTATCAATCAAATACGCTAAAACAGAAACCCAAAGCGATATTTTATCTGAAGTGCTACTTCAACACTTCGATGTGCTATAACAGGCATCCTAAACGCTACTTCATCCTAAGCATTGTTTTACCGCATTGATGTGCTAAAACAATCCATCAAAGCGCCACTTTACCAAAAGCACTACAATAGACCATAGAAGTGCTATTTTACCAAATCAAAGCACTAGAACCTTCTAGGTGCTAAAATTCGGCATTGATGTGCTAAAACTAACCACCTAAGTGCTAAATCATTGAAAGCGCTACACTATCCTATGGAAGTGCTAGAGAAAATAACGCAAGTGCTAAATCTCAAAGCGCTAAAATAGCTACTAAAACCACTACACTGGAGTGAAAGCACTATAGCATGACTTGGAAGTGCTAAATTAGCTAAAAAATGTCAAAATCAATAAAAAGCATAAAAAACAAAAAATGCATGAAAAACGAGGAGGATAATGGGTACATGTCAAAGGTCGATACGCGGCCAGCCATCGGTGATGTCGCACGCACTTGAAATGGTGAGTGTGGTAAGGGATTGGTATCTTGCTCCAGCTGGCTCAAAAGTCTTTATCACTGAAGTTTGAAAGTCAAAAGAGTACAAATGACTTTGAAAATGACCTTTTGGACTATATATAACTTTTGAAAAGGGATTTTTGGTGGGTTTTATTATATTTTGATTATTTTATCCATAATATTAATTGAAATTCATCTGCAGGCTATATTTTTCTTCATCATTGTCAGGAGATAAATTATTTCTTCATCATATATCTTCATCAAATCATCAAATCATCATCAAAAGTTTAAAAAATTCTAAAAAATCATCAAATCATTAATTTATCTCCCGAGGGGGCATATTATGGACAATCATCTGAAAATCAATATCTGGGGCATGTTTGGGGCATACGGAATTATTCTTTTATCATTGATCTTGGCAGTAGCAACAAAATTTTCTTCGAAGCAATGCATAAACACATCACTTCGAAGAGAGGAAAAATGTATACACCTAAAAATGGTCTGGAGAATTCCGATTAATTAAATACAAATTATTTGATTAATTATCCTAGTTTCCTCTACTGTTTGAATAAATAGAAATATTTATTTATATAGTTCACATTCACGTCACATTTAAATTCTTCTAATATCTTACCTTAATTAAATAAACAAAATTAAATACTTTGTTTGATTTAATTATCATTTTCCTATTTTATTCTATCACATCAATCTTAAATTAATTAAATAAATATTAAAACACTTTATTTATTAATTGCCATATTCTTCTATTTAATTTAATAAACGACTTCTATAGTTCGTTTTATTAAATTATTTATCCCTCTTTTGCTAATTTAAATAAATCAAAATATTTGAATAAAGGCATAAAGAATATTCCATCTATATTTCCTCAAAATTGAATTAGATATCCTATGTCTAATTTATGTCAAAATTAATGCTTTGAAACTTCATAGGAAGTTTTGGAGACAAATTCCAAATTCTTCTCTCAATCCTCCTCCATCAATATCTCCTCTTCTCTTGCCTAGTGTTTTCATGGGTAGAGACAATCACCAAAATTCTCTCAATCTCCTCCATATCTCACCATTCAATCCTCCAGATTTAATCCAAGCCTCTCTTTGCCATCCCCGTGCATTTCTATAGCCAAGAAATCTATAAGTAAAGCCTCATTGAACCAAGAAAAGGATCCCAGGTTATCAAGTTTACTCTGCAGAATTTCATCCAGCATCCAAGCATCCAAGCATCCAGCATTCAAGCATCAAGCATCCAATTTTCATATCATGGCTGCCTCCTATAGCTGCATTTGTCAATTTTCATTTCAATTCATATTGCATTAGTTTCTTTTGTTCATATACATATTATCAGTGTCATTCTCATTCTCTGAATTGTCATTTTAATAATCATAGTGCTCGCATGATCTGAGAGCCATAGTGATTTAATAAATCTTTGGAGATAGAGAGAAGTATGACACTTTCACTAGATTATTGTTTTGAATTGGTTCAATTAGCTTTGTCTTTGATATAATTTTGTATTAAGAAGTGTTTTAGTGCTTTACACCTTATTCACACTTACAAATACAAATTCACCTTGGTAATTCATACCCTTGGTGCATTGTATCTATTTGCCACATTAAATAGGGTTGTTCAAACTACAAAGTCTCTAAAGCAAAGAAAAAGCAACTCATCAACTACTAACATATTTCTATCCATCATAAATATTTCTTCTAATTAACATCATAATTCTATCCACCATCAGTACTTCTTCTAATTAACATCATTAATACTTCTAATTAACATCATATCTCTATCCATCATTAAATATTTATTCTAAAATCCACCCTACATCACAAACATCATTGGCACCATATCCATACCACATCCACAAATGTTGTCAATACATATCATGATGATAATAAACCAATAAAAAATTCATGTATCATGTATGGGGCATTCATTCATCATATATCAACATAAACAACATAAGAGACAAGGTATGGTTCATCCATCTACATCAAAATTCATACATCACAAAAACATATATAAACATACATCATCATATATCACCATCACATAAGCATAAATTGAGGCTGAATCAAAGAAGGTATATCTCATATATATCATCATATAAAAATGGAACATGTCATAAGTACATCATCCACAGTTACACAAGTGTGATAGGATAATACAAAATTATAACCTATGTATGAGGTCTTGACTAGACCGATGAATATATATATATATATATATATATATATATATATATATATATATATAACAAATGTCTACAAAATGCCTCTATGCTATAAAATATCATGGAGATCAAGTACCAAAAAAAAAAGTAAGACCCCAAAAAGAAGGAAGAAATCCTACTGACCACCAAAAGGATTTGGTTGTCTCATAGACTGATCACCTACACCTGCACCACCACCACTGCCATCACTCACAACACTTGGCTCCTTGAGCCGTGGATGTCGGGTATTCCTAGGAACATTAGCATCATATAAGGTCTAATAATAGGTGGAAATCTATAGAAACCAATCTTGCTTAGCTCACATACTATCACGCTCTGTCTAGAGAGTATCTATCTCTACTATAAGAAATAGTATTTGAGCCTCTGTAGCATGTCATCAACCGCACTCGCTATCTTTCTTGGACCTCAAAGTGTCTACCAAAGCCTCCACAACCTTTCACCACACAATCTCTATTTCTCTAGTAGTAGTCATCTAAGCTAACAATAAATCTCCATCCCTAGTTGGTGGAGGAGGACCTAGAACCTATCTTTGACCCTGCACTAGAGGCATACGCTCATCTTGACCATCTTGGGCCCCATCATGTCAGGCTTGATCCAACTGCTCCATGAGAACCTCAAAGCACTATCACTCCCCGCGATGACCTATAATACCTAATTTTCTCACAATAGGATCACCCCCAAGACTAGTGAACCTCAAAGGTCTACGCCATGCCCACCACTCATCATAATCACAAGTAGTACCTAGATCTTCCAAACCTACTAGCCAACCCCAACCAACTGGGGTAAGTTCTCTTAACTCAACAACAACAATATCTATATCTACTTGGAAACCCCATACATCAACCTCTTGAGTATTCCAACTGAAATGAGCCTCATAAGCATTAGGAACCTACCCCTATCTCTCTTTGAACTAGTGACATACTTAGTTTGGTAAGTAACACTCTATCAGAAAAGGTGAATGACCAATCAACCAATGGGTCTGTTGATAGTAAACAAGATGATCTGAATTGTCTAGCCAAACCTCATAGCCCATATAAGGTCTCCACACAAAACTTGGCATCTCATTGAACACATGATGCCAATAAGATAGATCCCCAAGAAAGGTGTAGTGCATGAAATACCCATAATGATAAGATTACAGATCATTAGGAGAACAATCATTTATCCCATTTGGACAAGTAACTGCAATATGCTCTAATGCCCAAACATGCAAAATAAAAACACCTGTAGAAATAGATTTCCTACCTCGATACACTACCTCGTTCATATCTCAGTAAATATGAGTAAGAAGACAAGCACCCCATGCATACCTCATCCCATGCTCACATGTACTCTCAATACATGTACCCCAACCCACAATAAAACTATCAAACTCTCTTATCAAGAACAACTAATCCTAAAATTAGACCACATAGGACAAGTATAATAGGATCTACACTTTCAAAAAACCTGGATAGATCAACCTCTGACTAATGCAAATCAAAGTGTGCAACACCTAGCACACACTACATAGCGCAAGTACCAAATTGAACATGATAAGTAACAATCTCACCATGAATGGGAAGGCGAAGTATCCTCCAAACATCCTCAAGAGTAAAAATAGCCTCTCTTGTAGGCAAATGAAATGAGGAAGTCTCAGAATACCATCTCTCCACAAGTGTAGTCATCATACTTGTGTCTATCCTATTAGGATGCATGTAACAAATGTAATATAGTCTGAAAAAATCAAGAAAGACTCACTCCAACACACCAAAATAGGTGTCGAGGATGTCTCGCTCTTCTTAAAAGTGGTCTGAGACTAACCTGCAATTATCTCTAAACCAGGATGTTAGGGTTTCACTCTAAACATGTAAAGAAACACAAAATACATGAGAATGATGACAAAAAAAATTTAGGATGACAAACAACCACATGCCAAGGTCCAAGGAAAATGCTAAAAGCAATTATAGAAGGAAAAATCAAATGCAAGGTTTTTGAACAAATGCTCAGAAAATACTAGGCAAAAGTGAGCTTTTTAGGTAATTGTGAGCTTTTAGGTCAAAGGTGAGGAAACATGGATGAATTTTTAAGTCAAGTGTGATATTCCAGGTCAAAGGTGAGGAAACAAGGGTAGAGTTTTAAGTCAAGGGCGAGGTTCTTGATCAAGGAAAAAATTTCTTGTCAACTATGAGCTTTTAGGTCAAGTGCAAGTTTTTATGGAAGGTGTGAGGGTTTCAGTGTCAAGTGCAAGGTTCTAACCTTGAAAAGGAAAGGAACATGATGCAAGTGCTTAGGAATCACAAAAACTTCACTATTAACTTGAAGAACTTAGTACATGCATAATGAGAATGAAACAAGATGAAAGAAAAAAGAGAGAAGGTACATACTAGGCCACCGACACCTAGAGGCCATCCAAACTCTCAAACAATATTGGAATGATGTGGGGTACCCTCAAATCTTGGTATTGCTCCCTGAAAACTAACAGAATGGGAAATATAGAGATAAGAATTAGCAAACGGATCAAAGCACAAATGAGCCAATTTGAAGACTAATTACCTATATTAAACCTCAAGAAAACCCTAATTTCACTTAGGGAACCCTCCTACTTTCAAATTAGAAGCTCTCGAAAGCATCATAACAAGAAATGAAGAACTTATTGATCTAATTTTTGAACCAAAGTACATCAAAACTAAAATACAATAATGTCAAGAGCCTGACCTCAAAACTTGAAATTTTTGTTCAACCTCTTAAGGGGGTGACACAAATTCCTACCATCATTCCACTAAATGGTAGGGCATAGTGGGGCATATGTTTTTTTCAAAAACTTGATCTTAAAAAAATAGAATCTTTGAAACAAAGCAACCAGTACTTTGTATCAAAGAGGGGAAAAATGTAGATATGTAAAATTGACTTAACACCTATCACACACCCCAAACAATATTGAACAACATCAAACAACATTGAACATCATCCCACAACATCCCTTAATGTCTCAAAATGACTTGAAACATCTCAGAATTGTCTCAGAATGACTCAGAATCATCTTGGGACATCCCGTAATGTCTCAGAACATCTCAAAATTATCTCAAAATGACTTGGAATCATCTTGGAACATCTCAAAATTTTCTTGAAATATCTTGGAACATATTGGAATTGTCTCAAAATGTCTCAGAACATCTTAGAATCATCTTGGAACATCTCAAAATCATCCTGTAATCTAAGTTAGGAAATTGATTGATTAGTTAAAATGTCTCAGAACATCTTAGAATCATCTTGGAACATCTCAAAATCATCCTTTAACTGAGCAATCTAAGTTGTTAACTAATCAATCAATTTCCTAACTAAGCCATCAATTTCCTAGCTAAGCCATCTAAATCCTAACTAATCAATCTAAAAACTTGACTAATCAATCTAATCCTTGACTAGCCAATATATTTATCAATCACAAATTATGCAATCAACTTTGCACAATCTTCTCATGTCTAAATCCTCTCAACACACTCTAACCATTGATCTAGATATTCTCTAGCACGATCCTGATTGTCCTTTTCAAAATTCATTTTCTATATAACAAACCCCTTTCCTCACAAATAAGGATCATAGAATCAACATCATTTGCACAATGAAGTACTTCTAACATCCACAACCATCATTGTTAGAGCTTCAACCTCATTTCTTCAATCAACCGACATCAAGAAATCATTCCTCAAGCTTTTGCACACAAACTTTGGAGGCTTCACAATGATAAGAACAACCCAACATCAGGTGAATACACTCCACTATGAGATGGTGACACTATGATTTTTTGTTTACATTCAATTTAATAATTGTAGATTTCTTAGTGTATGTTCAAATATCTTAGTTTCATTTCGTATGTGTAGGATTAGATCTTAGTTAAATATGTTTGATCTTAGTTTAGATTCTTGTTTCAAGCATGTTTGATCTTGTTTGCATCTAACATTTTCCCTCCTCATACAATAAGGAAAAGGAAGATGAGCACTGAAGACATAAGGAATTTTTTATTGGAGATGAAGTGGTGTTATACATAAGGAAGGAGATATTTTTAGTTGGAACATACATTAAGTTGAAGATGAGGAAGTTTGGACCATGTAAGATTCTAAGGAATTTTGATTCGAGAAATGCATATGAAGTAGAGTTACCAGAGACATTGGGTATATCACCTATTTTTAATATTGCAGATATATATGAGTATCATGAAGGACAATCAAGTGGTAGTAGAACTGAAGCATATTTGAAGTAGTTCCACATCAAGAACCAGAGAAGATTGAGAATATTTTGGATATCATAATCGGAAGGAAGAAGCAATATAAATAATATTTAGTGAAGTCGAAAGGTAGACCAATGGAAGATTCATCATGGATTTCTTAGGCTGAAGTTAATCATTTTGGTTTTCCTCTTAGCCCTAGAAAGTGAGGGACTCACTTTTCTTCCAACCCTAGGTGTTTGATGCAAGATAATCCTTGGTTGTGAAGCAATTTTGTATGAACAAAAAAAAAATCTTGCATTGCATTGAATTCAGTAGTAGTTTCAACATTTCATTCCACATTTCACTAGATTATCATTTCTTGGCTTGTACTGGAGAAGGATATAGCATCTACACATGGACATCTATCAAATATTCATATGTTAGATCATTTTCATTTATTTTCATAAATTTATCATCAAAATTTCATTGTATTTCTCAGTTAGAGAATTTGGGGTTGACATGGTCTAGATTTCTTAGTGTCAACCTATTCTAGATTGTGCAGGGCCTAATGGAACATCATACTATAATTTTAGATCCTATGGGATCTATCTTGGAGATTTGCAAGATATTTCCTTTCACGAAGGATTATATTTTCATATTTTGAGGCTGACCTTTCATGCTTGATCATTCATCGGGTTTATGAACCCTTGTGGCCAATGTAGACCTTTGTTGAAGCTTGAGAAGCATATTTATAATCATTTGTAACTCAAGAATTTATTAGTTTTATAAGTATGTTTTAGGATTCAATATTTTTGCATCAACCATTTGGGGGACTGTAATAAGGCCTTTGGCCAATTGTAATGTTCACTGGTACAAAAACAACAATATATGACTGAAAAAACTACTAAAAAATGCTTGTAAATGACTAAACATGGTCACCTGGACATTAGTAGTTTATTGCTAGTCATTTATAATGTGACTGAATTGATGACTAAACCATTTTTAGTCATTTATTGGTTGTTTTGATTGATCGATTTGGTAGTATATTTAGTCATTGATTAGTGTAATTTGGTCACGTATTTAGTCATTTTGTATTCACTAATATATTTAGTCATTGATTTTTATAATATGGTCACTTATTTAGCTATTTTTTATTCACTGGTATATTTAACTGGTCACTTATTCAGTCATTCATTTAGTCATTTTTTATTCACTGATATATTTATTCGTTAATATAGTCATTGATTGTTGTTAACTGGTCACTTATTTAATCATTTTTATTCACTAATTTCCATCCATTGGTAGTGTTCATTGATTGTTGTTAACTGGTCACTTATTTAATCATTTTTATTCACTAATTTCCATCCATTGGTAGTGTATTTAGTCATTAATTTTAATCATCATTTTGATCAATTTGGTAGTTTATTTAATTTTTTTTGTTCATTGATTTCTATCAATTGGTAGTATATTGATACATTATTTATTAATTGCATAATCATTATATTTAGTCATATTTATTCACTGGTTTATGTCAATTGGTAGTTCATTTTAATTGTTTTTGTTCATTGATTTCTGCCTAAAATTGTTGGAAATGAGACAATACTTCTGAGGTTTAAACATAAAACCAAAAAAATATAATCAATCATTCATTTGCACATAATGAAACAACTATTAAGATGGAAAAATACTAAAATTTTATTGAGAAAAGGTGTTCTTACAACAAATACAAGACTTGAATATGTGCCTTTTCTTTGAAAATGTGTTACAAAGTGTGTTTCTCAGTGTTGTGACTGAGAAAACTGAGTTACAATGCTCTATTTGTTTCTTATATAGTTCCAAAAAATGAAAGAAATACGTGAAAAATGAAGCATCAAGAAGATCTAGTACAAATCCAAACTGATCAAAAACATTTATTAGTGGACGAACATCTAGGAGTCTTTCTTCCATAAGAAAGTTCTTTGTCATCTCAACATCATAGAAGTTTAACTCTTTGGTTACATGTTCCACCTCCTTAATTTTTCTAATTTTGGTTGTTTCTTCAGTGTATTTGAAGTGAATGTTGGGATCCTCACTGCCAATGACATTGAAAATATAGTACAAGGTTCCCAAGCTACTACAAAATTACCTTCTCAAATAGATCAATGAATATCAGTGAAAAAATGATACAAGTGACAATCCAAAGTCAAATCACCTAGAGCTCAAATATGCACCCAAGAAGAAATATATCCCTTCATAGGAATTGAAATATTCAAACAACTTGATGCATGAACCTACACCCAATTGTTCAAAATATTCCTTGGCAGCCTATGTGACATGAAAGAAGTTAACATAAAAATTAAGAGAGAAATTGGCAATGTCATCAAGCCAACATTATTAATTTGAAATAAATAAAAGGTTCACAATTTTTACCTAGAAAATTATTTGGAGATTTCCCCTCAGGTTGACAAGGAGATATTTCATGCACTCCAATGCCCACTCTCTAAAAAGGGTCCCAAAAAACTCAACAAGGGCCTAAGAAATACTATAATCAGTAAGGGAATTGGTAGTTTCTATTCAATTTCAAGATCACATCATGTTCCATAGACCCATGGCTCAATAGCATGGGTGTTGATGATGAAACATTTAATATCAGGAAACTTTGTAGAGTGTTGTACCCAAAATTTATAATATTAGTGATAAACATCAAATATGTCATTTAAAAAAAATATTTTAGTGGCCACCATGTGAAAGTCCCTTCTTTCTCTTTCAGATAGACAACTCCATGTATTTTATCTTCAATAAGGGTATGTTACTTGTGACCTTTATAATATTTACATTTGCATCTCTTGTTCCTTTCAATTTTACTCCATGTACAATAAATAGTGAGTGAATCCACCCAAAGCCCACAACAACACCATCAAACAGATCCAACACCTCAACTTTATCCCCTTCTTAGATTTTATCAATAAATGTTTGCAAAAACAAAAAAAATAACACATTATATTGAGATATAAAACACACATTATTATTATTTGATAGTTGTATGTAATCTCTTATGTCTTGGAACAAATCAATTGTGTATGTTCTTTTTTTGGTTCTGTTGAATAACAAAGAAGCAACTTTTTACTCTGAGAAAAAAAATAACCCATTGCGAGGTACAAAGAAATGGAGGGAAAGACTACAATTGTACTAGAATGTTTGCGTACTCTAGAAAGAGACATGGATTGGCAATGAAGTCCCCCCAATTGAGGACCATGACATCCTTGAACATAATGCACTGATGAATTGTCAAAATCTATCTATGCACTCTATTATAACTAAGCTCTAATCTTCCATATGTAAGATATATGTTCTCCCTTATTTCCATAATCTATGCATACTAGCTAATTACACTTAACTATTATTCTAACAAGCTTCTATCAAATAGGTAATGATTACCCTTATTTACATAATAAAAAAACCACTACTCACTTGCATGTGGTTTCATAGCACTCACCTTGAGTTCAACATAACTACTACTATGAATATCATGTGCATGCTCATTGAGTTCATTATCATAATCACTATCAACATCATTGACATGAAGTTGTACAACTTTACAGAGATTTCTATTGAGAGGGAGCTTTTATTTTCGTTCTACTTTCATATAATTGCTTTACATGTGGTTTAATCATCATGAAAATATTAATATAAGTCAAGTAAATAATGCAAAAGCTATAAAATTTTCTCCAAAAGAACATTTTAAGCATGAAGAATGACAAAAAATTGGGACATATTAACTTACAACTTAAAGAATGCAAAAGCTATAAATTTTTGTCCAAAAGAAGAATAACAAAATATTGGGATGGATTAACTTACAACTTAAAGAATGCAAAAGCTATAATTTTTTGTCCAAAAGACCATTTTAGGCATGAAGAATGAAAAAAAATTGGGATAGATAATTGACAACTATTATATTACCTCAACTTTAGCACAGCTATGATGACTATGTTGCACATTCTTTTCGAGTTCATCACAATCACTATAATCAATATCGACAACTCTAGTGTTGACATCATGAAGGCATTCTTTTTCTTATTTCTTTGATAAAATTTCTTTGCATGTGGTTTAATAATCGTGAAAAAAATAATAAAAATCATTCAATAGTCAAGTAAAGAATGGAAGCTATAAATTTATCCAAAAGAACATTTTTGGATCACTCCAACAATAAATAAACTAGGTTGGATTCTTCTACACTCATATTTCAATAATCTACATATTAAGAGGTATTTGTATATAGAATTAGCAAACAAGAATAAATGAGATCAATAGAGCCTCTTACCTCATCTAAATCCATGGATTTATGTTCATTCCATGCAAAAACTATAAGGTTAATGGAGTCAACCAACTGTGAAACTCATTGAGTGAGACTGAATATGCAACTCATTACCTGTTGGTACCCTTCATTTGAGTTGACATAATCTAGAGAGGCTCCTACTGGGCATGAATTAATAGATAGTTGTGAAATCTCTATTAAAAAAGAATATTTCTACTTCATCCTACTCTTAGATTTACTAAGATCTAGTGCTGCCATATATTTGACAATATCTTCTACACCTGCTTCTCTATTACTATTTTCCACCTAAAATACAATGTCAATTTCAACATATAGTTAGTTCAATAAAAAATAAAAATAAATAACACAATGTAAACTGAACCAAAAAGCTATACACTTCCTGCAAATTTGTCCATTTTAGCCTACAACCCACCTCAGCCAAATGCATATCCAGCCCTCACATTACCTCTTGCTCTCTTGCCTCTATTACTCTTTGCCAAATATTCTTCAAAATGCATAAATTATTTCAATGCCTCCCACTGTTTGGGAGATAAAGTGGAGTCTAACCTCTCTTTTCCCTCCATGTTTGTTTTTCTACAATTGTATCTAAAATTTTTCATCAAAATTCTCATCTTTTACTTGTAATATTTTCTAGATATTTGTCCACCAATAGCCGCAAAATAATTTTCCATTTTTTGTATAACATTTTCCACAATTCATGGATCTTGCTCTACAAAACATGATTTGAAAATGTCCAAATGGGTCCTACATCTTACACCCAACTTGGAGGCCAAATTTATAGCTTTTGGCCCAATGAGCTCACCATCTATCAATACCTCAACTAAGAATGACTTCTTGTTGGTGCAGGAGCACCTTAAGGTATTTTGAAAGATCTTAGAAAATTTTGGCTTGTAGGTGGTTCTAGCCAACCACCAAGGTAATAAGGACTATTTGATAAAGTTCCAAGGTTGATTTGGTGTGTGTGTTGTGGCAAGTTTGTTTAGAGTCTTGAGTTTTGTGTATTCTTAGGACATCCTGCTAAGTTGTCATGACAACATTTCCTAAACACTAGGAAGAATTTATGTTGTTCTAAGCTCAACCGAAGGGTCCCAACATGTGGGAATAGGATATATAAGGTTAGAAGAACCCTAACCTGATAGTTGGAAGAGTTGGAAAGAGTTGGAAGTACTGTTGTACGGATTGTGACTTGGAAAGAACAAGTTTTTGACTGTGTTTTTGAAACAGAGCCTTGATCCAGTCAATTAATGGATTGAAAGGACTGAACTAATGCATTGAATCTATAATTTCTGACATGTGACTACTTTGTGTGGCATTGGTTTAGTTGTTTGGCATGACTGGTTAGCTGTTTTGTAAATTCTTGTGTTCTTTTGTTTCACTACCCGGTTCAGGGCCAGTTTTGTAAAAGATGCACCCCACTTGAATTCCCATGGATGAACTTCCATGGCCTCTTGGAATCAAGTAGGGGACCCTATATATAGTGTAAATATGGTTTGTGGAGTCTTTGTTTATAGGAGAGTTATTAATTACATCAAGCTCTAGGTGAGTGTAGGGGCATTCTAGCTAGGTGCTTGAACAAAACAGAAGCAAGAGGGCTTGGTTAACGGATTGGTTTGTGCCAATCAATGGTGTAGGGGAGTAGGGGTATGTGTCTTGGACATTTTTATGCAAGGAGAACTACAGAGGAGGCCATTAAAGCACTCAATTAAGTTCAAGAAACCAGATTGTGTCACATACCCTAGAAACCCTTGAAAATAGGGATTTGGTGACAGGCCTATGTACGAACACCAAGGAGGTCTAAAACCTAGGAAATCATGGAGCCTAGGAGGTCTATAGAGATAATCCATGAAGATTTTTGGGGCTTGTTAAGGAATTCTTGGAGTTATTCCAAGAACACTGGTTTTAGGAGGCCTAATTGACCAAAAAGGCTACAAGGCCTAAAAACAAGGTTTGGATGAATTTGATGGACAAATGAAGAAAGAATCCAACAAGATGGATCAGAGTGGAGGAAGATCACCCAAGGAATAGTTGGAAGACCTATTCCTAGTCCTAAGAATGTCTTGGGGAATGTTGTGGCAAAGTTGAGCCCAAAGGTGCTTAGTAGGGGTGTGAGAGTAAAGGTGAGTGTTTGAAATTGGTGGAGAGTTCTATAAGGATATAGGGATTTTAGGAGTGACCTCTGAGTAGGGTAGGGAAGAATACCCTAGTAAGACCAAAGATTAGGTCTTAGAAAGAGAAAATGTGCTCTTGAGAGATAGTACTCCCTACCAAATTGGTATTAGAGCAAGTTAAAAGGCTTGGGAATTGAGAAATGTATGCTAGAGGGATGTGAATCCATAGGGGAAAGCACCATGGTGACCAATGCAGAATTGGCTAGAGATTTGATAGAGCAACAAGAAAAGAAAAAACGTCTTGAAGAAATAGTGGAGGAGATGAAGCACAAACTAGAAGAGGTTGCAGAGACTATAAGCAAGATGGAAGTGCAGTTAGCAAGGGTTAAAGACAAGGGTAAGAACCAAGTTGAGGAAGAGATAGAACTAGAACCTGACCCTCCATTAGTAGAGGAACCCTTCCTCAAAGCATTAAAGGCACTAAGTGGCAAGGCACTAGAAGGCATGTATGTTTTCACAGGTAGAATGGATGCATAATTAGTTATGGAATGGATTGAGGGAATGGAAAATCACTTTGAATGTGATGGGGTTATAGAGGTATAAAAGGTGAAGATAGCCAAATCAAGGCTAAGAGGACAGGCATTAACTTGGTGGAAGTTTTTGCAAGAAGAAAGAGAGAAGGAAGGCAAGAAGCCAATAGGAAATTGGAAAAATATGGTGGCTAAAGTAAAGGAAAAATATCTACCTGAGGATTATGACATCCAATTTCATAAGAAGAGGCAAAATCTCAGACAGAGAGAACTAAATGTAGTTGCCTACACAGAAGAGTTCCAAAAACTAAGCTTGAGGTCTAGAGTGCAAGAAAGTGAAAGCATTAAGGTTTCCAGGTATCTAAATGACCTTAGATGGAACATACAAGAAGAGTTGAGTCTCTTTACTCTTACTATCCTCCATAGCTATTATCAGATGGCTATTAAAGTGGAAGAAAAACTGAAAAAGAAACAAGATTCAAGTACTAGGGGTAGTGGAAAAGGCAAAGACCCTAGAGGTGGATATAGAGGAGGTTTTGGTGGAAGGAGCAATGAGAATAGAGGCCAAGGTTATTCTAAAATTGGTGAACAACCCCATGAGACAAATAGTAGAGGGGGATATAGAGGTAGAATTTCACACAATGGTGGAAGAGGCAGATCAAGAGGATTTGGGAGAAACTCTCACTTTGCTTCCATGAAGTGTTACAATTGTGGGCAATTGGGTCACCTGACATATAGGTGTCCTGATAAGCCAACATCTTCACAAGGTGAGAAAAGGATTGCTTATGTCCAAGATGAGGACTATTCTAAACAATCAGAGGTGAGTTTAGATTTAGAGAAAGGAGAGAATCTCATGTTGAGAAGGATCTTGATCAAAGCACCTACGGAGGATGAACACAAACAGAGGAGAGCTCTTTTTAGAGTTAAGTGCAAAATACTAGGCAAGGTATGCAAGGTTGTCATTGATTCATGATCCACTAATAATGTCATCTCAGAGGAGGCAGTATAGAAGTTGAACCTCACTAAGATACCTCATGAGTGTCCCTATAAAGTTACTTGGTTGAATAAGGGGCAAAATGTATTGGTCAATGAGTAAGTATGGGTTGAGTTTACCATAGGGAAGTATCAAGATAGGACACTATGTGATGTATTACCAATGGATGCATGCCATCTGTTGCTTGGTAGACCATGGCAATATGAAAGGGAGGTAGTACACCATGGCAAGGAGAACAAGTACTCATTCAAAAAGAATGGAGTAACTTACAAGATTTAGTCTTTAATAGAAGAAGGCACAATGGAGAAGGAAGAAACCCATACACTTTTGATGAGTGGGAAGCAATTATTAAAAGACATGAAGGAGGGAGAAGGAGTTGGCTATGCTATCATGTTGAAGCCAAAGGAGGAGGAGTCACCTAGTCAGTCACATATGTCAGCAGAAGTGAAGCAACTATTAGACCAGTTCAAGGACATTATTTGTGAAGGTACACCAGCCACACTACCACTTAAGAGGGAAATCAGTCATCAGATAGAATTTGTGCTAGGAGCAACATTTCCTAACAAGGTTGCATACAAGATGACACTGGAGCAGAACAAAGAGATAGCAAGGCAAGTTCAAGAGCTCTTGGACCAAGGGTTGATCAGAAAAAGCATAGGCCCATGTGTTGTCCCAGTGGTGTTGGCTCCTAAGAAGGGAGATAAGTGGAGAATGTGTACTAATTCTAGGGAAATAAATAGGATAACTATTAGATATAGGTTTCCTATTCCTAGAATAGAAGATTTAATGGATTGTTTAGGGGGAGTTGAGTATTACTCCAAGATTGATTTAAAAAGTGGCTACTATTAGATTAGGATAAAGAGGGAGATGAATGGAAGTCAGCTTTTAAGACCACAGAGGGGTTATATGAGTGGTTGGTAATGCCATTCGGGCTTACAAATACACCTAGCACGTTTATGAGGGTGATGAATGAGGTATTGAAGGACTATATAGGAGTCTTTGTGGTAGTCTACTTAGATGATATCCTCATTGTTAGTAAAACAAAAGAGGAACATATGAAGCACCTGGAACTTGTGTTGAACAAAATTCAAGAGGAGAAGCTCACCATAAATCTTGAGAAGAGTGAGTTTATGAAACAAGAGCTAGTCTACCTAGGATTTGTAGTATCTCAAGGTAACTTGAAGATGGATAAGGGCAAGGTTGAAGCCATTCTCAATTGGCCTACTCCCAAGACAGGGACTGAAGTCAGAAGTTTCCATGGGTTAGCCCAATTCTATAGGAAGTTTATTAGGAGATTTTGTGAAATCTATGCACCAGTCCTTGACACCATCAAAGGAGGACTTAAGACAAAGTTTGTGTGGACCAAAGAAGCCAATGAGGGGTTTGAGAGATTGAAAAAGGAAGTAGCTACCAAACCAATACTGGTTTTACCAAGTTTTGACAAACTATTCATAGTGGAATGTGATGCAAGCAACATAGAAGTGGGTGCAGTCCTAAGCCAAGAAGGGAGGCCAGTGGCATTCTTTAGTGAGAGGCTAAATGAAGCAAAGTCTAGATATTCATCCTATGAATTAGATCTATATGCTTTAGTACAAGCCCTTAAGAAGTGGAGGCACTATTTGTTGCCTAAAGAATTTGTGGTATACACTAATAACTAGGACTTAAGCTACATAAACACACAGGAGAAGATCAGTTTGAGGCATATAAAGTGGATGGAGATTCAACAGTCATACACTTTTACTATCAAGCACAAGAAAGGGGTCAATAACAAAGTTATAGATGCCCTTAGTAGAAGGTTACTTACCATACAAGAGATACAACTATAGAGTACAGGAGTTGAGAGGTTCAAGGATCTTTATGAAGGAGATTCAAATTTCTCAGAGATCTATAAGGTATGTACTGATTTTGAAAATCACTTTCGTAGTGAGTATACAGACTACACTTTACCAAATGGTCTATTGTTTAGAGGGAAACAACTATGTGTTCCAAGAGGTTCCATGAGGGAGAACCTCATCCAAGAAAAGCACAATGGCAGTTTGAGTGGACACTTTGGGTTAAACAAAACCCTATACTTAGTGGAGAGATTCTATTAGTGGCCTAAAATGCAGAGAGATGTAAGAAGGTAATTTGAGCAATGTGGAGTGTGTCAGAAGGCAAAGGGGACATCAACAAATGCAGGTCTTTACCAACCATTTCCCATCCCAAATAGACCATGGGAGTGCATAAGTATGGATTTCATAGTAGGGCTACCTAGGACACCAACTGGTTTGGACAGTGTGTTTTTGGTAGTAGACAAAGTTAGTAAGATGAGTCATTTCATCCCATGTAAAACAACACATGATGCTAGTCACATTGCCCATATATTCTTCAAGGAGATAGTAAGAATACATGAGTTGCCAATGAGCATAGTTGCGGACAGAGATGTGAAGTTCATGGGACACTTCTGGAAGAATCTTTGGAGGAGGCTAGGAACCAACTTGTCTCACAGTTCTGCATATCATCCTCAAACAAATGGACAGATAGAGGTGATAAATAGGGTACTTGGTAACTTGTTGAGGTATTTGACTAAAGAATATGGACAAGGATGGGAACAAGTTATTCCATAGGGAGAATTTTCCTATAATGATAGCACAAATAGGAATACTGGTAAGAGTCCATTTGAAATTGTATATGGGTTACATCCAAGAGGTGTACTTGAGCTAAGAGACCTCAAGGGTTATGAAGGAATCAGTGGTCATGCTGAGGATTTTTCTCAATCAATGAGAGAGGTTCACGAGAAAGTACAAAAGACACTAATGGAGGTTAATCAGCAGTTGAAAGCTAAAAGAGATGAAGGGAGGAGAGATCTACAATTTGAGATAGGTGATTTGGTAATGGTATACTTGAACAAGGCTAGACCACAAAAGGGCATACCAAGTAAGCTACAAATGAAAAGGATAGGGCCATGCAAAGTTTTGGCTAAATACGGTCAAAATTCCTACAAGGTGGAACTACCCAAGGAGTTGTCCATTTCTCCTATTTTCAATGTGAAAGACTTGCTGAAGTATAAAGGACCAGAGATGAATGATGAGTAGTACAGTATTGAGATGAGTAAGGATGTGGAAGAACTCAAGGTAACTGATCAGATCATACCACAGGTTGATAAGATTCTGGATTCAAGGGTGAAGAAGAACACTAGGCACAAGACATACATGGAGCACCTAGTGAAATGGAGACACCAACCAGAGTTAGAGGCTACCTGGATAGTAGAGGGTGAATTCAAGAAGCATGGTATCAATGAGGAGTTCTTAACACCACAGGTTCCTTAACTTCCTTGTTGCAGAGGGGGAGAATGGTGCAGGAGCACCTTACGATCTTTTGAAAGATCTTAGCAAATTTTGGCTTGTAGGTGGTTCTAGCCAACCACCAAGGTAAGAAGGACTATTTGATAAAGTCCCAAGGTTGATTTGGTGTGTGTGTTGTGGCAAGTTTTTTTAGAGTCTTGAGTTTTGTGTATTCTTAGGACATCCTGCTAAGTTGGCATGACAACATTTCCTAAACACTAGGAAGAATTTATGTTGTTCTAAACTCGACCTAAGGGTCCCAACATGTGGGAAAAGGATATATAAGGTTAGACAAACCCTAACCTGATAGTTGGAAGAGTTGGAAAGAGTTGGAAGTACTATTGTACGGATTGTGACTTGGAAAGAACAAGTTTTTGATTGTGTTTTTGAAACAGAGCCTTGATCCAGTCAATTAATGGATTGAAAGGGCTAAACTAATGCATTGAATCTATAATTTGTGACATGTGACTACTTTTTGTGGCATTGGTTTAGTTGTTTGGCATGACTAGTTAGCTATTTTGTAAATTCTTGTGTTCTTCTATTTCACTACCCGGTTCAGGGCCAGTTTTGTAAAAGATGCACCCCACTTGAATTCTCGTGGCTGAACTTCCATGGCCTCTTGGAATCAATTAGGGGACCTTGTATATAGTGTAAATATGGTATGTGGGTTCTTTGTTTATAGGAGAGTTATTAATTCCATCAAGCTCTAAGCAAGTGCAAGGGTATTCTGGCTAGGTGCTTGAACAAAACAAAAGCAAGAGGGCTTGCTTAACAGATTGTTTTGTGCCAATAAATGGTTTAGGGGTGTAGGGGTATGTGTCTTGAACATGTGTATGCAAGGAGAAGTGTAGAGGAGGCCATGAAAGCACTCAATTAAGTTCAAGAAACCAGACTGTGTCACATACCCTAGAAACCCTTGAAAATAGGGGTTTGGTGATAGGCCTATGTATAGACACCAAGGCAATCTAAAACCTAGGAAATCATGGAGCCTAGGAGGTCTATAGAGAGAATCCCTAAAAATTTTTGGGGATTGTTAAGGAAGTCTTGGAGTTATTCCAAGAACACTAGTTTTAGGAGGCCTAATTGACCAAAAAGGCTACAAGGCCTAAAAACATGGTTTGCATGAATTTTATGGACAAATGAAGAAATAATCCAACAAGATGGATCAGAGTGGAGGAAGATCACCCAAGGAATAGTTGGAAGACCTATTCCTAGTCCCAAGAATGGCTTGGGGAACGTTGTGGCAAAGTTGAGCCCAAAGGTGCTTAGTAGGGGTATGAGACTAAAGGTGAGTGCTTGAAATTGGTGGAGAGTTCTATAAGGAGATAGGGGTTTTAGGAGTGACCTTTGAGTAGGGTAGGGAAGAATACCCTAGTAATACCAAAGAGTATGTCTTAGAAAGAGAAAATGTTCTCTTGAGAGGTAGTACTCCCTACCACTTGCCTTCTAATTTTCTTTCTTTTTCATTCCTCTCTGTAGATCTATACAAATCTTGACTCAATCTTTATCTTTTGAAAAAAGGAGACACATCTTTTAGTAAATCACTACTAGTATTTTTTTGTTGATCCACTAGTTCCATCAAAATTTCTAGATGCAACAGGTGCACTCTGAGGCATAGTAGATGCAAGTGGTCTCACTTCATGACTTTCATTAACTAGAACTCCATTATCCTGCACCACATCAGGCATGGTATGAGTAGGTAGATCTATATTGATCTCCATAGATTTCACTTCAAAAACATCCTTTAATGTTTAATAAATCATCTAGAGACTTATTGTTCCTTTTCTCTAATGTTTATCAATAATCTCTCTTAGACTTTGTGCTAAGAGTTCATCACAACATTTTACATCATCATGTGCTATATTAGGTTGCACATCACCATGTGCTATATCAAGTTGCACATCACCATGTGCTATATCAGGTTGCACATCATCACAACTATTATTTTCACCAACTGTATTTGTTGAATCATAATTTTTTTAGCTTCTAAAAGATGGTGGCATTGTATCTTTTCTTTTCTATTCTTTTTCTCTGCATTTCCTTTGCACTCTTTTTCTTACCTATAAAACAAAAGAATTATCATATTATGTGTTATATACATAAAGCTCTTGCCTATAAAATTTTATTAAACACTATTAAAAAAATAATATAGTACTTAGTGGATTTACAACTTGCTTGTTTTTCAAACCAAGACACGATAAATATTCATTATTCTTGGCCACTTTTTTCTGTATGAAAGAGCTCATAATCTATCACTAGAATTTCAGCATTATGATCACTATCATCAAACTTGCACCTTACATTCCTTTAGTTCCTCATTTCCTAAAGTCCAAATAAACAATAATGTAGAAATTAGCAACTTGAATTAGTAAAACTTTATTGAGTTCATAAGTTGATAACTGTTGACTTTCCAATCCATTAATAACTACAAATGGAAACTTAAAATATAATTTAGTTTATATACTAAAAATAATTTGTAGTCAAAAACCAAGATGTTTACAATTACAGGTATTGGAAAAATTTTACTTAGGTATATAGTCACAAGAAAAGAACTCATAAAAACATAACACAAGCAAGATGTAGGAGAAACACACTCGAGTTCATCATGAGGTGTGTTATAACCTTAAAAAATTCCTAGTTTCATCATCATAATTAAACTTGAGCTCCATGACCTGAGCCTCAACCCTTATATTACTTTTTTATTTTTGACTGAGCCTCCCCACTATAAACAAACATATAAATTTTTTAGGTCTGATTGACATAGAAAGACCTATACGAAGCCAAAAGTTCATATATACTTAATCAAAAACATGTCTAGCTATTTTACATCCATAAAAATTTCTTTACCACAATCTCGGAACATCAATTTGAACCACTAGCGAGATGACAGTATATAACAAACAACATAAAAGTATTCACCGTACTACCACAAGGGTATTATAATAAAGGTGTGACTAGGTGGTGTAAAAGAGATTAATTACATTATAACCAGAGTCCCATAGCAAGGAAAAGTGAATAGTGTGGTATAGTGGGCAACAACCCGCCACCCCACAAGGAAGGAGATAATAAAGAGTGGTAGTGTGGTAAGAGTCCTGCTGCCCCATGATGAACCATAAGGAAGCTTATGGTATAGTGGTATACACCTCGCTATCTTGTGATAGAGAATTCTAAAGACAACGATATATCGGTAAGTTTGATAAATAAAAAGATTCCTAAACTTTCTATCCCACACTAGTTAAAGAAAGAGGTAGTGGTTTTGTGGTGAGGACTATTAGGACATTATTACTAGTTGTGGCATTAAATTCATAACTCTTAATAGCGCTTAGATCTTATGAAAATCAATGTTGCAACATTCAAACTTGAAATATGAGTTGATCACATAATATTTGGCATAAGGTTGATATTAATGATAAAATGATTGAACTCATAAGCCATTAAAATTGAAAACTCAACATTTTTTTGCAATTCATTTTCAAGGATTGTCATGTAAGAAGCTAGCTAGGAGTTCAATAGGGAAATTTTATGCAACTATCAGATATCGAGTAAGTACACTAAACTTATTGGAGCAGCTTTACAAGAATAGGATTGTTTGAAATACTACATTTAAACACTTAGAAATATTGAGTAGAGGTTGAAATTAGATATCATTCCACCTAAAAATAAAGAACCTGAGACTAAGAAGGAAGAGCCTAAGGGTAAAAAGAGATCATACAACAATCTATCTTAGATATGTTGCCTAATTCAACTAAGAAAGGATACAAGAAGGTTTTCAATGATACAACTCATGGTTGTAGGGATGTCCTCATTCCTCTTTTGGGGTGGGAATTGTTTTGGTATTTCTATGAAAAGAGGGAAGGGATAATTCCAGTATCAAATCCGTGGACATTAGACTTAGCTAAGATAATTTTCTCAAATGTCTCCATAGATGTGGAGTTCAATAGAGTTCTATCCCAGAATTACCACCCTACTACTAGGTCTGCGAGGATAATAGATGGGTCATTATTGGTAATATTAACAAAAGTTACAATCATTGAATGCTTCAATCTAAAAAAATAGGTCCTCACTAAGGTTGACTTGAAAAAGAGTGAGGAAGAATATACTAGGTTAAGGAGAAAATAAAAAAGTGACGAACTCCCCATATACATGAAAAGGGTTGTTAACAAGGTGATACCTATCTCTCCCTCTGCCACTGAACTGTTTGATGTACAATATTTTTAGACAAGAAAACCTACGTTTCTTTCTAATAAGTACTTGGGATAGATACACAAGAACAAATGCCAGTTAGTATGATGATGATGGCTATGAGAATTCAGAACCCTGAGACAAACATCAAATATGATTTTCTCTCATATATTGAGAAGGCATTCCATGAAGGCTTCCTCCAAGTCAGAGAGAATAGGGTCCCTATAAAATTTAGGCAATATTATTTGTTTTTTCACTTGATATTGTACTAGAACAAAGATAGATGGACCAAAAGGATGTGTTTGGGTAAGGTTGATCAACAAGGGGACTTTCTACTTGTGCAAAAATGGTGTTATACATGGGATAGAAAATGCCAAAACTTTGATTATGTAGTGTTCCATGATGACTTTGTGTATAGAGTTATGAGAGTTCTTGGCCACTCATCACCAATATTACACACACCTATACTAAAAATATTAAGGCCCTTGGCTTTCAAACCAGAACAAGGTCATACTCATAACTTTGGTGATTTGTTTTTTTGCAAGATGTCATAATAATAAGGATTTATGGGTGCACATAGGCCCCACATATATTGCCAAAAAATTTTCCTCTTTGAATAGCCTTTTTAGAATTTATGTGGCAGATGTTTGGGATGGAAAAGGATGTCATGCAATTTCAAAAGAAGGTACATTTCTACCTACCTTTACAATATGTGAATATTATGGATATGACATCCTTGAAGAATTGCAACATTACCTTAAGACAAGATATTCTCTGAGGCTTGGAAGTGAAAGGGTTTTTGACCTTGAGGGCCATATAAATTTTATAAGACAAAACCTCCTCACAAAGTCCACAATCACTCATCAAGTGGATTATGAAGAGGATGTGATTATAAATTTCTTCACTCCCCAAGAGGTATATCTGAGGAAAAGAAAATTGGAGATCATGATTAAGCTACAAGAAGAAATGAAGAAGAAGAAGAAGAAGAAGAAGAGTGACTTCTTGGGGTATTTTGTAGAAGCATATCCTCTTAAGAGGATAAATTTGATAGTTGATAAGTTTGATGAAATTTATGCAACTAAGTCTATAGCAGAGGAGGAGAGTCCCACCAAATTATCTCCCAAAAGGACAAGTGGTATTATAATTTTAGAGCCATCTCCTAAAACTATTTTAGTATGTCATGTTCATCAAGAATCACCTCTTGAACAACCAGTACCTAAGAAATAGAAGACACGAGAGCCACACATATTGGTCTTCTATGCAATGAGTGAAGGATTGGAAGATAAAAAAGAAGTGGCCAATGTACTGAGGAGTTTTAAGGATGATGTTGAGGTAACTAATCTAACAACCCATGAAATTGAATCTCATAAACCAGAGGTTAGAATTGGTATCTATATGCAGGGAGAAAGGGAAATATGGGATGATGAGAGGGAAATTACAACTCATAAATTTATTGAAGATAATGATTTCATTAAGATGCCTAAATTTAAGGATTTTTGGGTTAAATGAAAATGAGAGAGTTTGAAGAAAGGGTAGACACAAACAAGATGGGTGTTGAAGAGTCTCAACACAATCAGATTGTAGTCTATACTTTCAATGAATTGAGAATTGATAATGTTGATATTAGCCCACAAGAAGCTAGGGATATTGTTTTGAAGAGAAATGTACTCATTATCTCGGGTATGGAACTAAAGAAGATATTCTTACTTGACCAAGTAAGAACACAAGAAGACCCAATGATTATTGCTAAATTTTTTTCTGATGAGGGGATAAGTGGTACATGGTACAACCCTAATATTGAGACCTTGGCATTTTGGGCCAAGCAAAGAAACACACAAAAACCAAGGTTTTTAGATGTGGTACAAGAGATGAGAGGAATGAATATGGTAAAAAAATTGAAGGACAGATCTCCTTTAGAAGCTGCAACCATGACAATGCACTCGGCCATGTTCACTCGAGCTATTGTTAAGGAAATAAAAAACAAATTGACAAAATATGAAAATGAACAAAAATTCTCAAACGATGAGGTAAATAAGTTGTTCATAGAAAATGTAAGAATGAAAGATTAATTGAAAGGATCAAGGCCCTCACAGAGTGTTGAAATAGTATTGTAACAACCTCCTACTACCCAATCAACTGATATAGATAGTGCATCCTCTAAACAAATGAATATACTAAGACAAAATATCAAAGAGTTGAAAAAGACAATAATGAAACCAAGGAGGGAGTCAAAGACTAGATCATCATCAATGTCCTATAAAATATCTTGGATCACATGATCAAACTAATTTAGGACAAATTGAAAGTGTGTATGATTTCTACAGTTCATTATCCAAAGCAATTGATTAGGTGAAAGCCCATGCACTTATACTAGATCCTCTTTTCAAGAAGTTGCATCTGATTCATCATACCTCAGTGATGTTATGAAGGGTATTACAGAGAAGTGTGGAAGGTCCTTCAGCTTTTAAGCCAGCTGAGGATATGGTTAAGATAGTTATAGATGAATCTCAATATATAAATGGAGAAGATCAAAATATCAAAACAAGGATGGAATTATTTCATGCATTGAAGAAGTGGTTTGTGCCAAGGATATTAAAGGATGATGACCAATTGAAAAATTTCAATGAATGGAGAAAGGAATTTTATAAAATTGTTCCTAATTGCATTTCTCAAGTACAAAAGGATGGTGAATTAAATTTCCATCCTTAATTTTATCATGGATGGAATAATAGCATTGGATACTAGATGTTCTAAATCTATTACATATTGTATAGGGCTACTCGAAAACAGATGGAGGAATAACCTAACAAATATATAAAAGATTCAAGAATACATATAGCCTCATGAGTACACAATATATCAATGGGAGAAAAATTATTTGGCTCCTCCAAAATAATATGGCCTTGAAGATGTTGCAATGGAAGAACTGATCCTTCAGACACGCTATCATGGAGAGGGGAACATTGTTAGTTCAAGATGTTCATGGGTCTCCTATTTTTATTAATGGACTACAAGTGTATTGAAAGTGTTGTGGGCTTCCAATCAATATTGTCTAATTTCTATGTTTTCTCTTACTTATGTTTAAAAAAAAATTAATGTTTAGTTTATGAAGAGGCACAAATTTTGAAAATATTCCATATTTTGTAATGGTCTGAAGCTTGTTGCTTCTCTTATAAAATAGAAACCAAGACTAAATATTGATATCATCATCATAGGAATTTATAGAAACATATATGAGGAGACTTCTCTTATATTGCAATATGTATTTGAAGCAATCAATGGAGAAGAAGATTTAATTTAGTGCTCAAATTCTAGTCTCAACCATTTTTTGATAATACTATGTATGATTGTATGGTTGTCTCCAGTTTAATATTTACTTGCTATTCAAATTAATTATATCAAGTATATGTTTAATTTGTCAATACACACTTTTTTTCATTGTGTGATTTATTTTTATTGGTTCCTTCAAGTAAGGATTAAATCCCTTTAAATAAATCATAGTAACTTGGAAGTCTTATTTGGATCAATAAGAAGAACCATATAATTGCATCATCATACATCTATGCAAGCCGTAGACTCTCACTATGTCAAATAATTAGAATTGTAACCAAAAGTAAGACATGTATATCACCCACATCTTGAATCCATTTCCCAGTAGGAATAGAACTGATCAATCTCACTTAAAATATTATTTCACAACATCTCATTCACATATTTCCAATTTTCAATATCTGTCAAACCTAAGAGATCATTGCTTTGTTTTTAATGAGGAGGATTAGTTCACCTAATGTTAAGATATCTATATGTATTATTAAATCATAGATTCTCATTATTCATATTCAAATTGCTAATTACATTGCATTGCACATATTTCAAAATCAAAGCATTACTTCACATTGCATAACTAATAACTAGATGATGATAGATGAAAAAATGTAAGAAAATGTAGAATACAAGATAAAAACTATTTGTTTTTAATTGAAAGGAATTTTCATAGCAATAGAGTTATAAAGAGAAAATAAAATAGAGATTTTAACTAATAAATTGTAAATAAAAATATTTTTGTAGTTTATATTCAAATTTTTGATTACATTGCATTGCACATCTTTCAAACTCAGAGTGTTACTTCACATTGCATAAATAATAACTAGATGTTGATAGATGAAAAAGATTCAATTAAAATAGTTTTTACGAATTCAACCTAATAAATTATGCAATTACTTCACATTGAATAACTAATAACTAGGAGCATCTGCCAATTGTATTTTCTTGTCATGACATTCCATGAGACCACATTTCTTTGAGGCATTTTTTCAAATAGTTCACTACCTTGTTTATGCTACCACATTTTTCATACATGTCTACCAAAGAATTTTATCAAACAATTCACTACCCTTTTTCTTTGGATAAAAGACTAAAAAAGTACTTTCAAACAAGCTATGGATGCTTGGAACTTTTTTTATCAAAGCGTAATAGTAAGCAATAGCATAGACAAGGAAATGAACTGGTTGAGAAAATGCCTCAAAGAGATGTGGTCTCATGGTGATGGAATGCCATGACAATGCATAACAATTTGCTTGTCATGGAATTCGTCATGGCATTACATCACCATGATGCCATGTTTCTTTGAGGCATTTTTCCCAAGTCCATTGCCTTGTATATGCTACCACATTTTTCATACATGTCTACCAAAGTATTTTATCAAACAGTTCACTACCTTGCTACTATGCCTAAAATAATAAAACATGTGATTTCACACAAGCTATGGATGCTTGGAAAAAATATATAAAAGCATAATAGTAAGAAAAAAGCTATGGTCTCATGGTTTTTTTTGGTGTGAAAATCAGCATGATTTTATTTGCATTTTTTTGTATGTTTTAAACACATTTTTTGGCAATTTTTCTGTTTGAAATGGGGAAAAATATTTGTGGTCAATTTTGTGCATTTTTTAATTGTAGGATTCTCATAGTTATTGAAAAAGGTAGTGTTCATGAAGGAATGGAGAAACATGTGTAGAGCCTTTGAATTATACCCGTAGTATGCAATGGCATTGAATCATTTAGCAAACCATTTTTTCTTTACAAGGTAGCATTTTCTTATGGAACAGTTGACTGAGACAACTCTTGTTTGAAATGACCACCCTCTCATGAAATATCATTCATATTATAATCTTGCATGATATTATCATATTAAAGGTGATTATGACACCACTGACCACTACTACATGGCATCAGTTAAGGAAATCCAGAGGCCACATGATTTTGTGGCTAGGTTCAATTGAAGCTAGGAGATCTTAAGAGTTCTCTCTCAAATTTTGAAAAGGTTCTGGAGGTCCACCTTAAGAACTGTGAGAGATTAAAATCTATAGGCCATATATATTCTCAACAAGGGAAGGCAAAGAAGGCTTTAGAAATTTTAAGAAAGGCAACTCCCATAGATCCACATGATTCCCATGCATTTATCAATATGGGTGAGCTATTGATATTGTTAGACCCTAGTGCAACCTTAGATTCTCTTAAGACAAAAAAGTATCTTTTGAAGAAGAGCAGAGAAGAAGTACCCATTGAATTGTTAAATAAAATTTAGGTTCTTCATTTTAAACATGATGAACCAGAGTTGGCTCAACAAAATTTTATGGAGGCAGTAGGAAATGATGTTCAACCTCTACATAAATATTTTTGGTCAGTTTTGTGCATTTTTTACTTGTAGGATTCTCACGATTAGTGAAAAAGGTAGTGTTCATGAAGGAATGGAAAATATTTGTAGATCCTTTGAATTATACCCATATTGTACAATGGCATTGAATCATTTAGCAAACCATTTTTTCTTCATAGGGCTGAATTTCTTGTGGAATAATTGACTGAGATAGCTCTTATTTCAACTAAACACACTCTCATGAAATATCATTCATATTATAATCTTGCAAAATCTTATCATAGTAAAGGTGATTATGACACCAGTAGCTACTACTACATGGAATCAGTCAAGGAAATCTAGAGGCCACAAGATTTTATGGATAGGTTCAATTGAAGCTGGAAGATCTTAAGAGTTCTCTCTCAAATTTTGAAAAGGCTCTAGAGGCCCACCCTGAGAACTATGAGAGCTTAAAATCTATAGGCCATATATATGCTTAGTAAGGGTAGACATAGAAGGCTTTGGAAATTTTAAGAAAGGTAACTCGCATAGATCCATGTGATACCCATGCATTTATCAAGATGGGCGAGTTATTAATATCATCAAACCCCAGTGCAACCTTAGATTCTCTTAAGAGAACAAAGTCTCTTCTAAAGAAGAGCAGTGAAGAAGTACCCATTCAATTGTTAAACAACATCGAGGTTATTCATTTTAAGTGTGATGAACTAGAGTTGGCTCAACAAACATTTATGGAGGCATTAGGAAATAGAATTTGGGTTAAATTCATAAATAAATCCCTAGTGCCAATTATATAGTTTTTCTTGTACTCTTTAAGGATATGGAATTATTTCATCGACTAGAAAAAGGTGGTGTTTGAACAACTATATGATACTGAAAAATAGCTACATGATACCATGGGATAAAGTCACAATAATATCTAATCTTGCTAGGTTGTTTGAACAACTACATGATACTGAAAAATAAAAACTTTATACAAGCTAATATTGTTCAAGTTTCTTGATTATGTGGATGCATATCTATGTCTTGTAGCCATGGCTCAAGCTCAGAATGAGATCCAAATAAGAATAGAATTGATTGGGGATGCACTTAAGGTGGATAAAAAATCATCAAATGCTTTATCTATGCTTGGAAAAATGGAACTGAAAACAAATGGTTGGCTTAAAGAAAAATAAATAATTAAAGCTACACAAAGTGAATCAGATGCAAAAAGTTCTTATGTTGACATTTCACTTGGAAATTGGAATTATTTTTTATATTTTCACAATGAGAGGAGGGATCCAAAGGTGGAGGTACACCATCTGTTGGCAATACAAGGATAGAAAATTGAGAGTGGGGGGGGTGGGGGGGGTGGGGGGGTGGGGGTGTATCAGTTGTTACCAAAATCAAACTTATACAACATTAATCAACCTTATATCACAAATCTAAGAATTAACAATGTAAGCATTAAATCAACAACACATCAGAGACACATGAACACCAAGATTTTATATGTGGAAACCCTGTTAGGGGAAAAACCATGGTGGATGTTAGTCCACAAGATTATACCCTGTTAGAAGTATAATGAAGAATAAAAGGAATGCACTTGCATTCAGGCACACTGCTTAGAGAACACTGCTCAAAGGGAAGGCTCATTTCCTTACATACAATAATTAGATTAAATCCATCTGATGAAGTTGAATTGGGAAATTAGATTCTACAAAAGCCCGATTATAGTTTCGATTAGGCACTCAAAAACTTCTTCAACATTTTCACCCTTTGCTCAAACTCTTCCACACTCTTCTCTGAATGATCTGACCTTTATTCACACATGGAAATCACTTGTACACTTGAGTACTTTTTCTAAATGAGGAAAACAATCTTATATATATCCGCTACATGGATTTACAACCACTATTCAGTCGGCCACAAATAAAGAGTAAATTACAACTGACAGCCTTGATACATGAATAAAGTTGAAGGTGCACCAACACAAGACAATCACAACATAGTGAGGACCCAAACAAACACCTCCAAACATGCCAATCAATAAAATATTAATCCTTATGGATCCGCAACACGTTAACACCATCATGTCGGCCAAGAACATGAAAACTCAGGCACACATCGGAAAGATCTCTAATCGTGAACACTTCAATCAATGCAAATTTACATAAAGGATATAGCACGATCTAGAATCATCCATGAACATCATAGGTACATGTGCAACACATGAAATTACTATAATTTCATTCCCTTCAACCAAGAACACCATCTATAGAAACTGAATAACTATAGGCACACAAATCTTCATAACTTTCACAATACTTTATGCAAACCTCTGAAACTTTCAGATAACATACTAGAAAGATTCAGCAACAAACCCTTTGAAATAGACATTCAGATCTTCAAGATATAGAGCTTTCCAACATTCTAACCTTGTCAGCACCACTGGCTGCCTGTACTATTTTTTTACAATTTTCTCAATATCCTCAACATATATAGCCTTAAATAGATTAGATTTTAATAGTGTTGACATCAATGACAACCACATATCAGCAACACAACCACAAAATCCAACAATCTCCCCCTTTGGTATTGATGGCAACACATTATGTGAAAAAATAATACCATCAACCCAACTAACTCTTCTTCAATAATCTCCCATTGAGATTCTGCACTCTTTCCTATTTCCTTCATTTCTCTTCTTTCCCACATTTTCCACATTGTTTCTCTCCCCCTTTTCCATCAATGGAAAAGGTACATATGCTCTTATCACACATTTGAATCATCTGACTACTCCCCCTAAGTAGAAGCCACCACAACATCAATCTAGAATATGATATGGCTATAAATTCATAAACAGATGCAAATACCTACATATTAGTTCTGATCAGGAGGGGAAATCACCCCTAACTTTCCTCTGAGGTACTCAAAAGTATCCTTAGGCAATGGCTTGGTAAATATATCTGCAATTTTCTCTTTGGTAGGTATGTACTCCAATCTAACTTCTTTTTCACTTACTTTGTCTCTTAAGAAGTGATACTTGATGGATATATGCTTTGTCATTGAATGAAACACTTGATTCTTAGAAACGTTAATGGTGCTTGAATTGTCATAGAATATGGAAATGGGTTCTTCATATTCAATTCTAACATCTCTCAATATTTTCTTCATCCACAATATATGGGTATAACTTTTTGTAGCAGCAATGTATTTTTCCTCAGTAGTAGATAATGAAACCGAGTTCTACTTTTTCCTTAGCCAAGATGCCAACTTCTTTTTTAAGAAGAATGCACCACCACTAGTACTCTTCCTATCATCTAGATCTCCTTCCCAATTAGAATCAATAAAATATCTTAGAGTAAGATCATCATCCTTAGGATACCAAAGACCAAGATCAACTGTCCCTTTCAGATATCTGAATATTCTTTTCACAATAGTCACATGGGACTCTTTAGGATCAACTTGAAATCTAGCAACCATGCACACACCATTCATTATATCTGGCCTAGTTTGAGTCAAATAGAGTAATCCACCAATCATTGACATGTATCTTGTCTGATTTTCTTTAGGAGAATCATCTTCCTATGTAAGTTTTCATCCGGTCACCATAGGTGTACCAACTAGTTTTGGATCTTCCATGCCAAACTTTTTTAGTAACTCTTTCACATACTTAGACTAAGATACAAAGATTCCATCATCTAACTAAGTGATTTGCAATCCTAAAAATAATTTAAGCTCTCCTATCATTGAAATTTAAATTTCACTTTTCATTTCATCGAAAAACTTCATACACAAATCATCATCACCTTAAAAAATAATATCATCAACAAAGATTTCAATGATCAGTTCTTTGTTCTGATTCAACTTGAAATATAGATTGTTGTCAGTAGTACCTTTATTGAATCCAAGTCTCAACAAGTATTTATCCAATCTAGCATACCAAGCTCTAGGAGCTTGCTTAAGTCAATATAGATCTTTCTTCAATCTGCATACCATGTCCTTTTCATCAGTCAATTGAAATCCATCTGGTTGTTCAACATAAACTTCTTCTTCTAGTTCACCATTCAAAAATGTTGACTTTACATCCATCTGATAAACTTTGTAATTCTTGAAACTAGCATAAGAAAGAAATAATCTAACAACTTCAATTCTAGCAATAGGAGAAAAAGTTTCTTCAAAATCAATACCTTCTATCTGTGAGTATCCTTTGCAAACCAATATTTCTTTGTTTCTGACCACATCACCTTGTTCATTCAACTTATTCTAGAACACCCACTTGGTTCCTATCATATTTTTGTTTTGAGGTCTAGGAACAAGATCCCATGTATCATTTTTTTGTATCTGCAATATTTCTTCTTTCATGGATTCCATCCAATGTTCATCCTTACATGCTTCACTGATATTTCTAGGCTCAGCTTTAGAGATTAGACAATACTCTTCCAAAATGCTTCTTCTAGTTTGCACACCTTTGCTCTTGTCTCCTATGATCTAACTATCAAAATGATTTCTCCTTACATACTTAGGAGTTTTGAAATTTTCTCTTACCTCTTGTTCTTGTATTCTTTCTTCTGCAATTTCGCTAACTTCTACTTCTTGATTCCCTTGGTACACCGGAACAATTTAAAGTTTATTATGTGCATGAACATCATTGTTAGTATTATAATTTTGATCATCTAAACCATAATCACTAGATCTGGACGATTTACCAATATCTTCATCAACCTTGACATTTTCACTTTCAACCATTTTCTCCAACCTTTTACTAAAGCACCGATAAGATTTTATTTTAGTAGAGTATCCTAAGAATATTCCTTCATCACTTCTAGCATCAAACTTACTTATATAATTGTCTCTCTTGATGTAGCATTTTCTTCCAATTTTTTTGAAATACTTGACAATAGGCTTATAACCAAACCATAGCTCAAAAGGTGTCTTACCATAATTACTATTGACATTCACCCTATTAATGGTGTACATAGTAGTACTTACACCTTCTCTCTAGTATAAGTGAGGAACATTTGCTTCCATCATCATGGTTCTAGTAGTGTCTAGAATGGTTTTGTTCTTTCTTTCAACAACTCCATTCTATTGGGGGGTCTGGGGAGAAGATAGTTGTCTTTGGATTCCATGCTCTTCAAAAAAAGAACTTAATTCCTATGAAGTAAATTCACCACCTCTGTCTGAACTTAGACATTTGATCCTTTGACCTATCTCATTCTCTTCCATAGCTTTAAAAATTTTGAACTTTTCTAATGCTTCATGTTTTTCTCTTAAGAAAGTGACCCATATCATTCTAGAATAATCATCAATGAGAAACATAAAATACCTTTCACCTTGTAGGCTTCTAATTCTGGAAGGACCACATAGATTAGTATGTATCAAATCCAATACTCCATTAGAGTTATACTATTTGCTCCGGAAAGAATTTCTTGTTTCCTTTCCCATCTAACATTCCTTGCACATAGTGTTAGCAGGCTTCAATAACTTAGGCAGATCTCTAACTACTTGAGTAGATCTTATATTGATAATGTTATCAAAGTTCACATGACACAAACTCCTATTCCATAACCACCTTACATCAATTTGAGCAATCAAATAAATTTCACTAGCATCACTCAAATGAAAGATATTACCTTTTGTCTTTGTTCCTGAAGCAATCATATTTCTTGAAATTCCCATTATTCTGCACTTACCATTCTTGAACTGCAAATTGTAACCTTTGTCTACCATCTATCCAACACTCAACAAGTTGTGCTTTAAGCCTTCTACATAAAGAACATCATTAGTATTTTTCTTACCACCAAAAAAAATAGTGCCTCTACCATAAATCACACAAGAAGTGTTGTCCCCGAACCTCACAATAAAACCATCATAGTTTTCCAAGCTTACAAATTTTCTTTTGTCACCAGTCATATGATGTGAGCATCCGCTATCAATCACCCACTCATCTTTTTCTTCAATTTTGGTTGCAAGAGCTTTCTCAACATTCACATTACTAGCAGATTCAGTGGACACCTAACCATTTTCTTTGATAGCAATAAATACCCATTCATCTTCATTTCCAATTTCTTTATTAGATTCTTCATCAGTTACACCTTCTTCATCATAATAACACTTTCTTTGAAATCTAGTCTTCTCAGGTTTATACTTTGAAACTCTTTCAAGACATCTAGAAGAAAAATGACCTATTTTAGTGCAAGAAAAACATTTAATAAGTAACTTTCCTTTGTAATTACCATGACCTATTGATTCTCTTTTCACAATCAATTCTTTTAGTTCTTTCAATTCCTTTTCTTCATCCTCAATCTGCTTCATCTCATCTTCATACCTGAATGTTCTCTTGGAACTTTCTCCTAAATCATATCCCTGGTTATTTTTCCTGAATATAGTAGCCTTGAAAGTAGATTCATTCTTGGTAGCAGACTCACCAAATTGACTCAATTCAAATGCAACAAGTTTTCCAACCAACATATCTTTTGTGATATTTGTCACTATCCTAAGTTCATCAATAGAATGAGCTTTTGTCTTGTAGGAAGGGCGCACATATCTAAGTATCTTACCCACAATTTCATCATCATCCAAAGTTCCACCATCACATCTAATATCCATTACTAACTCATTATCTTTTGCGAGAAGAAAAATATGTTTTCATCTTCACTCATCTTCAAGCTCTCCATTTTCATTTTAGAATTTGTAGCTTAGCACTTTTCACTAGTGCATCTCCTTCATACAATGTTTCCATCTTTTTCCAAATTTGGTATGTAGTCTTCAATCCTAACACACTTGTCATCTTTGAAACTGTCAAAGCACTCACCAATGTTTCTATTACCCTAGTATTAATTTTTGCTTTCTTGATTTCATCTTCTAAGGAAGGACCATTATGAGGAATAGTATATGAATTTTGTGTCATCTGCTAGAAAGTTTCCCCAATGCACTTCAAATGACATTCCATCCTGAATTTCCATAGAGAGTAGTTTGTACCATCGAATCTAGAACTATCCTTCTTTAATGATGCCATCTTAGATCACCTCAAGTTGTTAAGCTTATTTCAGAGGAACTAGCTCTAATACCAATTGTTGGAAATACAAGGATATACAACTGAGAGGGGGGGTGAATCATTTTTTAACAAAATCAAACTTATACAACATTAATTAACCTTATATCATAGATCTGATAATTAACAGTGCAAGCATTAAATCAACAACACATCAGAGACAAATGAACACCAAGATTTTATACATGGAAAACTTAGGGGAAAAACCACGGTGGATGTTAGTCCACAAGATTATACCCTATTAGAAGTATAATGAAGAATAAAAGGAATGCACTTGCATTCAGGCGCACTTCCTAGAGCACACTAATCAAAGGGAAGGCTCACTACCTTACATACAATAATCAGATTAAATCCATCTGATGAAGTTGAATTGAGAAATTAGCTTCTACAAAAGCCTGATTACAATTCCAGTTAGGTGCACAAAAACTTCTTCAAACTTTCCACCATCTGCTCAAACTCTTCCACACTCTGCTCTAAATGATCTGACCTTTATTCACACATGTACATCACTTGTACACTTGAGCACTTTTTCCAAATGAGGAAAATAATCTTATATATATCCTCTACACGGATTTACAACCACTATTCAGTCGGCCACAAATAAAGAATAAATTACAACTATCGGCCTTGATACATGAATAAATTTAAATGTATACCAATACAAGTTAGTCACAACATAGTGAGGACCCAAAAAAATACCTCCAAACATTCCAATCAATAAAATATTAATCCTTATGGATTTACAAAATGCTAACACCATCATGTCAGCCAAGAACATGAAAACTCAGGCACACATTGGAAATATCTCCGATCACGAACACTTCAATCAATGCGGACATACAAAAAGGATATATCATGATCTAGACTCATCCATGAACATCACAAGTACATGTGCAACACATGAAATTAATAGAATTTCATCCGCTTCAACCAAGAACACCATCTAGAAAAAATGAATAATTGTAGGCACACAGATCTTCATAACTTCCACAATACTTGATGCAAACCTCTAAAACTTTTAAAAAAAATGCTAGAAAGATTCAGCAACAAACCCTTTGAAGCACACCTTCAGATCTTCAACATATAGATCTATCCAACATTCTGACCTTCTTAGCACCACTCATTGCCTGTTTTGTATTTTTTACAATTTTCTCAATATCCTCGACATATACAGCCTTAAGCAAACTCTATGTTAATAGTGTTGACATCAATGACAACCACAACATCCAACAACATCTTGGGAAGTCTATGGAACTATATTGTAAAGTGTTGGCACAAAGACTAGGAAATGTTTATGTTACAAATGGGGCAGCCATTGTGCTAGCTAAAAGGGGTCAATTTGATATTGCAAAGGAAATTTTTACACAGGTACAAGAAGTTGCAGCAAGAAACATATTTTTTTAGATTCCTAATGTATGGGTAAATCTAGCACATGTTTACTTTGCACAAGGACAGTTTATATTTTTAGTGAAAATGTATCAAAATTGTTTGAGGAAATTCTATTTTGCAACTAACACCCAAATTTTATTATATTTAGCTTAAACACATTATGAAGTAGAATAGTGGAAAGATTTTAAAAGAAAATTATTAAGAGCAGTAGATTGTAACTACTATAAGTTTCCAATTAGAAAGCTATAGATTTTGTGCTTACTGTAATGAGGGTTTTGAATTACCTCTGAATTTTCTGCAGAGGGCATTCCCAAATCTGGCTTTATTGTAGAGGGCCTCGTTGACTTCAAATGCTTTGCAACAAATACCAAAGTCCTTTCCTGCCTTTTCTAAATTCTTCAGGTCCTCTCCAAATAATCTTTATCACCCATGCAAGTAGTTGTTGTAACTAAAAACACCTTAGTGTAGTTGTCAAGTACTAGGCTAAATCAATAATGAATCGAGCACCATGCAAGTAGCCTCAGTGTAGTTGTCCAGTGTCATGTTAAATGCAAATAATTAATCATGTGCAATACACTCCCGCCAATCATTTCCCCAAATATTTTAAAAAAAAATTTCTAACTTGTATTCAAGTGACTAATTGTTTAGTCATTTTTATTTGTGACTAAATAATTTTTTACCTAATGACCAAATTAGTCATTTATTTACTCATTTATAACTATGTTACAAAAAATAAGTAGAATTTAGTTATTTTTAGTTGTTGTGACTAAAATTTCTAGTCACCTAGTCATTTATTTTCCAAATTAGACTAGTGGTTGAATGCCCTTGCGGTAGGTCTATGAGCCCTAATTGTTCACCCATGAGGCATATGTTGAATGTAATATTTCCAACTCAATAAAGAATCATATTTGCAAATAATTTCTTGCATTATTTCCATTGTGTTGACTCTAAGTTGCATGGTTTGGACTATTCTTTTCGAATCTTCCATCTGTGACTACACCAATTTTGGAGGTCATTTTGTGAAATGTGTATCTCTTATATTTTGGTGATTATTTTTCTAATTTTTAAAATTATTCTAAAGAACACATTTAACCATCTATAATCCAGATTTTAGAGGAATTAGACAAGTATTAAGGGATTTTTTACCAAATTATGGTTTCTAGTAATTTTTGTGGGAATACTATATCTCTCAAATATGAGTGGATATCTTCCTTATTTTTAAAGAGGTTTTAGGAATTGATAGAGGTAGATACAATCCAAATTTTAGAGGAATTGAAGTAAACTTTGTCAACTTATTAAAAAAATAGGGTTTTCAAAAATTTCTCTCTCAAGGCTACATTTATGCTAATTTCATGGAAATATTTCTAGGAAGTGTTGTTTTGGCCCTATTAAGTTATAGTAAAAAATTCAGATCATTTATATTTCATTTGTGTGATTTATTATAAAATTATTATTTTTCATCATGATAGGGCCTACAAAAAGAGGCAAAAAGAATTTTGTCACACTTGGAAAATATCATGATAAATATGAGATAATAATTGAGGATATTACTCATAATGAGGAAATAAACAAGGTTAAGGAAGACATTTCATTATTGAAGACAAATATGAGGTGGGCTATGGATTGACTTCAAGGAGATATGCATTTCCTAAGAGGAGATAAATTAGGCATATGAAGCATGTTAAATTCTTATATAAATGAATTGAGAAATTATGTCTCAAGAAACCAAGGTGAATAATCTAGGTTAGTTTATCTTGATCCAAATTATAATACTGGTATGGGATCTAGGAACATGATACCAAAGGTAGGTATGTACAAGTTTAATGGCAAGAATCAACTAACATGGATAAGCCAAAAATATATATTTTTTATGTAGATCAAGTACCAAGTTGAAAAAGGGGTTGGGGCCCTAGCTCGGTTGGCTAAATCTTTCCTGTTGCAGGAGGTTGGTCACGAGGTCTAGTCTCCCCACCCCCCGTGGTACTAGAGGGCGTGTCGTGCCAGCGCCGCTGGTCACGTTAAAAATTTTACCAGGCGCACTGTAGTTTATAGGGGGTCGTGCTACCTGATTCCTGCAGTCTAATAAAAAAAAAAAAAAAGTACCATGTTGAAAGAGGGTCACAATGGCTTCCCTATATATATAATTGGAGAAATTAATTTCATATAGATGCCTATGCACTCATTGAAAAAAAAGGGGTCTATCTCATGGTTATTTTTTACTAAGGAGCTACAATAATAGTATAGCAAGTGTGATAAACAACTTCTTCAACCAACTACCTAAACTTCAACAAACATGATTAGTCAAGGATTATATTCATAATTCTAAAATATATCCTTAAGAGTGGATACAATTACAAAGAGGAACTTGAATGATATATTTTTTGGTGGTCTTAGGGATCACATTCAACATGAGGTACACATATTCAGTCCTAGCTCTATATACAATTCTATTATTTTAACATACAAGGTAGAAGAGAAATATTTTATTCCTATAAAGAAAATGGCTAATGGGATAAGAGAGAAAATATACTCAATATCTTCTCTTTCTCAACCTAAAAGATTAACACCACATCAAATTGAGGAGAAGTGAGAAAATGGTTATGTTTTAATTGTGACAAAAAATATAGTTGAGGACATAAATAAAATGAAAATAAATTATTTTATATTGAAGGTTCAAGTGAGGAAGAAGAGGAGGAACCGATATTAGAGGGTGATAGTGAGACAAATGAGGAATCACAAGACCCCAACCAATCATTTATTTTCATGCAATCTCAAGTTTTACTACACCACAAAATCTCAAGGTAGTGGGTTTCTTAAAGAAGCAGAGAGTAACAATATTGATAGAATTGAGTAGTACTCATAATTTCATTCAAAAAAAGTTGGATACACATCTAAGCTATTTTATA
The DNA here is from genome assembly GCA_007115665.2 of Sequoiadendron giganteum. Lineage (NCBI taxonomy): Eukaryota > Viridiplantae > Streptophyta > Pinopsida > Cupressales > Cupressaceae > Sequoiadendron > Sequoiadendron giganteum. The sequence goes on from CM021104.1 coordinate 483,491,147, forward strand.
TATCTAGCTCAAGAGTTTCAGGTCTTGATTGTAGATGGTGGTACCATTAGTTATTTTGGAAAATTCCACAATATTAAATTATCCATGGGATATTATCATCTAGATAGCCCAATGTTTTCTATCTCCATGGGTGCAATAGATATTATTTAGGGAGTACAATGGATTACTACTTGCGAAAAATTCAGATGAACTTCTAAGAGATATTCTTGAAATTTAAAATAAAATGAAAGATAATGGAGTTGAGAGGGTTGTTTGCAAAGTCCCCATAGATGATAAGCTATCATAAAATACAAAAAATTCTTATGAAAGGAGCTGATGTATTTGTGGCCCAATTATATTCATTAGAAGCCTATCAATAAAATCCTCATATCCATCCAAATTTATAAAAAACTATAAATCACCACTCAATGGTTTTTGGATATATACCTAAAGAATTTCCACCTAAGAGGGATCATGACCATGCCCTACAACTATTTCTAGGGAGCTAGCCACCCAAAAACAAGCCTTAGAGGTACCCATATATATAAGTTAGATTGAAAAGATTGTTTAGGAGATGCTACAGGTAGGAATTATTAGGCATATCAATAGTGCTTATTCCTCACATGTGGTGATGGTGCATAAGAAGGATGAAACTTGGCGCATGTTCCTAGACTATAGAGTTCTCAACATATACACCATCAAAGAAAAGTTTCCTATATTCTAGTCATTGATGATTTTCTAGATAAATTAAATGGAGCTATATTTTTTAACAAAGTTAGATCTTAGATCAAGTTATCACAAAATTTTAACTAACAAAGTTATTTCTAAGATAGGATTTAGAACTTATGAGGGTCATTATTAGTTTTTGGTGATGTCATTAGGTCTTACTAATGCACCCTCTACAAGAAATTTTTGATGAAGTTTATATTAGATTTATTTGATGATATATTGATTTATAGCAAGACATAGGAGGAATATTTATAGCATGTAGATTAGGAATTACAAGTTCTCAAAGATAGTAAAATATATGCTAAGCCATTCAAGTGTTATTTTGGTCTAAAATAGGTGGACTACTTGGAAAACATAGTTTCACATGAATGATTAAAGGTGGATCCTAATAAAATTAAGGTTATCATGGAATGGCTTGTTCCCAAAACTTAGTAAATTGAGGGACTTCCTAGGATTAACTAGATACTATAAAATATTTGTGAAGAATTATGGCCACATAGTAGCACCCCTCACAACTTTATTGAAGAAGGATTATTTTTATTTGAACAAGTTCACTAATGCAACATTTAAGAGATTGAAGGAGGCTATGTGTATTGCTCCAGTTCTTGTCACTCTATACTTCACCAAGTATTTTATTATGGAATGTTATTGTTTAGGAAATGGTATAGGAGAAATTCTCATGTAGGAGGTGTTGGAAAAAAAAGGATAGATGACTTAGATGGGGTTGGGGGGTGAATCATTTGTTACATAAATCAAACTTATTCAACCTTAATCAACCTTTAAAATCAGATATGATAATTAATAGTGAAAGCCTAAATCAAGAACACATCAGAGACACATGAACACCAAGATTTTTAATGTGGAAACCCTATTAGGGGAAAAACCATGGTGGATGCTAGTCCACAAGATTATACCCTATTAGAAGTATAATGAAAATGAATAAGGAATGCACATGCATTCAGGCACACTACCTAGAGCTCACTGCTCAAAGGGAAGGCTCACTACCTTACATAAAATAATCAAATTGAATCCATTTGATGAGGTTGAACTGAGAAATTAGCTTCTACAAAATCTTGATGACAGTTCTGGTTAAGCACAAAAACACTTCTTCACACTTTGCTCAATATTCTTCACACTCTGCTCTGAAATCAAATGATTTGATCTTTATTCACACATTTTGCATTCATTTAGTGAGTGTACACCGCACACACACTCACACTCCAAAATTAAGAAATAATCACTCTTATATATCGCTACATGAATTTTCATCAACAACTCTATCGGCCACAAATAAATAATAAATTACAACTATCCGCCCCAATTCATGAAAAATTTTCAATGTACACCAACCTAAGTTAGTCACATAGTAATGAAGACCTAAATCAACATCCTTTAACATGCCAAACAATAAAATATTAATCCATAAGGATCTGCAACATGCTACCACCAACATATCAACCAAGAACATAAAAATTTCAAGCACACAAAGGAAAATCTTTGATCACGAGCACACTGATCACAGCAGAGATACCAAAATTATAGAGAATGATCTAGAAACATCACTGAACATATTAAGAGATTACACAACAACTCAATTCCTCGAAATTGCATTTTCTTCTTCCAAAAACACTTGCTACAGTAACATAATAGTTGTAGGAACACAAAACTTCATAACTTTCTTCAATATTGATGTACACCACTAAAATTTCTGGACAACATACTAGATAGGATCAGTAATAAACCCTTTAATGCACTCCTTTTGACCATCAATGTACAAAAATTTTCATCACTCTGACTTTCTCAGCTTCACAGACTACCTACAATATATTTATTACAATTTTATCAATATCCTTGACATATACAACCTTTAATTCATTAATGCTAATAGTGTTGACATCAATAAAACCACATATCAGAAACATAACCTTAGTATCCAACAATCTCCCCCTTTGGCATTGATGACAACACATGGTGTGAAAAATACCATCAAAACAACTAACTCTTCACACATTACTTTTCTCCTCCTTTGTTCTACACTTCCCCCCCTTAAATTGTATAAGGTTTTTCACATTACACTTCTCCCCCTTTGACATCAATGGAAAAGTTACACAAGCCTTGAACCACATATCATCTAAATCATTTGACTACTCCCCCTGAGTAGCAGCCACCACAACATCGGTCTGAAACAAAACCTCACTATAAGTGCATAGATTGATGCAAAGACTTGCATCTTAGTTCAGATTAGGAGGGGAAATCAATACTAACTTGCCTCTGAGATACTCAAAATTATCCTTAGGAAATGTTTTAGTAAAGATATCTTCAATTTTTTCCTTAGTGGGAACATATTCCAATCGAACCTATTTATCACTCACCTTGTCTCTCAAAAAGTGATACTTGATAGATATATGTTTTGTCTTTGTGTAGAACCAAATTATTAGAAATGTTTATGGAACTTGAATTGTCACAAAATATAGAAATAGGCTCATCATACTCAAATTTGATATGTCTCAGCTTTACTTGATCCACAACACTTGAGTACAATTATTTACAACAACAATATATTATGCCTCAGTAGTAGATAAGGAAATGGAGTTCTACTTTTTACTTCGCTAAGACACCAACTTCTTCCCCAAGAAGAATCCACCACCACTTGTACTTTTCTTGTCATCCACATCTCTTGCCCAATCTAAATCAGTAAAGGCATTCAAAGTAAGATCATCATTCTTAAGATACCAAAGACCAAAACCAAATGTTCCTTTTAAGTATCTGAAAATTATTTTTACTGCAGTCACATGTGATTCCTTCAGGTCAGCTTGATATCTAGCTACCATGCACACAAAATTCATGATGTCTATTCTGGTTTGAGTCAAATAAAGAAATCCACCAATCATTGACCTATATCTTATTTGATTATCATTAGGAGAATCATCACTCTATATTAGCTTGCATTCGATTACCATGGGTTGAACAACTTGCTGTGAGTCTTCCATGCCAAAAAATTTCAATAACTCTCTTACATATTTGGATTGAGAAATAAAGATTCCATCATCTAGCTGAGTTAGTTGTAATCCTAAAAAGAATTTCATTTCTCCTATCATTGACATTTCAAATTCACTTTTCATTTCATCAATAAACTTCATACATAATTCATCATTACCTTCAAAAATGATGTCATCAACAAAGACTTCTATTATCAATTCTTTATCCTGATCCAACTTGAAATACAAATTTTTTTCAACAGTACCTTTATTGAATCCAAGCTTCAACAATTATTTATCCAATCTAGCATACCGGGCTCTAGGTGCTTGCTTGAGTCCATATAGAGCTTTCTTCAATCGACAAACCATATCATTTTCATCAATCAGTTGAAATCCATCTAGTTGTTCAATATATACCTCTTCTTCTAATTCACCATTCATAAATGTTGACTTCACATCCATTTGATAGAATTTGTAATTCTTGAAAGTATCATAAGCAAGAAACAACCGTACAACTTCAATTCTAGCAATAGGGGAAAATGTTTCTTCAAAATCAATACCTTCCATCTATGAATAAACTTTTCATACTAGTCTTGCTTTATTCCTTATCACTTCACCTTGTTCATTTAGCTTATTCCAAAAGATCCATTTAGTTCCAATCACATTTTTTCTTGAGGTCTAGGAACAAGAATCCATGTATCATTTTTCTCTATCTGCATCAGTTCTTCCTTCATTGCTTCCATCCAATATTCACCTTTACATGCTTCATTGAAATTGCTAGGCTCAGTCTTGGATATCGGACAATATTATTTTGCAATTCTTCTTCTAGTTTGCACACCTTTCTTCTTGTCTCCTATGATCTGAATTTCAAAACTCTTTACATACCTTAGAATTTTGGGTTCTTTTGTTCTTTCTTCTACATTTACACTGTCTTCTCCTTCATTATTTTTTTGATTCACCAGAACTGTAACACCCCTTTGTTTTGCTTTATGGACTGGATAGTGTTTCCTTGTTTTGCATTGATTTATATTTCTCGATATTCAGATACTTTATCTTGTGTGTGTATTTGGTTGCTAATCATTGAGCGATAGACTATATTGTGTGATGTGGTTATCTGATTATTGTAGTACATGCATTATGGATTAATGATGTTAGTAGAGTTAACATGAGATGTTATTATGAGATTATTGATTATGATGTTAATGCCAGTTTTTGATGAGTGTATTAGTGAAGAGGACGGTTTCGCATCACTCACTTGTGAGCGCCTTGTGAATCCGAGATTTCTTCTTCACGGTGTGTCTTATATGTTGGATATACTATATTATGTTGTTTACTTGGTTTCAGGTTGCAGGTACATCACATCGACTCCACCTGGTTTCACAAGTTTAAGCGTGTCGATCCAATGGTTAAGTTGAAAGGGAGATAGTAGCTAGGTAACATGTGTCAGGTCTACGCCCTAGCCTTAGTGTGTCATCAGTCTTGTTTATTGAGTCATGTTTTACCTTATTTAATGTTATTTGATTTGAAAGGTGCTTGCTTATTAAATTAATTTTTAGAATAATTGCATTGGAAATAGTAGTGATTATGTTATATTAAATTAAAGTTATTCTTAGAAGTTATATTTAAAGTTAATAATAGAATTTAATTTAGTTAAATTTCAATTTATTTAATTATTTAAATTTTAATCTCAAAAGGGTTGAATTTAGTTATTAAATAATTAAAATTAATTAATTAAGTTTATTGGATTAAATTAAATCAAATCAAAAGAAATTTAAAGATATTTGCAAATTACATTTAGAAATTGAAACGAAATTGAAATTGTATTTTAAATTCAATTTGGATTTTTGAAAATAGAAAAGAAAATAAATATCTAATTCTCTACTTTGCATGCAAAAAGGGAATTAGGGTTGTATTAGATATTTTTGGTTTTATGTGAATGCATGTTTTCAATTTTTTTAGAGAGAGAAGTTTTGGAAGGATTCATTTTTCAGAGGATTGAAGATTTATGGAAAATTTGCACAAGAAGGGTTTGAATTAGTTTTGGAATTTTGGAATTGGATTCGTTGCACGTTTGAGAAAAATTTTGGTGGAGGCTTGTATCAAAGAAAATTCATCCTCTTATGTAGCTTCGGATTTCAGGTTTTATTCTGTGGTTTTGTTCTTGATTTGTTTAAAGCAAATAGATATATATTAAAGATATTGGTTGTTAAAAATCATTGGAAATAGAGATTATTATTGGATATTAGAAATTTTCTATTTAAATTTTGGAGGAAATTGTAAAATTTACTGTAGAAATTAATGTTTAATTCAGGAAATTGTTGAATTAGTTTTTGCTATATTATCCTCTATGAATTTTGAATTTATTTTTGGGGAAAAATTTCACATTTCAATGTAAATGAATGTTTCAGAAAAACATGTCTTCAATTTATTCTGTAGATGAAATACTGGTTAAATATATATATATATATATATATATATATATATTTACATATGTATATATATATATATATATATATATATATATATTTACATATGTATATATATATGAATACACATATGTATATACATATGAATACACATATGTATATACATATGATTTATATATATATATTTAAATTTTTATTATTGAAATGGTGTGTATTTGCGCTATTCGTACGACGATTCCATTATATTTTTATGGGAGGCGAGATCTCTATTTTCACTGTTTTTAGCAAACCCGGGTCGTTTTATTTAGAAGTGAATTTAATTCGTTGTTTTGAAGTATGGGGCTGGATGTTGGGGAGGATCTACCTCCCATAGCCGCGCCCATATGGGAGCGACTGTGTGGAGGGAGACCCCCTCCACATCCCCTCACAGTCGCTGCCCTTTGCATTTGGGAAGAGGGTCAGCGAGGTTTATTCCACCGCCCCTTCTCCCCAAATGCATTGGGGTTACCTTGTCTGCTGGGAGCACATGACTGGCGATGTTAAGCCAGTCCATGCCTTGTTGCTTTCGGACTTTTTTTATTTATTTTAATATTCTTTTTAAATGTATTTGATATATATACATTATCTTTAATATGAATAAAACATGTAGGGTATATAAGATATATATATATATATTTTTATTTATGGTGTTTATATTTATTGTGTATATATATATGCATAAATTCAGACTAATATATATATATATATATATATATATGTGTTTTGGATTTGTTGAATTGTTAAAAGAGGAATTATTTTAAATAAGGTTAATTAGAATATTTCAATGTATTTATATGTATTAAATATATATATTTGTTCAAATACATTTATTCTAAAAATAATTGCATGTGGGAATGTTTAAGTTGGGAAGGGTAAACTATTAGATGAAATGGTCATTGTGTGTAGTTGGAAAACTTGAAGAAATATACGGTTCAGTTGGGAAATTGAAAGGATTTACTTGTAGAGGACTTAAGTTGGTTATATAAGTAAACAATGAATTTGATTTAATTATTTCAATTATATTGAAAGGGAAAAAGTTTTATATTATTGTGAATGGGGATTCTAAAAGATAAGGGTTGAATGCATGGTAAAATTGATAGGGAAATTAATATTTTAAATATATATAGGAAATTGCATGTTTTAAATATGAATTTGAAAGAGTTATAGTTTTGGTTACAAAATTGGAAAGATTTACTTGTATATATTTCTATGTTGTATTCAAGGTAAATTAAGGAATTGATTATATTGATGAAGCAATTAATTATTTTAAATTATTTATTTTCTATTAGAGCAATTTCATTATTGTGATTGGAATATGGAATTGATATGGATTCAGAATCTCCAAAAATAGATATATCCTTGTGATTGCCTTAAATGTTATATTTTCTCTGTATTTCAAAAAGGGAAGTGAGTTTAAGTGTTTTATATTTCCAATAAGGGAAGAGGTAATAGGGTTAAATGATTATTTGAGTTAACCTGTTATCGTGCTTTGACTTTGTCATTGTTTCTATTGAATGAGTATGGATTTAGGAAATCCAAATATTAGATTTGAATAAGGACTTGAATGCTTGTTGTAGCTATGTTGTCAAGTTGCAATGTGGGGTATGGGATTAAGTGTTAGTCCAAATTTGTAAGTCTTCTAGAAGAACTTAGACGATGAGGGTTGTCGATTCTTTATGCCATCCAGTTGTTTTCCCTTGGGTATTGCATGGCGTCTTTTCAATTTTACCCAATTTCCATGAACGGGGATGTTTTGTACCTCCTATGAAAGGAGTGGAATACATGTATTTGTTGCCTCCAAGATGTTTGGAGTGAATTGTATTATTTGTTTCCTCCTTGTGTTGGAGTGGTTTTGTTGCCTAGGTAGTATGAACTTGTGTTCCCTTGGAGTATGGTTTTTATGGTGTGTTGTCCATTAGAAGAGTGGCTTTTGTTAGGCGTCGAAGCCCAAAGAGGTAAACCGGGTAACCTTAAGAAGTTATTTAAACAAGTGATAATTAAAGTAATGTACTTAGAAGATTAGGACTAACTTCTCACTAATCAAGATAATTTTACCTCACTTGTAGACACAAGGGCTTGTTTAGACTTAGGGTGAGTGGGAAGGCTTGGAATGGCAAGATCAACTATCTTGTCCATACGAGAGGTAGTTGATTCCACATGAGTGAGTATGAGGGTTGGGATTCAGTTGAGGTCACTAGGATTACCTGTGCCGAAGCCTATGAAGGATGCCTAGAGGAGATCTCATGACTACTATGCGATGAAACTCTATCTAGGACAACTGTTGTTAATTGTTTTATGTGTATGGTTCTTTGAACATACTTGATCTATATTATGTCTAGAAGCAATGTGACCTATGCCAGTAATGTGAAAGTTATACTTGAGTTGTACTTGCATTGAGCATTTATTTGATTATGTTAGTTTGTGTCAGTATGAGTCTACCTTTGGTTAAAGGTAGTAGATTCTTTGTCCATGTTACTTTGTTACTATCTCCTAGCATGGGGGGTGGGCCTTCGGGTACCACTTGGTTGGGTGGAACATGCACCAAAACCGTTGGGTCCCCATTGATCTTCAGTTCGTGGAGGTGAGACATCCAGTTGGACAACTCATGGATCTTGTTATTCATTTCTAGCACTGTTGTATTTCAAATTGTATAAGTTGTTTTCACCCCTCTTGTATTTATGAGGTGGATGTATGTAATTGTAACACTTACGTATTATGACTTATTCTAGGAATGAGTGTTGTAATCAGTTATTCTTGTAATGGATATATGTTATGGATGTATCTTCTTATCTTGGTATTTATTTATGTTGAATGAATGTATATTACTTGTGTTGTATGTTAGTGGGGATATTAGTAATCTCGGTTATATAGCCTTAGGGGACATTGTCATTTATAGATGAACATGTATGTTTAATTCACTCTAATAAAAAAAAAAAAATTAGTACGCTTTTATAGTGAATTGAAACTTCCTCTAGGGTTGCATGGTAGGGCATCACAAGAACAATTTGAACTTGATTATGTGTCTACGCATTCTTTCCATTCTCAGTATTATTTTGTTGGTCATCTGAATCATATCCACAATACCTGGATGATTTGACAGTTTCTTCATCAACTTTGACATTTTCACTTTCAACTATTTTCTCCAATCTTCTATTGTAACACCAGTAGGCTTTGCTCTTAGTAGAGTAACCCAGAGAGATTCCTTCATCACTTCTAGCTTCAAACTTCCCTATATCTTCATCTCTTTTGATAAAACATCTACTTCCAAAGATTTTGAAATATTTAATTGTAGGCTTATAACCAAACCATGGCCCAAAAGGGGTCTTACCAGAATTACTATTGGCATTCACCCGATTGATAGTATACACAACAGTGCTTACAACTTCTCTCCAATAGATATGAGGAATATTACCTTCCAGCATCATAGTTCTGGAAACATCTAAAATTGTTCTATTCTTTCTCTCAACAACTTTGTTCTATTGTGGGGTCCAGGGAGTAGATAACTATCTTTTTATTCGATGCTCATCACAGAATGAATTGAACTCTCGGGAAGTGAATTCACCACCTCTTTATGATCTCAAACATTTGATCTCAAAACCTGTCTCATTCTCTACCATAGCTTTGAATATTTTGAATTTCTCTAATGCCTCATGTTTTTCTCTTAAGAAAGCAACCCATACCATTCTAGAATAATCATCAATAAGAAACATAAAGTACCTTTATCCTCATAGACTACTGATTCTAGATGGAGCACATAGATCAGTATATACCAAATCTAGTACTCCATTGGAATGATTTTGTTTGCTCTGAAATGAAATTATTTTCTACTTTCCCATCTAACATTCCTTGCATATAGTGTTAGTAGGCTTCACTAACTTAGGTAGATCTCCGACTGCTTGTGTGGAGCTTATTTTGACAATGTTATCAAAATTCACATGACACAGCCTTCTATGCCATAACCAGCTTACATAAACTTGAGCAATCAAAAAAAATTTCACTACCAACATTTAAGTGAAAATATTACCTCTTGTCTTTGTACCTGAAGCAATCACATTTCTGGAGCTTCCCAGTATCCTGCACTTACCATATTTGAACTGAATATTGTAACCTTTATTAACCATCTATCCAACACTCAACAAATTGTGCTTCAAACCTTCAACATATAGGACATCATCAGTATTACATTTATCACCAAGAGAAATAGTGCCTTTGCCACAAATCACACTAGCATTGTTATCTCCAAATCTTACAACACCACCATCACATTTTTCCAAGCTTAGAAACTTTATTTTGTCACTAGTCATATGATGTGAGCATCCACTTTCAATCACCCACTCATCCTTCTCATCAATCTTGGTTGCAAGAGCTTTCTCAATATTCTGATTACTAGCTGATTCAGTGGACACCAAACCATATTACTTGATAGAAATGAATACCCATTCATCTTCATTTCCAGTTTATTTATCAAATTCATCATCAGTAACACCTTCTTCAACATAATAACATTTCTTTTGAAATCTATACTTATCAAGTTTATACTTAGAAACTCTTTCAAGATACCTTGATGCAAAATGACCTATCTTACTACAAGAGAAACATTTAATAGGGAATTTTCCTTTGTACTTACCTTGTCCTTTGGATTCTCTTTTCACAATTAGGGCTTCCAATTCTTCTAGCTCTCTTTCTTCATCTTCAATTAGTTTCATTTCATCTTCATACTTGAATGTCTTCCTAGATCCCTCTCCCAGATCATATCTTTGTTGGATTTTCTAGATACAGTAAGCTTGAATGTAGACTCTATCTTAGGAGAATATTCACAAAATTCACTCAACTCAAAGGCAACAAGTTTTCCAATCAGCCTGTCTCTTGTTACATTTGTTACTATCCTGAGATCTTCAATAGCATGAGATTTTGTTTTGTAAGAAGTGGGCACAGATCTAAGTATTTTAGCCACAATATCATCTTCATCCAAGATTCCACCGACACATCTAATGCTCATCACTAGTTCATTTACCTTTTACGTGAAAGAAAAAAAAAATCATCTACTCATCTTCATGTTCTCCCACTTGCCTTTCAAACATTGTAGCTTAGAAACTTTCACTAGTGCATCTCCTTCATAAAATGTTTCCAGCTTTTTCCATATCTCATGTGCAGTCTTCAAACCTATCACATTTTTCATCTCTGAATCTGTCAAAGCACTTAGCAATGCTTCTATAGCCCTGATAATAGTTTTTGCTTCTTTGATCTCATCAGCAATAGAGGGACCATTCTAAGGAATAGTATATGAATTCTTTGTAATCTTCCAGAAAGGATCAATAATGCACTTCAAATGACACTCCATTCTAACTTTCCATAGAGGTAGTTTGTACCATGGAATCTACAACTATCCTTCTTGTATGATGCCATATCGGATCACCTCAAGTTTTTAAAATTCTTCGGAGGAACTAGCTCTGATACCAATTGTTGGAAAAACAAGGATAAACAACTGAGAGGGGGTTGAATCAATTGCTATAGAAATTAAAATTATTCACTCTTAATCAACCTTTAAACTTAGATCTGATAATTAACAGTGAAATCATAAATCAACAACACATCAGAGACACATGAACACCAAGATTTTATATGTGGAAACCCTATTAGGGGAAAAACCATAGTGGATGTTAGTCCATAAGATTCCCTATTAGAAGTATAGTGAAAAATGAATAAGGACAGTACATGCATTCAGGCACACTACCTAGAGCTTACTTCTCAAAGGTAAGGCTCACTACCTTACATAAAATAATCATATTAAATCCATCTGATGAGGTTGAACTGAGAAATTAGCTTCTACAAAAGCTTGATGACAGTTTCGGTTAAGCACATAAACACTTCTTCACACTCTGCTCTAAAATTAAATGATCTGATCTTTATTCACATATTTTGCATTCATTCATTGAGAATATACCACACACACACTCACACTCTGAAATTAACAAACAATCAATTGTATATATCTGCTCTGCTACATGAATTTACATCAACAACTCTATCGGCCACAAATAAAGAACAAATTACAACTGTCAAACCCAATTCATGAATAAATCTCAATGCACACCAACCTAAGTCAGTCACATAGTAATGAAGACCTAAATCGACATCCTTTAACACACCAAAAAATAAAAGATTAATCCATAAGGTTCTGTAACACGCTACCACCAATATGTCAGCCAATAACATAAAAACTTTGAGGACACAAAGGAAATTCTTCGATCACGAGACATAGATCAATGCAGATGTACCATAAGGATAAATCATGATCTAGAAATATCAATGAACATCTCAGGAGCATACACAGCAACTCAATTCATCGGAATTGCATTTTCTTCTTCCAAAAACACTTGCTACAGTAACATAATAGTTGTAGGAACATAAAACTTCATAAATTTCTTCAATATTGATGTGCTCCATTGAAATTTCTAGACAAAATACTAGATAGGCTCAGCAATGAACCCTTTAATGCATGCCTTCTAACCACCAATGTACATAACTTTCCATCACTCTGACCTTCTAAGCTTCACAAACTTCCTGCAATATATTTATTACAATTTTCTCAATATCCTCGACATATACAACCTTCAATCCATTAATTCTAATAGTGTTGACATCAATGAAAACCACATATCTACAAAATAACCTCAGTATCCAACATGAGTTTCATCCCATTTCTTTTGATAGTTTTCAATTAAATGGTAAGAATTAACTCATAATTATTTATGAGAAGGAAATAATAGTTATTCTTCATGTAGTAAAATAATGGGGGTAGACACTTCAATGTTAAGATAGATCATGATAGCCTAAAATATTTTTTGAAACAAAAATTATCTTTTGAAGAGAAACAAAAATGGGCCAATAAGATGTTTGGATATGACTTTGAGATTGTATATAAGAAAGGGAAGGAAAATGTTTTGGTAGATACACTATCTAGGAAGGATAAGAAGGATAATTTTTTATTGTGTTCCATTTTAGTATTATAAGAAGATTGGGTAGCATAAGCCAAATCAAAGTGGAAAATTGATGTTGATATAGGTAATTTCAATCAATAATTATAGAGTCATCCATGTTGGAAGAATGAAGAAGAATCCCTTCGGTGTGTTTTCATTGATGCCAACATTGTTTGGTGATAGTTTTGTCCATCCAGTAAATAGTTCTTTCGATTACCCTAATTCGGTAATTTGGTCCAGAATTTCTCATGTTAGAAGTTTGGCATGTGTGGTTTTAATATCTTGATTAGGGCTATTAATTAAATCTATGGAAAAAATTTCAATGATTTTTCTTGAATAAGCTAAATGATAGAAGTTCAAAACATAGGCTCTATATAATCTTCTTGTCGACATGGATAAGTTGTGTACGCCTTTTGGATGGTTAAAGAAATCTTTCTTAGGTCCAATCTGACCTAATTTATATCTTGCATGTTTTGTTTTGGAGTTTGAAAGGATTTTTGGTTTGAGTTGGAAGGCTATTGACTATGTATACACTCAATTAGGCCGACTTAATTGATGTATTAGATGTAACAACATAAATATATGAAACATTTTTTTGTATTGAAAGATAGAGAAAACAAGATTGTGTGATGCGACAAGCAATAAGAAGTGATGTGTGACAATGTGATATTGTGTGAAGTTGTTGGTAGTTGTTGTGAACCTGTAAATTGGTGCAAGATTTATATTCTAGAACTTAATTGGAATTGAACCCAACACATAGAAGGTGTATTCATTAGTTCATTTTTTGGCAGTGACCCACACTCTCTTTTTGTAATCTTTTCAGGTTGCAATCCTTTCAAGGATAGTGTATCTTGGCAGTGTGCCCCTGTAATATCTTATGATTGGTTATAATATATTGTGAGCTAATCCTGATCATGTTTTTTCCCATTTTGATTTTCCATGTAAATCTCTGTGTTCATGTGTCATGTGGTGTTATGATTTCTTCCATGTTCTTGTTTACAGTTATAGTCAGATATGTTTTAATTATTGAATGGTTAATAGTTAAATGGTTAAATAGAACATTGATTCACCCCCCTCTCAGTATTCTAGGTGTTCAACAATTGGTATTAGAGCTTGGTTCCTTTGGAAAATTTTAACAACTTAAGGAAGATCTTGAGGTTTGAACACATGGCTAACAAAAGGTGTAATGTTCCTCCATAAGAGATCTTTGCAACTGAAGAACTCCATGTTGCTTTTGAAGATTTGGAAAAAAACTAAAAATGAGAAATAAACTCTGAGGGAGAACTTAAAAGAAGCAAATGAATACATCAGAAAACTAAGAGAGAAAATCAAGAAGTTCAAGGAAAGGAATAGATACATCAGTGACCAGTTGAAGAAAGAAAATGAAGACATCACCAGGCTAAAGGTACAAGTGGAAGTAAAGAAAAGAATTAAGGATTTTCAGAAATATAAAATTTAGCGTAAGGTTGATGAATTTACAAAGCTTGAACAAGAAACAGTAACTCTAAGGTCCGACCTAGAGAAAGAAAGGGTTGATGAGGACAAATTCAAAACAAGTTCTATAATTCTTGATGAGTTGATTTATTTTCAAAAACCCTCTAAGGATAAAGGTGGTATAGGATTTGAAGAAGGACAAAGCTCAAAATAAAATCAAACTCCTAACAAGGTTGAAAATCAAAGGAAGAATCAAGGCAATGGTACACAAATCAAGAATCAAAGAAGCAATACTAGAAGGATTCCCATTAGAAAACCTAATGCTCAAAGGTACCTATCTTTCAATGGTATTTTTTTATCATGTAATAAACTTGGTCATGGAGCAATAGAATGTAGAAGTAGAATGAATCAAAATGTTGGATTCTTTTCTAGACTATGTTTTTCTTGCAAAAAGTTTGGACATAGAGCTACTGAATGCAAAAGTCAGCTAATGATGAATAGATTCAATACTAGTAAAATGATTCAATCTTTTCAAGGATATTGCTACAAATGCTATGTACTTGTACATAAGGCTAACCGGTGTAGATCAAGGTTAAATACAAATTAGTTTGGCTAGAAAAAGTTGTGTGCTACACCTGCAATAAACCAAGACATATTTCACGATTTTGTAGAAGTAAGAATGTGAAGAAATGTAATTCGAAACAAAGGAATAAACCTATGAATAAAGTGGATCCTACCAAAGTTAAAAAGGAAATAGAGAAAATTTGGAAGAAAAAGGAAGAACCTGAGAATAAGGATGAATCAAATGCATATGTACCTATATTTTCTATAGATACTTCTTCTAAAAATAAAATCTGGTAATGGATTTAAGGGGAGAAATTATAGAGAAATATTATAAACCCCTAATATAAGAGGTGACAAGTAGTGAAACAAGGATATGTGATGAGGAATGTCATTATGAATTTGTTGAAAATGTTTCTAGTAGAAAATATGCAAATTTGGAGATTTGTAGAGAATTTTAGGGTTTACAGTGTATTCACAAAGTGTTTATCAACTTTTTTAGGGTGGAATGCATTAAATGTAAAATTAGGGTAGATCGGTAAGGTATAAAGTGAAAATTCAAGCTAAGAAAAATCACTTTTATGCATTTGGAGAGATTATAAGAGAGTTGAAGTGATTTGAAGGTGATTCAAAGCATCTGGCATCAAACCCTAGTTTTCATCGAAGATTGAAAAAGGTACTTACAACTATCTATACTCTATGGATTTTAATTATACGAAATTTTCATAAGCATAGACAAAAGAATTGAGGGAAAAATGGCCACTCCAACTATAGTTGAAGTTTCTATGAGGCCCTAACCGAAATTAATAAGGTTTTCATGGAAGGTTTACGAAATGGACCCCATGGGTGCATTTAAAAAAACTCCAAGTAGTATCCTACCCACTAAGGATACTAGAACCTACATTCATGGGAAACTAGAATAATTTGATCATCAAGAACTCACAAAAATATGGGAGAAGGAGCTAATTGGAGATAATTTCTCAGTGAAGGCAGAATATGAAAATCTTGTATGGAAGAAGCTAGATGTATAGAATTGGTTCCCATATTTTTGCAATGAAATGGATGCAAATTTTGTAAGGATGGAACTTAGAAGAGTGCAGGACATATTTGTATGGACAAGCATAGCTAGAGTAATTACCAAGGAAGTGATAAATGATGTGAATGGTCTTTGTGACACTAGACCTATACCAATGCTAAAGGCTATTAAAAATTATGTTGCTATGAAGCTAACTGGTGCCACATATAATGGGAGAGCATTGTAAACCAAACCCATTACAAACCCTATTGTGAGGTATGTTGCAATCATGGTAGGTTAGAAAATATACTTCACTAACAGAGGTAATTTGGTGTTTGCAACTATAATTTATGTTTCACATGACATGGTGGTTAATGGAAGGGACTATGATTTGTTTGAGTAATTTTGACAACAACTTATGGATAACTTAAGCTAGACTAAGACAAAGAAATATCCATTCAAGTTTGGTACATTGGTAGTCTGCTTGCTATTTTAATTTTTGAGGGAGCTACCTGGAAAGAAATATTCCAAGTATTAAGGTGTTGTCATTGATGTCAACTGGTTAACTAGTTTCTAGTTTTTTATTATTGTCATGAATGTTGGTTATTGGCTGCATATGTCAAGGATATTGATAAAATTATAATAAATGAAGGTTGTAGGTATTCAATGCTTGTTTTAGGTTTTTATTCAAGATTTTTTGCTATGATGGTGAGGATCTAAGGTATTGTTTATAGTCATTGTAAGATGTTACATCTAGATTTCTGGTTTCTGGATCATTGTACAATATGAGTTATGTTCACTAGTTGTGAACTATTCTTTTTTGTGTATCTAGTTGAGGTCCAAGAGAAATGTTGTTGCTCTAGATTTCTTCTTGTTCGAGTCTTATGACTTGCGATTCTTAGGATAAGTTGTTGAGGTCGTGTTAAAGTAAATTATTTTATTTGGAAGGGTTGGATCGTGCTAAGATTGTGTGTGCTTAATTGGTTTATGTTTATACACTAGTTTGGTTGACCTTATGTTTAACACTACTTACAAAGTGTATGGAAGTATGTTGGGACTCATTTGGGTCCTCATTAGATGTGTGTTTGGGTCACCCTCATTCTAATTCCATTGTAGAATGTCTTGGAGTCAACCTAATTTAAATTTATAAATGCAAGTGGTATGTGGCCAACTTTGGATGCATTTCAAAGTTGAAGATGATATAAATACAAGTTGAGATGTTTGTGAATAATTAATTCAAGAAAGATAGATACAAAAAATTATGTATGTGATGTGACTATGAGTATATTAGTGTGAAATCTAATTGTGAGGTTCTGGAAGCATTGAGCTGAAGGTGTACTTTATCATTCAAGCATGTTTGGAAGTGTGTGAGTGAATTATGGTGGAAATATCTATTGCATTAAGAGTTTTTTCTCTCTATAACAAATATCTTCTATCTTATTTTTAATTTTGTGGTAGTGATCCCTCTAGGTGGTTAACACTTGTTGGATAGTGAGTCCTGATATGAGCAGTAAGTCCTATTTTAGCAGTGAGCCTTCTCTGGTAGTGAGCCTTTGTATTTGGTTTTCATATTATCTATATTGTGAGATAAACCTCATCGTCATTTTTCCTTATTAGTTTTCCAAGTAAATCTTGTGTTATTGTGTATGTTATGTTTTTTAATTTTTTCTTTTGCACTTAATGATTAATCACACTAGAAGAGTAAAGGATTTGTGAATGATAATTGATGTAATATCTAGTGGAAGTTTTTAAAGGTTAAAATTTGTTACAATTGATTCATCCCCCCTCCCATTTGTCTTGTTCAACAATTGGTATCAAAGCTTGGTTCCTTGGAGAAGAGATTAACTACTTAAGGAAGGTCTGAGATGGTGAGCAAGATCACTATTGAGTGTCTTAGGTTTAATGGGACTTACTATGACCTCTGGAAGATAAATATGGAAGGATATCTGGAGTACTGTGGATATGATGTGGAGAATTCTTACAAGACTACTTACACTTCTCCTAAAAATGGTCTAACTATAGTTGATGAGATCAAAGCACATGAAGCAAACAACAAAATGAAGTTTATTTTGAAGAATAGTCTTTAACATTCTGATTTAATTAAATTTAAAAATCTGAAGACTGCTAAATAGGTCTAGGATGAATTAGAAAAGATGCATGAAGGTGATGAAAGGGTGAAAGAAGAAAATTTGCAAAATTTGGAAGCACAATTTAAGCTCCTGTAGATGTGTGAAGATGAGAACATTAAATCCTATGTACAGAGAGTGGATGAGTTGGTAGGTGGAATGTGAGGACTTGGTGCTACAATGGATGAATATAGGATTATGAAGAAGATTCTCAAAACTATCCCTAATGCATACAGTGAAAAGTTATCTGCTATTGAGGAATATATAGATTATAAGACATATACTAATGATAAGTTGTTAGGTACTCTAACATCTTATGAAATGAGAAATCCTAGCTTGAGGAATGGATCGAAGAAAAAAAAAAATTTCAAGGCTACAAGAGCTAAAGATCTGGATGAAGAGAACTTTGATGATGCAGAACCTAACTTTGTAAGAAGAATGAAAAAGGGCTCTAGTAAGTATGAAGGTAAGTTACCTTTTAAATGCTTTAGTTGTGAAGCAATTGGTCATGTAACATAGACTCAAAATCTGGAATAAGGATCTTTGCAACTAGAATAAACGATGTTAATCCTAATCTAAATCAATATTAGTCTAAATCAAACAACAAAGAATGAATAAGAAAACATAAAATAACTAAACAAACTAATTGGAAAGCTCTCACTAAATATGTGTTCACTCCTTCGAATTATCTTGATTGCTCTTCTCCATTTTTTTGTTTTAGTATTCTTTCCCTCAGATTTATGTGTTTGATGCAAGCATAACTTCGTCGAATGTCTAAGCAAAATATCAAAGATAAGTTTCTTCTCAAAAGTGTATGATTTTGGGAGGAATACTGATAATGATAGGTCATTTTATAGATTTCGGGTTTTCAAATGATTGAATCATATTGAAAGAGAGATCAAAAGATGATATTGATGAATGTCATGCAATGTGAGTTCTATCTCAGATAGAACGTGAGTTAGAACACGAGTCAGAAAATACTGAAGAATAAAGACTAAGTTAGAACGTGAGTTTTGTCTTGTGTCAAGACTGCTTGAAAATAGAAAGAACAAGAGTTCAAGATCTTAATATTTAGTTAAGAGTCTTTGAAAATAGAAGAAATAGACTTTGTATGTCAAAGAAAAAGTTAGAACTCAAAGAATAATTCATTCGAATGCAAACATGAGTTAGAACTAGTTAATCGACTAGTTGTGACAGAGAGTCTTCTCGCAAAGATAATCAGGTGTTGAATCCAGAGATAACTGGAGAACTAAAAATAGATCTCGAGTCAGAAGGTGAGTAAATGATCAGTCAACTGATTGATAGAAGAATGTGACATAAATAATTTAAATATGAATTAAATGTTAATTTAATTCAACATTCAAAAATAAGAGACTTAATTAAATAAATAAAGATATTTATTTAATTTGACTATTGTAAAGGTGGAATAAATTGAATAATTAAATTATACATATTTAATTATAGATAAAGGGGGTTAAATGAATAATTAAATAGAGATATTTAGCTATAGTTGAAATACGATAAAGGGGGAATTAAATAATAAATATTTAATTAAGAAAGAAGAATTAATTAGTTAGCGACATAGTTAAATAATTATGACTTATTTAATTAATCAAGTTGAATAAAGGGTGATAATGAATTAATTAAAAAGGGGTATTCAATTAATAGAGGAAATATGTGTTAGAATAGGTAATTAAATAATTAACATTATTTAATCAAGACCATGGATGATAGAAAATTATGTTGAATGTGTACTCGGAGGCCTAGACCAATTTTCGGTGTCTACAATTTTCCCCTCTTTGATACAATGTTGTTACGGCGTTGTGTCAAAGAAAATATGCCTCGATCATGCCCCAACATGAAACAAGCTAAGGTATGCCCCCTCGAGAAAATTGACAATTTTTTGAAAGTTTCAAAAAAATCAGGAAATGTTCCTGATAAGTCAATTTGACAGTTAAAAATGCTATGGAGTTGATGGAATTGAATTTGGAGATGATACAGAAGAGTACGGGTCATTTGAAGTTGAAAGGTTAAGTGGCCAATAGACAAGCACAGAAGAAATGCGACCCAAACCCTAGCTATAAATAGGAATTAGGTTGAAATCTAATTCATTTGCACCCAAAAGAGTTTGGAAAACTGAGAATTTGCTCTGACTAGCAGTTGAAAATGGTACCCATTCCCTATGCTACGCATCGAGGATATTGGATCCGAACCTTCAGGTAGCCAGCTGATGCAGGACCACCGGTATGTACCCAAAAATGAACACTTGAAAATTATTTTTGCACATAGTTCTAGGCCTTTAAAATTTGATTATCATATACGGTCCTTTGTGAATGATGCATGTGCTAAAACACGCCTAGGCTAGATTTAGGCATTTTAGGTAATAAATGCATTTGCATTATAATACACCACATTTTCATTAGGAATAAATGCATGTAGCTCAATGAACCGCATGTGCATTAGTGAAATGCATATGTAGCAAGTAGACAGGATACGAAAATGCACCACATTTGTTGTAAGTAGAAATGGATTGGGAAATGTGCAACACATATGAAATATGCAATGCAAATTCTTTTTCATGCAACTCATTTGTATGAATGCACCACATCTATTAAAGTGAGCCGCATTTCGCTAATAAAATTTTCAGAAAATATTTACTAAAAGAAACTTGCAAATTTGTTGACATCATGATTGAAATGTAGGTTGTATTAGATCCTATATATACGCGGGAGACACATCCTGACACATTCGATCTGAGAGATTATTTGAGTAGTGTAGAGATATGACTCTTGTGGAGACTTGGTCTACATCACTATCTTTGGATGTCCACTATTCAGGCGAATAGGGGGATGCTCACGACATTGTGCGAGCGATGGCACTCTGAGACATCTTCATTTCATTTTCCAACTGGGGAGGCAACTGTCACATTGGAGGATGTGTACAGGATACTTAGATTGTTGATTAGAGGAGAGTAGGTGATGTACGATACCCAACATGGATAGACCAAGCTAGCGATATTTTATCAGGTAGACGATATCAATAGGCTCAGCATTAAGCATTATGAGATCATATGGCCGGTGTTGGTGGATAGATACAATAGGATTGATTACATATTATGTACACTAATAGGGGGGATAGTTCTACCAGATCAACGGGGACATGATTTTTTGGTTGGATGGGGTGAGATGTTGGTTGGTATGCTAGAGAGAGAGACCATGTATGCTTGGGGTCCATTTCTATTAGGGATTTTATATTTCCACTCACACGATATTGCATACAGAGACGTACAGTCGCTGAGTTGTGGGACCACTCTGTTGATGGTTTGGGCATGGGAGAGGATAGCTATTTTTCATCCTCCGATGACTGTAGAGCGATGGGAGAGATCTCCATATGTGTTCCGGTACAAGGGACACATCACTCAGAGCCATGTGGGAGACACTGGATATTGGAGACATGCACTTGACATTCTAGATTAGTTCACATGGAGACCATACATGGATTGTGAGGAGTGGTTCGATGAGGATAGACATTTTCCATTTTGTAGATAGACACAGTACCTTATTGGTAGGACTATTTTGAGTGTGCACATCATAGAGCGACATTTGCCAGATAGAGTGTTGAGATAGTTTGGCAAGGTTCAGGATGAGCCTCGGAGTAGAGCATATTTTGCTCATTCTTCTAGAGAGGTTCCATATTAGGGGCCCATGATTCCTGTTGCTACTGGAGAGGTAGAGATATAGGCCTTACAACTAGTACACTGGGGATGGAGAGATGGATCTATAGACCCAGGGACTACAACTTCATATGACACATGGTGGGTAGAGCATTGTCTTGTTCCTTACACAGATCTGGATTAGTCGACACCTGTTGAGAGATGAGGCATAGGACTTAGAGGACGGCGGAGAGGTGGAGGTGCCAAAGTTGGTAGAGTTGGAGGGAGGGGTGATGATGGCATAGGCAGTAGGTGAGGATGGAGAGGACAAAGAGGAGGTCAGGTAGGTGGAATTTCACCTATCTGAGATGCAGTGGTAGAGGATGTATCGATGTTGAAAATTGGAGGTGGAGCTGATGTATAGGGTGGAGATGAGCATGTTGTCGAGCAAGCAGTTGTAGAGGAGTGAGCCAACATGGATATTGGAGGAGAGGATGCCGCACAGGATGTGGATATGGATATGCATATAGACCCTCTAGGTGTTCTGGCAGGATATGGGGAGGATGATGTTGAGGAGGCACCTATGGAGGAGCAGGAGAGAGAGATAAGAGATCGGATTGTGGAGGGGAGATGGGAGGATGATGCCCCTAGGGATGGTGATAGGGAGGCTTTGGAGGAGAGACTCAGACTAATGAAAAAATAGTTTGATGCCATGATGATAGAGAGAGACAGTGCTCATGCAGAGTTGGATTCTATGTGGATAGATAGAGATAGTGCCCATACAGAGAGATAATGCACTCATGGAGAGGGATTAGGCCATAGCTCAGAGATAGGAGATAGAGAAGCAGTTCACAGAGGTTAGATGCCTTTTCAATGGGTCTTCATCTGATGGCATGGTACGGGAGTTAGTCAAATCAGTTGAGAGAGCTACCTATTATAGGGATTTATATGAGGCAGTGGTGCCATCAGAGAGATGAGCTCCTAGCTTCTCAAAGGTTTGCAGTCAGAGATCATAGGGCAGGAGTCACACCAGGACACAAAGTAATGAGGGTGTGGTAGGACCACCAAGGGCAGGTCCATCTGAGAGGCCTTCCACCTCATAGAGAGTACCTTTGAGGATTTTCCCACCACCTTCACCATGTGACAGTAGTGGCAGTGGGACATGATGATATTGTTACATATGTAGACACTGTATTTTGATTAGAGAGCCTGCGAGCTCAATTTTATTTATGGATACACTCAGACATTGTACTATGACACATTATTTTGAGCGATATATACATGATTTTGGTGGCTTCTATATGATATGCAGTTCTATTTTATGGATGATGCATTATTTCTACATGATTATGTTTCCTAGATGATGTATATACATGTGTTATGAATGAATGTTTCTACACGTATGAGTTATGCATTTTATGATGTTATGGATGTCTTAATTTACTTATGATAATGGATGTAATGCTCTATATGATGCTTATTTATATGTGATGGTGATATGTACATGCAATGTTTAAATTATGTATCTTATGATGATGAAATACCTATTATGTCATGATTTCAAATGTATGTAATGAAGATGTTAATGTTACTATCTATATGTTTGAAACGCAATGCAGCTATGTGAAATATTATAGAATGTATACAAATGCAGATGTTTTAATGTTTTTGTTGTGTCACAAGACTTTATCATTATGTCAAAGAAGAGAAATGTTAGCATGAATGAATTCAAAATGTTACTAGGAAATAATTAAGGTTGATTGATTGAGAAAACATATAATCTTCGATATATTGCCAAATATGCTATGCTTGCTTGTTTATCATCATGGGGCGGGACATGACACAAATGGATAGTATACACTATGATATGAGATAGACCATAGAGTACAAAGTCATCCATCTATGAAAAATAGACAGTCATAGACAAGGAGTGTCTTAACTCATACTAAGGACAAAATTTCCCCAGTCATTTTGTCGAGACAAACCACAGACAATAGACAAATAAAAGACAGGTCATGAGATGTCATTGCTCCTCTAAATCCTTGATAGGACATCCTTGAGGAAACTAGTAACACAACTCAAAAACCAATGTTAAAAATATAGTTGACAGACAACAGCCAAAGAAAAAGAGTCCTGAGACATCCTTCAAGGGACATCCTTGAGAAAGCTAGTAACTGGACTTAATTCACAAATCAATAAAAAGATAAAACAAAATAAGATATAAAGTCATAAAGCCAAATAAAAGTATTCACCAAAAATTGATCTTGTGGGATTATTTGATTGTTTGATGTTGAAATAGCATAATGTGAGGGATGACACATACCGCATAAGAGGTTGAGTCTGGTTTTGACTTGGTGACTTTTGTATAAGGCATGACAAAGCCTAGTTGCAGAAAAGACACGTGCTGTATAAGACGTTGGAGCTTGATGATGTTGATGTGACAAGCTACATGAGACTATGACAATTTGACAATGTCTGCTAACAAGAAAGACATATCTTGCTTAAGACATAAGTTGATCATTCTGACAATGTGATTGACATTGACTTGCTGACTTTGGGATGTTTTTCCTTCTTGATGCATGACTTTTTTTGATTCCTTGACTGATAAAGAGTGTGTGTGTGTGTATTGAAAGTGTATGACTTGAGATGATACCCTAAAATATTGACCTAAGCTGATGATATGCAATGTGTGTGATAGTGAAAATGAATAAACCCTATTGGACTGACCTAGTGTGGTCTTGGGAGCTCATCAATTGATTAGCCTTGCCTACATTGTACACACATAGACCTCATAGTTAGACATGACCAATGACTTTGAATGTACAAAGAGTCATGATTTAAATGTATGTGATACATGACAAACCTAGACTGACTGACCTAATGCCTTGGGGGCACATCGATTGATGGCCTTTCCTACATACCAGTCACAGAGGCAATGTAGTTCAACTATGACTAACTAAACATGACTGACTTAACTTTATATTTGGTATTTTCTAACATGTTTTTATTTTTTTTGGATTTTTGAAGTTTTCTAATTTTTTTAGGATTTTTCAAGACATTTTTGATGGTGTGACGTTATGTATAAGGTGTCAGGGCACAAAACTAGGATTTTCCCCTAGTCATGAATAAGATTTGCAAGATGGAGTGGGGAATGTGATGGAATGGGCATTAGATGTCAATCATTCCAAGAAATGGATAAGACAACCATTTATTATGATGGATGATGAAAAAGTATGATTGGAATGATGGTAGACAAAAGAGCAAGCTTGACTACACATGGCGCTTATTTGCCAGGTTTTCACCATGGTACTTATCCATAGCACCACTGAAGCAGTTTTCACTTATTGGATGAATTTATTTCTCTTTACTTTTTTTGATTTTCTCAAAAAAAATTGGTGTTACAAAGACACCTGTTTGCCAGGTTTTCATCAAGGTAACCATTTTTTTGTTTTTTTCCATTTTTTTTGTATTTTCTAGATTAAGACACGGAATCTTAGAAGTTACACATATAATATTTTTAAATGCAGGCTATTGATAATGAAAAAAGTGGCTCTCCTTCAAGAGTAGAGATTTGGTACGCTCATGATCCAAAAGCTTCCATGACAATATAAGGCCCTAACTAGTTAGGTTCAAACTTACCTATTTTTTCTCATTCAACTTAATTCTTAGGATTCTCCATTAAAACCAAGTCACCAATGTCAAAGTGTCTATTTAGAACTTTACTATTGTAGCTATGATGAAGATGATTTTGATATGCTTGCAAATTGTCTAGTACCTTTTGTCTTCATTCATCCAGTAATTCTAGCTCTTGTAACCTAGATACATGATATTTTTCATCGTCAATGTGACCCTTCAAGGATACCCTCAGGGAAGTTATTTCAACGTCAATAGGTAAGATAGCTTCATATCCGAATACTAGGGAATATGGAGTGGCACCAGTGGGAGTATGGATGCTTGTGCGGTAAGCCCATAAGGCAAGATTCAACTGTAGGTGCCAGTCATGACCAGTGTCATTGATAGTCTTCTTCAAGATTCTAACAATGGTTTTATTAGATGCCTCAACTTGGCCATTACCTTGTGGGTAATATGGGGTAGAGAAATGATGTTTTATATTGAACACTTCACATAAATGGCCTACTTCTTGGTTCTTTAATGGGTAGCCATTGTTTGTGATTATGGATTAGGGTACACCATACCAACAAATGATATAGTTTAGGATAAACCTGGATATTTGCGTGTCGGTGATGTAGGTCATGGGAATAGCTTCAATCCAGTTGGTGAAGTATTTGGTGGTGGTTATGATGAATTTATGGTCGTTGGATGATAGAGGGTGTATCTTAGCTATGAGGTCAAGTCCCCATTGGGCAAAGGGCCATGGTGATGTAATCAGACAAAGCTCCTGTGCTAGTGCTCTTATCAAATCTCCATGTATTTGACATTGTCTACATTTATTTACAAAGATATATGAGTCTTTCTCCATTGTAGGCCAATAATAACCTAGTCTCATAATCTTATGGGCTAAAGTAGGACCACTCGAATGGGATCCGCATATACCCTCGTGCACCGCTCACAAAGTTTTTTGTGCTTCCTTAGCATTGAGACATCTCATTAGGGCATTATCTAAGGTACCTCTATATAGGGTTTCTCTGATGATGGTGTACTTAGTTGACTTACGGATGAAGGTTCAACATTCGTTATTTGATAGGTCTAGAGGTACCAATGGGAAGTGTAAATTTTGGTCAGTGAGATAGTTGAATATGTATTTATACCAATGGGAAGTAGGACCAACAATTGTACACACCATCACAGGTTCAAGGACATCATAGGTGGGGACCAGCAGCTGTTCAACTAAAAACTCAAACTTAGGCATGTTACTCGGAATATCCAACAAGGAACCCACAGTTTCCATAGCATCTGCAACCCTATTCTGAATACATGGTATTTGTTGAAAGGTAATTTCATTGAAGTACTGCTTGAAACTATCAACCATACGCTTGTAAGGGACAAGCTTCTCATCCTTAGTCTCATAATCATCATTTACTTGCCGGATTACTAGCTGAGAATCACCAAAAACATGTACTCTTAATCTTCCACTGAGCTGCCATTTTTAATCTTGTCACTAAGGCTTCATACTTTAATATGTTGGTGCAAGGGAAAGAAATCCTAAATGATTTAGGAATGGTATCACCTTGAGGTGTAGCAAATAGGATACCTGCTCCTGAACCACAATTTGTATGTGACCCATCAAAGTATAATTTCCATTCGGTTTTAATGTCAATGTTGAAGAGAAATTCATCAGGAAAATTTGCCACTAAAGGACGTTCTGCCTTAATAGGTGCATCAGCTAACTCATCTGCAATCACCTGCCCTTTTATAGCCTTCCTCTCCACATACTGGATGTCATACTTACTAAGTATCATAACCCATTTAGCCAATTGACCTGTTAATGCTGCCTTACTTAGGAGGTATTTAAGAGGATCAATCTTTGCAACCAACATTGTTTAGCGATTGAGCATATAGTGCCAAAGTTTTTGGGTAGCAAAGACTACTGCAAGATAGGCACATTCTATTTTGCAGTAATTCAATTCATACCCCACTAAGTTACGACTGATGTAATAGACTGCTCTTTCATGACCTTGATCATCATTTTATGCAAGAAGAGCCCCTAATGCCGACTGACTTGCTGAAATGTATAATATCAACGGTTTCCCATCTGTAGGTGGCATTAAGACTGGTGGAGTGAGAAAATAGTCCTTGATTTGTTGGAAAGCATCCTAAAATTTAGGTGTCCAAAAAATGGTACTCTTTTCTTGAGTAAATGTTGAAATGGGTGTATTTTATCTGCCAGTTGTACTATGAAACACTTGATGGACTGTAATCTTCCCTATAGTGTTCAGAGTTGAACAATGGTGACTGGAGGAGGCATTTCTATGATAGATCTTACCTTCTTTGGATATACTTCAATGCCTCTTCTGGAGATGATATAACCTAGAAGTTTCCCTGATTTCACTCCAAGGACACATTTCTTCGAATTCAACCTGGCATTGTAATTCTCTAGCCTCTAGAATATCTTGTCTAGAACCTTCAAATGATCTCCCTATGTTTCTGATTTAGCTATAATGTCATCTACATAATCTTCCATGATAGTATGTATAAAGTCATGGAAAATCATAGTCATTGCCCATTGATAGGTAGCTCCTACGTTCTTAAGGCCAAAAGGCATAATATTCCAATAGTATGTGCCCCATGGACACATGAAATTTGTCTTGTGTTGGTCTTCAACTGCTATTTTGATTTGGTTATATCTAGAGAAACCATCCATGAGGGATAGCATCTCGTATCCTACTGTAAGATCTACTATCATGTCGATATTCGGCAAAGGGAAGTCATCCTTAGGACATGCCTTGTTGATGTCTCTAAATTCTATGCAAATGCGAATGCCCCTAGTTGGTTTAGTCACTAGCACAAGATTTGATATCCAATCTACATAGTCTATCATCCTTATGAATCCTACATCCATGAGTTTCTTAAGTTTTTCCTTGACCAATAAAGCAATTTGCGGATGCATTTTCCTTAACTTTTGTTTGACTGGCTTAATACTTGGTTGTATTGGTAAATGGTGCAATATTAGGTCTGGATCCCATCGAGGCATGTCAGTATATGACCATGCAAAGTTTATCTCTCTTTTTGAAGAAGTCCTTAAATTCAGGTTTTTCTATCTTTGTTAAAGAAGCTGAAAAATATACCATCTGAAGATTCTCTTTTGTACCTATGTTGACTTCAATAGACTCTTCTACTAGCATCAGTGACTTTTCCTATTCAACAGGGAGAATATTTAAACCTCTATCCTTGGGTGCCTCTAAGAGGTTTTTTCCCTCGGATACTTCCTTTATTTTGACTGTTTCTTCATCCAAAGGCACCTTTCGGTTTTCACCTAGGGACTCATCATTTTTCTTTTTATTCTCATTTTTGCGACTAGAGGTGTAAATAGACTCCCCAAAATATGCTTCATTGTTCTCGAATGTCTCTATGATGTGTGTACCTTGTCGATCCCAATCGATAAGTTTGGGATATATAAGGGTCATGTCATCATCGGAGTTATCAAAGGTGGAAGCTGACAAGGTGAGTATAGAATGGTTGACATGGTCACAAAAGTTTTGGACTAACTCCTTCTTGTTCTTCTTCCTAGGGGTAGGTGAACTCTAATGTGGGACTATTGCAAAGGCTGAATCATCCGAAGATGGTTTTTTAGGTGCCCAAGATGCATGATTAGGGGTTTCCCAATAATAGTTCTTTTGCCATTCTTCTTTGGACAAGTGTTTCCTATGATGGGGACTAGATGGTTTTGGTACTGGTTTTATCTTTAGGTCCAATTCTCCAAATAGAGCATCTATGTTCATGGTACTGGTAGAGGAAAGGGAATCCCATTCACAATCACTTAAGTCAGGGGATTCATCGTAAAGTGAGGGAAGTGGTTCATGAGATATCTCGATGTCTACACAAGCACTCACTCTTGAAATGGTGGCAAAGTACTAGGAAACCCAATTCTAAGCGGTTGAAACCCTAGCCCTAGGTATTTTGGTCATGGTGAGATAGTGATCGGTTTCGTCCTTCCATTTTGATGAAGTCCTAACCCACTGTGCCCGTCATAGCCTTCATTTTGCATTATCTTAAAGCCTTTTCCATATTGGTCATTAGCTATATGAATAGACGGGGAGGGGTATGCATTGTCTTCTTAATACAACTAGGAGTTAATATCATCTTGATCCATAATTTCTTCACTTAACTCTCCCCATTTGGTCAAAGTCATTGTGGGGGAACATGAAATGTGACTACTGACTGTCTTCTATCTATCATGGGTAGGCCATATGCCTTAGGTGGAACCAGTTGACTAACATAGTATGATGCCTTTATGTAATATTCTCCACAACCCTTGTCTTGGATCTCAACCTTAGGATTGGATGATGGTGGTTTGAATGAAATGGACTTAGTAAGATGTGATGGGTCAACATATAGGGATAAAGTGGATGATGAAGCTTCTTGGTTAACTGGTACCTATCATTATACAATACTGAAAAGGATTTAGATCACCATCAATCATGATCTTGGTGCCATTATACGGGAACTTAAGCCATTGGTGATATGTTGAAGGTACAACTTTCATTGCATGTATCCAAGGTCTACCTAATAATAAGTTGTACGGAAGGGTGAGATCCAAGACTTGGAAGCTGGTGTTCATGATTGTTGGGCCAATTCTGATAGGGAGTGTGACAACTCCCTTGGATGATCTTTCCTCATCATCGTAAGCCTTGATGACTATAGTCTTAGAGGTGTCTACACAATCTTTTGAGAATCCTAATGCCTTAAACCAATTTTAGGGTACACAAGTTCAAACCTGCTCCTTCGTCTACCAAGACTCATCTGACTTTGGTTTGATGGACTAGGACTTCAAGGTGTAAGGGGTCATTATGATCAGACTTTTTAGTTGAGTAGTCTTGTTGGGAAAATGTGGCATGATGCGAGTTGGTTAAATATCCCACCATTTCTTCGAAATGATTGACATCTAAGTCTATAGGAATAGTCATATTCTATAAAGATTTGTCAAGAATGGCTCAATGCTCAGGTGATAAAGTCAACAATTCCAAGATGGATATATGTGTGGGGGTTTTTCTCAATTGATCAAGGAGATTGTACTTAGAATTGGAAGATTGTGTATGTGGCTCAGGAGAAGAAGGTCTTGGAATAGTTATCTTTGTTTTGTGTGAGTTTACAACACATTCTGGATGCTTCCTAATGATGATGGTATCGACATGTTCATTTGCAGCTCGGAGGCTATATATGGTCTTTCCTTTTCCATAGTCATACTTGGTGTTTGCGTAATTGGCTGACAGAGAATTCTTGGTTTCCGAACTAGAGGCTTTTCCTTTTGTGTGGTCATGTAATGGGTTCGTGAAGACCTTATGATCACTGTTCTTGGTATTTTTCTGCCCATCGACCTCTGTGGTTCCGTTTTCAACAAAGTCTTGTATAATGTTCTTCAATTGGTGACATTGTTGTAGGTTGTGTCCTTTCATTCGATGATAGTCACAAAAAGCGTTATCGTCCCACCATGAAGGTTTGAACTATCTAGGATCATACTCTCTTGGTTCCAAAGGTTTGATGAGATTATATTTAATCAACTCTTTGAAAATTGTCTCAATTGGTTGTCCTAAAGGAGTAATTCATGTGTCAGAAATCTTCTTTGAGGTCATTGTTGCTATGAATTTTGGACATAATTGGCTATTTGATCTAGACTATTCGTCATGTCTTGATTGGAGTTGTAACCTATAAGTGTGATAATTGGTCTCGTATGTATGTTTTTAGCATCAACAATTCCATCATTTGTAACATTTTTGTTTCTAGGCCAGAATTTATTCGTATCATTGGGTGAGTTTTGATGTTGAACCACTGGATTTCTACCTTGTACCTTAATTTCTCCTTTGCCTATAAGGCCTTTTTCAAGGATGATTCCCTTTTGTACCAAGTCTAGGAATGAAGTACAACAGTGTACCCATAAGTCACTTCTTAGTTTTGGAGTGATGTTTTCTAAGAATATCGTGACCTTTTTCTTTTCTTGTATTTCAACTAGACATCTGCTAGCTAGACTTCTCCATCTCTGGAAGAAAGTGGTGAAAGTTTCACCATCTTCTTATGTTGTGTGGCACAGGGTTGCTATTGTTACTTCATTGTCTATGTTAATTGACAAAATTCTCAGCTAATTCACCCTAGGATCGTATACCATATGGTAATTTAGAAAACCATTCCAGTCCTATCTCGTAAGGGTTCACGGAAATAGTCTCATCAAGTATGTGGGGTCATACATTATGTCAATGAATACCATTGAGAATTCCCTAATGTGTTCCAAAGGATTCTTTCTCCCATTATACTTAGGAAAAATCAGTATAATGTATCCATGGGGAAAGGTGTCATATAAAGCGCTTTGTCAAATGGACATGGACATAGGTCTTGCATTGAGATAGTTCATTTTCCTGACATATACATGTTGTCCATCTTTTATTGAAGAGTTTGCATTTGGTTTTGGAGGACATCTACTTGTGTCAAGGAAATGGTGTTTGCATTGTTTAGATCAATGTAGGTGTTCTGAAATGCCATGTTCTGTGATGGGTTGTGATTTGGTGAGGGAATATATCTTGTTAGAATGTTCTGATTTGGTATAGGAATATTCCCTCTCTGAATGTTCTGATTTGGTATGGGAATATTTCCTGTCTGAATGTTATGATATGGTATAGGAATACTTCCTATCTAAATGGTCTGATTTGGTATAGGAATATTGCCTGTCTGAATGGTCTGATGTGGTATAGGAATATTGCCTGTCTGAATGGTCTGAATTGGTATAGGAATATTCCTACCAACTTTGGATCTCTTACCAATTGTGTTGGTGCCAAAGGGGTTGGAGGATGTTTCCCCCGCAATAAATTGTAAACCTTGTGTTATGTTGAAAGGGGTTGTGTTTATAATTGACGATGTTTGAGTTGGTATGCTAGTTGGAATTGCTGCAGTAATTTGGGGAATAGAAACACTTGACGTCGCAGTTTGCGTTGGTTGAGTAGACTATGTTTTCAAAGTATGAATATCAAATCCTAGTGGTAGTGTGGCACCTTCTACTAGCAACTTGGCTAGATATCATTGGGGATCATTTGCCAAACACTCATCCATAAAGGATGCAAACTCAGGATCTTGTACAGCGGCGTCTATGTCTTCTATATACATTCGTCCATGTGTGTCTCTAGTGACGTGTTTTTCCAACAAATGTTTGTGTGGTCTCTCACTTCCTGATGATTGATTTCCAAATGGATTGATGAATTTTTTGAGGTCTGGCATTGTTTTATGTTTCTTTTGAGACCTTGTTTCGACCATAAAAAGTTACCCAAACTGAGGTAATGTAGACTATGTCTAAAAACTGATATGACCTATGTCTATGTTTTTTGGATTTTTTTTTGACAATAAATGATGTTGCTAAAGTGATTTCTAAAATGACATATACTAAGATGATGTATGGTAGGATGGACAATATGCAAAATTTGGAGTAGACTTTGACGGTAAATGACTCTAAAATGGGTATAACCTACCACCTATGGAATAAATGCATGCAATGATTTTTGTTTGACCAAGGAATCTGATTGTAGAACAAGGACAGTTGACAAGTTGAATTTTCCCAAACTAGACTGTTGAGCTAAAAAGACTCACTAAATAGGACCAAAGTGACTAGGTTCAATGATGAGGACAAATCAGAACATGAACATATCCAATGACACGAAAAGTTGTTCTATTCGACTATATGCAATTTTCTAGGAAGTATCTATATGCATGCAACTTAGGATGACTTATGACTAAGACATATATGACACCTAATAATGCAAGGTTTTGAGAAAAAAATCTCTATTTTTTATCCAAAGTTGATCTTTAGAACATATTGTGAAAATGACAGTGATGTTTCAGACTTAGTTTGTAGTTTTCAAAGCTTTTTTGTTGACAGTCAAATGTGGTTCACCTAATAGTTGCGGTTCAAATTTTGATAGATGCGGTTTACAATTGTGCATGCAATGCTCTGACTAAAACCTCATTTTAGACATTGACAAATTTTTGGACTTTTGACAGATGTAGTTTTCTTTATGACATATGCGGTTTGCAATACACATGCAGTTTTCTGACAGATGCATTTTTTCGTATGACAACTGCGGTTTTGAAATATGCATGTGGTTTTAAATATGGACTCTATAAACCTAAATTTTTTGATAGACACTTGTAGCTTGAAATTTGATAGATGCAGCTTGCATGTACACATGCGACTCAAATTTTGACAGTTGCGGCTCGTAATATCCAGACAATGAAAAATGAATTTTCTGATAGATACATGCGGATTTTCCCCTAACAAATGTGACTCGCTAAGACAGATGCGGCGTTAAAACTGACAGTTGTGACTCACTTTTTGACAGTTGAAGTTTTTTGAAAGTTGTTTTGACTGACTCCTTTTGTTGATCAATATTTTTGATGAATAGAAAAAAAAAAAAAACACAACAATCAATGTATTTTCAGTTTGTGATGATCGAACTGTTAAGACCCAAAAACATTTACAACCTAGGCTTTTTGGACAATACTTGTTGAGTTGTTAGTTGGATTTCTCCAACTATGCATATTTATGGTGGATGACTAGTAGTTTGACCCCACTGGCTCCTCTCCATGACACTCACTTATACGAGGCAGCCAAGCTACTATACCCATGAAACTCCCATGGCATACATCTCATCTCCACACATAAACTATAAGAATGTAAGATGGCTTCACAAGGCCGACCTTATTGCACCAACAAGTAGGTAGGATTTTGATAAATCTACAACAAGGTGTTTAATAAGGGCATTCGATTCATGGGGCACTATTCAACTTTGGCGAGAGTCCATTTGTGTCCATCTCATCGAAATAGTGAGCATGATTTCTGGGCTTTCTCCAAAAATCCATTTTTATATACTGGGTGGAAGTCGCTTGGCTTTAGTGTGTTACTGGTCTGAGTCATCTTGGGGTGAGTACTTTTTCCCACCAAGACACGCCCAAGTTCTAGTTCCAGTAACCATTTCTCTTACACCCAGGATCGCATGAATGTGCAAGGGGAGAGGATACTCTGATATACTAAATAGTGAAGGGTTACAAAAATGTGCTTTCACACCAATCAAAGCAAACACTGATTCCTTTTATTCCAAATGACAGTTATCTATCTACCATATAGAAAGCTTGCTAAATAAATAAAGACAAAGGCATTAGGTCCTGCATGCGAGAATGATTAGTAGTTTATTTTTGGTGTCTTCAACTTTCGTCCTACGGAAAACAATGGTTTGTATTTTTATGTTCTTCTATGCTTCATCCTACAAACACTAAGTTAATCCACCTTAACACAACTGTAACCAAACATTAACAAAAATAAAAATAACCCAAACAACAAAAATGAAAATATGAATGTACGAAAATGACTAAAAAAATGAAAATTGATTACCAGGAAAATGCAGCGTTTCGAGTCACAGATGTGGCTCGATGTTGAGAGGCAGATGTGGTTCGTGAATTTGTTGATAGGAGGTTTCAGTTTAGAGTTTCACAGATGCAGTGTGGAATGACAGATGCATTGTAGAATATGGTAGATGTGGTACATAATGACAGACGCATCATTTTTTCTAAATAGATGTGGTGTGTTGTACGATAACCTGCAAAAAAAAAGAAAAATGGAAAAACGGAAAGACAAAAAGATGTGCGAATTTGAAGTGTGTTCACGTCGGGTTCACCAAATATAACATAGACTAAAAATATGGAATAAGGATCTCTGCAACTAGAATAAATGATGTTAATCCTAATCTAAATCAATATTAATCTAAATCAAACAACAAAGAATGAATAAGCAAACATAAAATAACTAAAAAAATTAATTGGAAATCTCTCACCGAATATGAATTCACTCCTTCAAATTATCTTGATTGCTCTTCTCTATTTTGTTGTTTCAGTATTCTTGCCCTCAGATTTTTGTGTTTGATGCAAGGATAACTTCGTCAAATGTCTAAGAAAAATATCAAAGATAAGTTTCTTCTCAAAAGTGTATGATTTCAGGAGGAGGAATAATGATAATGACAGATCATTTTATAGATTTTGGGTTTTCAGATGATCGACTCAGATTGAAAGAGAGATCGACATACGAGATTGATGAATGTCATGCGATGTGAGTTCTATCTCAAATAGAACATGGGTTAGAACACGAGTCAAAAAAGACTGAAGGATAAAGACTAATTTAGAACGTGAGTTTAATCTAATGTCAAGACTGTTTGAAAAAAAGAACAAGAGTTCAAGATCTTAATCTTCAGTCAAGATTCTTCAAAAATAGAAGAAATATACTTTGTATGTCAAAGACAAACTTAGAACTCGAATAATAATGCATTCAAATGCAAACAGGAGTTAGAACTAGTTAATCAACTAGTTGTGACGGAGAGTTTTCTCGCAGAGATAATCAGGTGTTGAATCCAGAGATAACTGGAGAACTAAAAATAGATCTCGAGTCAGAAGGTGAGTAAATGATCAGTCAACTGATTGATAGAAGAATGTGACAAATAATTTAAATATGAATTAAATTTTAATTTAAGTCAACATTCGAAAATAAGAGTAATTAAATAAATAAAGATATTTATTTAATTTGATTGTTGTAAAGGTGGAATAAATTGAATAATTAAATAATAAATATTTTATTATAGATAAAGGGGGTTAAATGAATAATTAAATAAAGATATTTAATTATAGTTGAAATATGATAAAGGGGGAATTAAATAATAAATATTTAATTAAGAAAGAAGAATTAATTAGTTAGCGACATAGTTAAATAATTATGACTTATTTAATTAATCAAGTTGAATAAAGGGTGATAATGAATTAAGGAATTAATTAAAAAGGGGTATTTAATTAATAGAGGAAATATGTGTTAGAATGGGTAATTAAATAATTAACATTATTTAATCAAGACCATGGATGATAGAAAATTATGTCGAATGTGTACTCGAAGGCCTAGACCAATTTTCGGTGTCTATAGGTCATTATGCTTTGAGATGTCTAGAAAGAGCTAAGAAGAATAAACATAGATTAAGCAAAGAAAATAAAGGGAAGATGATTAAGAGAGCATATTATGTAAATGAATATGCTATTATTTTAGATGAAGAGTCTGATTATGCAGATTTTAATGATAATGAATGCTTATTCTTGGATATAAAAGATGAATCTACTCCTACAAATACTGAAAGATAGGTGAAAAAAAT
This sequence comes from Sequoiadendron giganteum, assembly GCA_007115665.2. NCBI lineage: Eukaryota > Viridiplantae > Streptophyta > Pinopsida > Cupressales > Cupressaceae > Sequoiadendron > Sequoiadendron giganteum. The sequence continues at coordinate 483,527,903 of CM021104.1, forward strand.
TCCTCCAAAGAAAGATGAAGATACTGTGATTTCTACCCTACATTCTAAACAAGAAAAGAACTATTGGGTTGTTGATAGTGGTTGTTCACATCACATGACTGGTGATAAGATTAATTTTTTTAAACTTGAAAAATATGATGGAGGCTTAGTTAAGTTTGGAGATGATATTGCTGCTAAAATCAGTGGCATAGGTTTAGTAAGTTTTGATGGAAAGCATAATACTAATGATGCCTACTATGTTAAGGGTTTAAGGCATAATCTCTTGAGTGTTGGAAAAATGTGTAGTAAAGTATATAATATTGTATTTGAGGATGAGAGATGTGAAAATAGGAAAGGATCTAAAATAATGATTTTTTCTGCTAAGAAGTCTACAGGAAATATTTATCAACTTAAGGGTGTTGATGGAAATTCCTTTATGACTTAGATTAATGATAGTTGGTTATGGCATTGGAGAATGTGTCACATGAATTTTGATAATATGGTGAGAATTAGTGCAATACAAGTTATGAGAGATTTATCGAGGATTACAAAGCATGTTAATGCTATTTGCAAGAATTGTTAGTTTGGAAAGCAAGCTAGAAACAACTTCAGGTTGAAGGAACAATCTACTTTTGGACTACTAGATTTGATTCATACAGATCTCTATGGTCCTAAAAGAGTGAAAATTCTACAAGGCGACAGGTACTTTTATGCTTCTGATTGATGATTACTCTAGATATATGTGTGTTACTTTTCTTATAGATAAGTATGATGCATTAGAAAGATTCAAGACATTTAAGGCTATGGTAGAGAATGAATAAAATTTGATATAAAAATCTTTGAGGTTTGTCAGAGGTGGTGAATTCACCTCCAATGAGTTTAACATGTTTTGTGAAGTTCATGGAATAAAAAGATAATTATCTGCTCCTAGAACTCCTTAATAGAATGATTCAAGAAGTTGCTAGATCAATGATTGGAGAGGTAGGTATACTAGAATTTTACTAGAGAGAAGTTATTCACACTATTTTTTATGTGTTCAATCAAGTTCAAGAAAAAGCTAATAGTACTGAAACCCCCTATGAGCTATGGTGTGGAAGAATTCCTACTGTAAAGTATTTCAAGGTATTTGGAAGAAATGTTATATTAGATAGGATGAAGAAAATCTAGGGATGTTTGATGTGAGATGTGATGAAGGTATCTTCTTTGGATTCTCTACTAGAAGAAAAGCTTACAAATGTTTCAACAAAAGACTGAGAAATATTGTAGAGAGAACAAATGGCAAGGTTGATGAAGCATTGAATAATTCAATTGAAGTTGATGAATATGTATCTGATGAACCTGATTGCATAAGAGTAGAAGTTGTGGAAGAATAGGAGAAGAAAGAATAGGATAAGTAAAATGAAGAAGAAGAAGCACTAGTGGTGTCCCTAAAGACACCTAAATATGTGTAGAAAAATCATTCTAAAAGTCAAATCATTGGAGACAAGAGGAAAGGTGTATTGACAAGAAGGGAAGCTACTGCTATTGGTGAAATAAATGTGTGCTTACTTTCTAAAGAAATGAATAATGTGAGTGAATAATGTAATGATGAGCATTGGATGAAAGCTATGGAAGAAGAACTTATGCAGATTGAGAAGAATCAAACTTGTAAATTAGTTCCTAGACTGGCAAATAAAAACATAACTGGATTAAAATGGGTATTTAAAAACAAATTCAATGAGAATGGAGAAGTGGTTAGAAATAAAGAAAGACTAGTGTGTAAGGGTTACTCACAAGTAGAACGTATATATTTTTAGGAAAAATTAATCTAGTGGCAAGAATGGAAGCTATTAGAATGTTTTTACCATTTTTTGCTCATAAATATTTTAAATTTTATCAAATGGATGTTAAGTTTACATTTTTGAATGGCGAGTTAGAGGAAGAGGTCTACATGGAACAAACAAAAGTATTTCATTTGTTAGATCAATCAAATAGGGTTTTCATATTAAATAAGGCCTTATACGGATTGAAGCAAGATCCTAGAGCTTGGTATGCAAGGTTAGATAGATATTTGGTTCAACAAGGTTTCAATAAAGGTATGACAAATAGTAATTTTTACTTCAAAATTGAAAATGAAAAAATATTGATAGTGGTTGTATATGTTGATGACATTATCTTTGGAAGAAATGAAACAATGTGTAAGATGTTTTCTAAAGAGATGAACAATAATTTGAGATATCTATGTTTGGTGAGATGAATTTATTTCTTGGGCTGCAAATTAATCAAACAAAGAAAGGGATTTTAATTTCACAGTCAAAGTATGTAAGAGAAATGTTGAAGAAGTTTGGGATGGATGGTTCCAAACTGGTATGCACTCCTATGGAGACTAGTTGTAAATTAAATAAAGACGATGATTCACCTAAGGCTGATAAGAGAAAATATAAATCTATGATTGGAGGATTCTCGTATTTAACTGCTACTAGACTAGATATTATGCATACAGTTTATCTTGTGGCTATATTTCAAGAAGACCCTAAAGAAACATATGTTGCTTCTGTTAAAATGATATTCATATGTTTGAATGGCACTCTGGATTATGGCTTATGGTATCCTAGGGATTATGGAAATCTACTTATATAGATGCAAATTGGGTAGGTTGTGTTGATGACAAAAAAAGTACAAGTGGTAGTGCATTACTTTTTGGTTATAGATTGGTGTCATGGTTGAGTAAAAATCAAGATTCAATTTCCTTATCCACTACAAAGGCTAAGTATATTGTTGTGAAATTTTACTCTATCCAAGTTTTATGGATGAGATAGACATTGAAAGAAATCAAAGTAATGTATGATGATCCTATTTCTATCTTTTGTGATAATAGAAGTGCATTTAAAATTTCAAAGAATTTAGTGATGAACTCAAGGACAAATCATATATCAATAAGGTATCACTTTTTGAGAGAAAATATTATGGAGAATGAAGTAAATCTTGAGTATGTACCTATGAAGGATCAGGTTGCTGACATATTTATGAAGGCTCTTCCTAAATATACTTTTGAGTATCTTTAGGAGACGTTAGGGGTTATTTCCACTCCTTTCTTGAACTAGATGCATCTGGAGATGCATGAGTCTAGCGGGTCTATGGATCTATGTTTCTTCTAGATTGATGTTTAGTGGCTACCTCTCAAGGGGAGTAGGTAGTGTCATTTGTTGTCATTAAAAGAGTATTTTGTTCTTAATTTCAAAGGGGAAATCAATGTGAAACATGTTTTACCTTTTCCATTGATGTCAAAGGGGGAGAAAGTACCATGTGAAAAATTTTATCTACTAAGGGGGAGAAAGCAGAATCATGAGTTAGTGTGTTCAGAGCTATTGTGTTGTCTTTGATGGTTTTTCACATCATGTTGCCATCAATAAAAAAGGGGGATATTGTTGCAAGTATGAAGGTATTTTCATTGATGTCATTTGGTTAAGTAGTTTCTAACTAGTTATTGTTATCATGAATGTTGGTTATTGGCTGCATATGTCGAGGATATTAAGAAAACTGTAATAAAAGAAGGTTGCAGGTATTCAATGTTTGCTCAAGGTTTTTCTTTGAGATTTTCTACTATGCTAGTGAGGATATGAGGTATTTTTCATGGTTTTTGGAAGATTTTACATCCAAGTTTTGGGTTGCTGGATCATTGTACAGTGTGTGTTATGTTCACCAGTTGTGAACTATAATTTTTTGTGTATCTAGTTGAGGTCTACGAGAAATGTTGCTGCTCTGGATTTCTTCTTGTTCAAGTCTTATGACTTGTAATTCTTAGGATAAGTCATTGAGGCCGTGTTAAAGTAAATTTTGTTATGTAGAAAGATTGGATCATGCTAAGGTTGTGTGTGCTTAATTGATTTATGTGTTTTACATTGGTTTTTCTGACCTTGTGTTCAACACTACTTATGAAGTGTATGGAATCATTTTGGGACTCATTTGGGTCCTCATTACATGTATGTTTGGGTCACCCTTATTCTAATTCGACCATAGAATGTCTTGGCATCGACCTAATTTGAATTTGTAAATGCAAGTGGTGTGTTGTCAACTTTGGATGAGTTTCAAAGTTGAAGATGATATAAATACTATGTGGTTTTCAAATGTGTCAGTGAGAGTAATTAAACATAACTAAATACACACATCAATGAAATGTATTACATCTAATGAAAGATAAATAATAAGAAAAACTATAATAACCCTACATTAAAAATCATTCCATTGTCCTCTATTCTTGGTGATTTCTTAATTCATGCTCTTAGAATTATTCGTTGCACATGAATCTATGAAATGGAAACCTAAGAAATGAGAAGCTAATTGTGCAATGCAAACTACATGCCTATCACTCTATTTTTTGTGTTTTTGAAGAATTTTTTTGAATGATCTATGATGGAGTGTTGTTGTGATTGAAATGAGGCTAAAACTAATATTACAAATCTAATAGTGATGTTGTATAAAAGATGCAATAAACTAAAATGATAAATCAAAATTCCATGATAATGCCAAATGAACTAAAACACGAAAATTCAAACTACAATGCTCTCAATTTTTCTCTCCAATTGCAATGAGATTTTTGCGGCATAAACTTGTCAAATTATCCTTATTGAAAAGTTGTACAACTGCTCCATATTTATAGATTTTTTAAAGCTAGGAATGATGTGGTAGTGATGAAAGACTGAGATTTCTGATCCTGAGGCATCAATGGTTGAGCATGAAGAGGTAGGACATAATCATGGAGGTGGTTCCCTTCAAGAGAACACTTTTCCAAGTGTTGAAGAGAATCAGAGGAAAGAAGAAACCATGTGCCCAAGGTGGTTTCAAATTTGGTACAAGTTGTTGATGGAAAATCCTCATTTTACAAATTATAAAAATTCAATTTCATGTGACACATGGTGAGGTGGCAGGTGAGGTGGAAGGAAGTTAGAAGAATATGTAGAAATGTGCCAATTTGAATTAAATATTCAAATTAAATATTCAAATTTAAATGAAGAGGGGAAATTAGCTAAATGATAAATTTGTTAATTTGTGCATTTAACTAATTTAAGAGGGAAATGATTTTGGATAAGAAGAATATTTAAAAATTTACTATATAAATAAATTTTGCGATTTATTTATAAGTAGAGGATTTAAGATTTTATTAATTAAATAACAAGCATTTAATTAATTTGTGCTCAGACCATTTTTATGTGCATGCAAATACAAGTTGAGATGTTTGTGAAGAATGAATGAAAAAATATAGATGTGAGATAGATGCAAAATAGTGTGTATGTGATGTGAGTTTGAGTATATTAGTGTGAAATCTAATTGTGAGGTTCTAGAAGCACTGAGTTGAAGGTGTACTCTATCATTCAAACATGTTTGCAAGTGTGTGAGTGAGTTATGGTAGAAATCTTTGTTGCATTGAGATTGTTTTCTCTTTGTAACAAATATCTTCTATCTTCGTTATAATTATGTCACAATGAGCCCTCCAGGTGGTTAACCCTTGTTGGATAGCGAGTCTTGATCCAGATAGTAAGTCATGTTTTGGTAGCGAGACTTCTCTAGTAGCAAGCCTTTGTATTTTTTTTTTATATTCTCTATATTATGAGCTAATCCTCACCATGGTTTTTACCTTATTGTGTTTTCCATGTGAATTTGGTGTTATTATGCATGTGACATTTTTTAGTTTCTACTTTTGCACAATGGACTCTGGCGGAAGTTCTTAAAGGTTAAAATTTGTTACAATTGATTCACCCCCCTCTTAGTTGTCTTTTTTAACAAGAAAAACATTATATGGAATATCAATAGACCAATGGCACATCAGATCTTTGAAGATTTATATAGAATTGGAGATTTCAAATCACAGAGTGTTGCTCTAACTACATTCTTCATATTTTTTAGAACAATATGTATGAAAGAGATAGAGCTCCAAGAATCTTGGTAAAGAAATATGCAAAGGAGATAAATTTCCTAGTATCTAATGATGAGTGCATTATAGGGGAAATAGATCTTAGAATATATGGATAGATCCTATAGGATATGAGATTGATGAGAAAGTAGTTGAGGGACTCATTGAAATGTTGTTAAAAAACCATAAGGATCCCTCTCTGCCATGTCATGGTACATATGAAGAGAAGTATACCAAAGTGCATTTGGAAATTTCAGCACCTCAAAGAGCTAAAAGAGTAAATAAGAATGTTGAGGCATTCTTCAAAATGCATTCACTTTCTAAATATGATGTTGAAAGGGTGAAGGAAGTTATAGAAGAAAAGAGGACTAGATTAGTTGAAGTACCCTTTGAACCTAGAAGATCAGGAAGAGAACCTTCCACCTCTACCTATGCATTACCTAAAACACCCAATGCAGTTGCAGTAGTGAAAGGAAATAAGGTAGAGCTCAATAACCCAATAGCAGTTAATGTAACTACTTTCTCTGGACCCAGCACCAGAGCTTTTAAGAAGAGAAATGTACCCCCTATGGCACCATCTATCACCCCCAAAAAAGGATAAAACAAAAGTCCAATAGAAAAATGAATTTGAGTGATGTTGTACAAGAAGAGATTGACCTTGGTTTGCAAGAAGAAATTCAGTTGAAAAGGAATAGAAGAAGTAGTGCTTCCACCAACAATGAAGAAGTAGAAACTAGAGACAATGTTGAAATCTTCTCTGATGAAGAGGAGGCAGGGGAAGAAAAAAATGCTTTCAAAATTCATGTGCATGAGAAGAAGGATGAATAAGAAACATCATAGCCTATGGAGGACATGCCCAACTTTCATCCGATAAATGATCATCAACCTCTAAATATGGAAGCTTTAGTAAACAATATGATAGAATTTAAGGATAAGGAAACAATTGTAAATGCTTTCATTAAATATATGGCTTTTTTATGAAAATATGGAAAACATAAGGAAGAAGGTGATTGAGAATGTATGGGAAGCCTTAGTACAAAGAAGGCGCAAAGTTGTAACTATTGATGAAAAAATCAAATTAGATGCCTTGAACACATACAAATCCTCCTTATTTAAGGAAGATATTTCTACCCTATTAAAAGAATGTTCTATTTTGTTTAGAGTCAAATAGATATTCACTCTTCTAACGGATAAAGAGAAAGATAGTACTGAAAGGTTGAGGCAAGAGATTCTTTCTATAGTAAGGGATATGGTAAAGAATTATGGGATGAAAATTGGTTCTTCATCTCATACATCTCAAGCATAGGAGCCTGCTAATGACATGAAATTAAAGGACCATCCTATATTGGATAAGGTTGGTGATATACATGTTGCCTCAAAGACATCTACTCCTCTGAATGATACAAAGGATACAACTAGTAAACATACCAAAGATAAACATAAAAATGATATCAATAATGATCCAAAATAACACCATGAGAATACCAAAAATAGTGGACAAGAAGACAAGAATGAAGATGAATGAAACAAAGGTGAAAAGGGTAATGATGGAAAATATGATGAAGACAAGAAAGAGGAAGAAGAAAAAGACAAACCATTAGAAAATCCCTCTAAAGAAGAAGAAGAGGAAAAGAAAGAAGAGAATAAGGAAGAAACTAAGATTGGAAGAAGTGAAGAAGAATCCTCCAAGACTACTGAGCCATTAAAGCCATCTAGAGAATCATTCAAAAATAATCTTAAGGGTCTATTGACAAGACAATCAAGGATTAAAGCTATGCTACCACCTTAGTTAATTTAGCTTCCATCACATCTAAGCTATGTGGATCTAAATAAGATCTTACCTATTGAAAGGATAAAAAATTTTGGTATTTTTCTTGATTTTGGAATAGGAAATCGTTGAAGCCTATTAGAAAGGGACTGAATTGGTGAATGATGCTATTAAGGCCTTGTAGGAGATAGCTCCCAGTGCCACAATTAATGATTCCCTAGCCCCTATTGAAAACTTAAAATTTATGGTTGATTCCCTTAAAGGATATACTTTGATTCTTAAGAAGCAAACTGAAAAAGAGGTAGAGAAGAGGCTTTTGGAGAAAAGGTTACTTATTTTATAGGAAAAATTTTCAATCAAACACTTTTGTTGGATGTTTTGGTTATGTTGATGATATGTGGTTGACATTGATGTCAACACTATTAGAATTGGTGTTTCTAAAGGTTGCATATGTTGGGGAGATTGAGAAAATTGTAATAAATATATTGCAGGAAGCTAGTGAAGCATAGAAGGTTAGAATGTTGGAAACTTGTGAACATTGAGTTTTTGGTGGTATGCACTAAAGGGTCTATTGCTCAATCTATCTAGTATGTTGTTTGAAAGTCTCAGTGGTACAAATCAAGATTTGAGGAAGTTATGAAGTTATATGTTCCTATAGTCATTATGTTTCTGTAGCTAGTCTTCTTGGAAGAAGAGGATGAAATTCTAGTAATTTCAGTTATTGTGCATGTACCTATGACATTCATGGATGATTCTAGACCATTCTCTATCCTTTCTTTTATGCACGCACTGATCATAGTGTTTGTGATCAGAGATTTTTTTGATGTGTGCTTGAGTTTTCATGTTCTTGGCCAACATGATGGTGGTAGCATGTTTCGGATCCATGAGGATTAATATTTTAATTTTTGGTGTGTTCTAAGGTGTTGGTTTGGGTCCTCATTATGTTGTGACTAGCTTGTGTTGGTGCACATTAATATTTATTCATGTATTGAGGCCGATAGTTGTAATTCATTATTTATTTGTGGCTAATAGAGTAGTTGATGTAAATCCATGTGGCAGATATATAAGAGTGATTGTTTACTCATTTTGAAGTGTGCTCAAGGTATGCTCAATGTGTGCAAGTGGTGTACATGTTCGAATAAAGGTCAAATCAATCAAGAGAAGACCAAAGTGTGGAAGAGTGTGTATAAGTTTTTGTGAGCCTAAGCAAAACTGTAGTTAGGCTTTTGTAGAAGCTAATTTTTGATGTAGGAGCATCCTTGGTTCTTGGCAATCTTGCATCAACCAAAAATATTTTCATTTAGTTTTTTTCTTGTTTTTGTTCTTGTTCTGGTTTGAGTTGGTACATCTGGTGTTCCTTCATTTTTTCTCGCCAGATCCGTGCATACCTAGGATTTTATTGTGGACATGTTTAATCTTATTTTTCCAAGTTTTTAGCTTATTTGGATATTTTTCCAGCAAGTTATCACTTATGGAGTACGTGATAATTTTTGAGACTAGATTTGGAATAACTTTAAAACCTAATGGCTAGTTGGATCAATCGCAGACCTTCCCCGTGACTTGCGGATCCTCACGGTGTGTTTATATTTGTTCCATGGAGTGTCCCCGACCTTACACTTAGGTCCACACTTCATCATACACATCTATTGTGGATGAATTTCAGATTTAAGGCTGACCTGTTCTTGCACACGTTACATTTTCTTCATTGGATATTGTAATGATCTTTGGCTGATGCAGATGTTTCTAGACTCGCGTATATGATATAAAGCTAGTATTGAATCATTAGAAGTGACATATATTGATGATTAAGAAGGATATGTTGTATATTAGGTCTTATTTGGATTTTTCTTGCATGTTGTAATCAGGCATGTGTGATGAATCTATAAGCCCAAATGTGGCCGACTATATGTAATCAATATTTCAGATAATGAGAAGGTTTACACCTACATTTTCCTCCATAAATTGTGTTGCTTTTGTTGTGTTACTCTTGCTGCATGGTTCAAACTATTCTCTTTGAGGACCCTCCTTACCATGACTACACCAATTGGTATCAAAGCAAGATTCATTCCTTGCAAGATCGTCAGAAGTTGCACAGTCCTGTTGAAGATTTTTTGTAGGGTGTTGGATTAAGGATTCAACCTGCAATTGGAGAGGACTTGTGTAAAGATGGTGGGAAGAAGACATGGTAGAGGAAATGGAGCGAATGGAAATTCAGACCCTACTACAATGGAAATGTTGAGAGAAATTGCTGCTAGATTAGAAGGGGTTGAAACATCCCAAAGAAGAGGTCAACCCGTTGATGATGTAAGTGATGAAGAAGTAGAAGAATAAGAAGAAGCTGCAAGAGAAGAGAAACCTGGCCTTGATCAGGGAGAAGATAGGTTCATAAGAGCCCAACCAGAGTAAAAACTAAGCCACATCTCAATCGATCAGACTATAATGGTAAGTTGGATTCAGACAATTTGTTGGATTGGATAAGAGAAATGGAGAAATAATTTGATTTTGAAGGTACCCCAGATGATAAGAAGGTGAAATTTTCCTATACAAAATTGAGAGAACATGCATCCCTTTGGTGGGAAAATTTGCAAACAAATAGACAAAGAAGAGGAAAGGAGAAGATAAGATCATGGGATCGAATGGTGAATAAATTGAAGACAAATTTTATTCCTACAGATTATCAGATTAGTTTGTTCAATAAATTGGAGAACCTGAAGCATAAAGAATCAAGTGTGATAGAGTATATTGAGGAATTATTTAAGTTGAATATCAGATTTGGACTTTTAGAAGATGAGACTGAACAAGTAGTCATATATGTGAATGGTTTGAGGTCATCTATTCAAGATGAGATCAGTTTGATTAAGTTGTTGAGTGTGGAAGATGCATATCAGTGTGCCCTAAAAGCATAGGATAAGCTGAATAAAAGACATGAACATAGACAGAGAGGAAGAGGTGGAAGATTTCAAAGAGGAAGAATATTTACTAGAGGAGGAAGAGGAACCTTTGCAAATCAGAATAAGGAGGTCAATAAGAGTGAAAATTCATACCAAAGAGATGATGGAAACTCTTATAGAAGAGGAGGATATGGTGGTTACACAAATGAAGGGTATATAAAATATGACAGAGGACAAGAGAAAAGAGTATTCAGGGGAACTTGTTTTAAATGTGGTGGAGGAGGACATAGATCCTTTTAATGCAAACGAGGAGAGTCAAGAAGAAAGAATAAGAACAATAGGAGAACAAACTTTGTTGAGGAGGATCATGTTGGATCATCTAATCAATTGAAAGAAGGAGAGGTATTGGTGAATAAGAGAGCATTGTGTCAAAGTGAATTGTAGAAAGAACCATTACAAATAAAGAATTTTTTCAGGACCAAATGTAAGGTAGCTAGTAAATGTTGCAAAGTGATCATTGATAGTGGAAGTTTAGAGAACCTAGATTCTAAAGAAATGGTAACCAAATTGAAGTTGGAAAGTTTGAAACACCCTAAACCCTATCAGATAGCATGGATTCAAGATGAGCATAAAATACTAGTAAGTGAACAATTTTTGGTGAAATTGAAGATAGGAAACTACCATGATGAAGTTTTTTGTGATATTATGCCTATGGATATATGCAATATCTTGTTGGAAAGGCCTTGGTAGTATGATCGACAAGCTATTCATGATGGAAATAATAACATATACACCATTGTTTCTAATGGAATGAAGCAAACTTTGTTACCCTTGGAAGATGTTCCTAATGTTGATATTTGCATGATTGCTAAAATCTATTTGGTTGATGGAAGAAGGTTTCTAGATGGACTGAGACATGAGAACTTATGATATGCATTGGTGCCTAAGAAAGTTGAAGACTTGAAGCATGTAGAAGGAAAACCAACAGAGATAAATGAGTTTTTGATTGAATATGAGGCTATCATTTTAGATAATGTACCTAATGGATTACCACCTGTAAGGAGTATTAGTCATTGCATGGATCTAATTCCTAGAGCTAGTTTGCCTAATAAAGTAGCACACCGAATGACATTGGTAAAGAATGAATAATTGAATAGACAAGTGCAAGAGCTGTTGAGGAAAGGTTTGATCAAAGAAAGCTTAAGTCCTTGTGTAGTACCTACTTTGCTTACACCTAAGAAATATGGAGAATGGAGAATGTGTACCGACTCTAGAGCCATAAAAAAGATCATGGTGAATTATAGATTTCCTTTGCCCCAAATGTATGACATTATGGATTGTTTGAGTGGAGCTAAGTACTTTATAAAGATAGAATTGAAGAGTGGATATCATCAGATTAGAATCAGAGAAGGAGATTAGTGGAAAACAACATTCAAGACAAATGAAGGATTGTGTGAGTGGTTGGTGATGCCTTCTGGGTTGAAAAATACACTGAGTACTTGCATGAGGTTGATGAATGAGGTATTGAATATATTCTTGGGTAAATTTGTGATTGTATATTTGGATGACATTTTAATTTTCAGTAAGACTAGAGAGGAAAATTTTTTGCACATAAGACAAGTTTTGCAGAGCTTGAAAGAAGAGTAGTTGCTGATAAACCTAAATAAGTGTAGTTTCATGAAGGAGGAATTGGTATATCTAGGATTTGTGATATCAGTGGATGTTGAAGATGGATCCTGAGAAAGTGAGATCTATTGTTGAATGTCCTACACTTGAAAGCATTGGATAGGTAAGATCATTTCATGGATTAGCTAGTTTCTACCAGAAGTTCATTAATAATTTTAGTTCTATTTGTAACCCCATGACAGAGACGATGAGAGGAGACATGAAGGATTTTGGATGGAAATCTGGAGCAGACAAAAGTTTTGAATTGTTGAAGAAGAAGGTGACTGAGTAGCCTATGTTGGCTTTACCATATTTTGATAAGGCATTTCAAGTAGACTGTGATGCAAGTGGAAATAGAATTGGAGTAGTTTTAAGTCAAGAAGGAAGACCAGTAGCCTATTTCAGTGAGAAGTTGAATGATGCAAGGAGAAGGTATTTTGTATATTATCAAGATTTCTATGCCATAGTTCAAGCTTTGAAAAATTGGAGACATTACTTGTTATCTAAGGAATTTGTGTTGTAAACAAATCATCAAGCTTTATAGTATTTGAATAGTCAAGTTAAGTTGAATCAAAAACACATGAGATGGGTAGAATTCTTATAGAGTGGGAAGTTGAATAAAAAAGTTGATGCATTGAGTAGGAGAAGGAACTTGACGTAGAGGAAAGTGGAAGTATTAGGCTTTGATGAGTTGAAGAACTTATATGAAGAAGACACCGATTTTGCAGAACCTATGAAATAATGTAAAAACCAGTTTTTGAGGATAGAAGTCAATGGTTGGATTATTTCATTCAAGAGGATGTGTTGTTCAGGGGGAATAAGTTGTGTGTTCCCTAAAGTTCAATGAGGGATAACTTGGTGAAAGAGAAACATAGTGGAGGTTTGGCAAGACATTTTGGGATCGACAAGACAGTAGCATTGGTGAGTGAGAACTACTTTTGGCCATAGATTCATAAGGATGTAGGGAGATTTGTGCAAAGTTGCAAAGATTTTCAAGTTGCTAAAGGATGTAGTCAGAATGTTGGAGTGTATAAGCCTCTAACAGTACCAGAAGGACCTTGGGAGGATATCAGTATGGATTTCATACTTGGTTTTCTTAAGACATAAAGAGGTAATGATTCAGTATTTGTGGTAGTGGACAAATTTTCTTAAATGGCACATTTCATACCTTGTAAGAAGAAAATGGATGCAATATATGTATTATATTTTTTTTTCAAAGAAGTGGTCAGATTGCATGGATTACCTAGGAGTATTGTTTTAGATAGAGATACGAAGTTTGTTGACTATTTTTGGAGGAAACTTTGGAATAAGTTAAAAATAGATTTGAAGTTCAGTTCTACTTTTCACCCATAGATAGATGGATAGATAGAGGTAGTAAACTGGATTTTGGGAAATTTTCTAAGATTTTTGGTGGGAGAGAAGACCAAAAGTTGGGATCTAGCCCTAACACAAGAAGAGTTTTCCTACAATAATTCAGTGAATAGAAGTACAGGAAAGACAACATTTGAGATTGTTACTAGAGTACATCCCAGAGGTATATCAAAACTAAGAGACATTAGTAAGGAAGATAAGAGGAGTGTAGAAGAAAACAAATTTGTAGAACATATGAAGATAGTGCATACTCAAGCGAAGCAACATTTGGAGAACATGAACCACAAATATAAGAAGAAAGAAGACAAAAAGAGGAGACATAAGGAATTTCAAGTTGTAGATCAAGTGATGGTATATTTGAGAAAGGAAATATTTCCAATTCGAACATACAGTAAATCGAAGATGAGGAAGTTTCAACCTTGTAGAATTTTGAAGAAGTTTGATTCAGGGAATGCATAAGAAGTGGAGTTACTGGATGGCATGAGTATATCACTTATATTTAACATTGAAGACCTACATCAGTACCATGAAACAAAATTCAATGAGGATAGTAAGATGAAGTTGGAAGAACACCTTCCTAAACAAAAATCAAATGAGATAGAAGAATTTTTGGATGTCAGAGATGGGCGAAAGACTCGTGGAAGATAGTACAAAGAATATCTTATGAAGTGGAAAGGTAAATCAGTGGAGGATTCTTCTTGGATTACTCAAGTGGAGGTAGACTGTATTGGTTTTCCTTTGGTCCTAGAAAAGTGAGGGACTCACATTTCATCAACCCTGGATGTCTGATGCAGGAGCATCCTTGGTTCTTGGCAATCTTGCATCAACCAAAAATATCTTCATTTAGTTTTGTTCTTATTTTTGTTCTTGTTCTGGTTCAAGTTGGTAGATCCATTGTTTCTTCATGTTTGCTCACCAAATTGTGCATACCTAGGATTTCATTGTGGCCATGTTCAATCTTCATTTTCCAAGTTTTCAGCTCATTTGGATCTTTTTCCAACAAGTTATCACTTTTGGAGTACATGACATTTTTTGAGACTAGCCCCAGAATAACTTGAAAACCTAACGGCTAGTTGGATCGATCACGGAACTTTCTCATGAATTTTGGATCCTCAAGGTGTGTTTATATTTGTTCCATGGAGTTTCCTCAACCTTACACTTAGGTCCACACTTCATCATACGCATCTAGCATGGATGAATTTCAGATTTTGTTGAGAAAATGTGTCTCAACTTCCAGCTTGAAGTCCTCGTTTTCATGCCTTGGCAAAATTTTTTGTTGTTCCTTTGTTCTGTCGGAGGCGGGACCAGGATGAAACTTGGCATTGGAATTTTTATATGTTCCATTTTCTGTTCCTGTTTCGGCTCCGGCTCTGACTCTAGCTTTAGTGTTCTTGTCTTCCCTATTGTTTTGCTTGTCTTTGGGTTCGCTTCCTCAGTTTTGTTTTCATTCTATCTTAACTCTACCTTGTGTTCGTCGGAGGTGGAACCAGGTTGGAACCTTTCACTGACCTTTTGACATGTTCCTATTATTGTTCCCATTTTGACTTCGATGTCCATCTTCTCGGTTGGTTCCTTGTTCCCATTCTGGCTCTAGCTTCAGCTTTGGCTATAGTCTCTACAATGGCCTTGGCGGTTACCGCCATACCATAGGGTCCTCTCACCGCAGTAGCACTGTGAGACCACCTAAAGTGGGTCTGGCAATTACCTTCACACTATGAACAGTCAAATGACTGACTGTGGTGGCCGTGGTAAGACCGCCAGTAGCCTGGCTAGTAGTTACAACCATACCACAGACAGTCAAGTGACTGACCGCAGTGGCCACGGTAAGACCGCTAGCGGTCAGCCAAGATGTCTACTACTATACCGCAGTGAGTCTTGAAGCTATCTACAGTAGCATAGTAAGAAGGTTTTGTCTGGGCTTGGTGAATTTGGGGTGAGCTCGGTCGAGCTCACTACCATACCGTGGGTTGAACTCAACAAGGCTACGGTAGTGTAGTAAGGACTTTGGAGAGCTTAGATGAGCCCATTGATTGGGTTGATTGAGTTGGACTCGATGGGAGAAGTGTTAGATGAATGGGATGCTGACACATGGCTCAGTGTTAGAGTGATAATTTGCTAGAGGCCAAAGTTGTAGGAACAATTATTGCAGGTCAACTCAGGGTGGCGAACAAGACCCGATTTGGGTAAAGAAGTTATTGCCTGGGTGGCTCGATGTAGGAAGATCGATATGGGCAGATCATTAGTGTGATTGGATTAGAGATTAATGTACCTTGTGATCGGTGGTTTATTGACAGAATTGAATGCAATGTATGACTTAAGGAAGTCGAGTACGTGATTGCAAAAAGAGTTGGTTTTTGTTTAAACTGTATGTTAAATGAACATTGTAACAGTGAGATAATTCTGTAAGTGCTGATGTGAGTTGAACAAAAGCAAGACTATGATTTGTATGTAATATTGTGATTACTGCAATACAAAATATTCTTTGCTTGGTGTGGTGGGTTTTTTACCTAGAAAGATTTTCCCACGTTAAATACCTATGTCATCTGTGAATGCTAAATTGATGCAATCTCTTTTTGCTCCATGTATTTGATCTCAAGTATTTTATATGCTATTGAAACCTATTTATGCTCTTCTCCTCTATTGTATTAGTGTTAAGGGAATGTATTCCATACTTTAGGGTCATTTTTTGATCCTTTTTTTTTCCCTTCAGATTTAAGGTCGACCTATTCTTGCACACATTACATTTTTTTCATTGGAGATTGTAATGATCTTTGGCCAATGCAGATGTTTCTAGACTCACGTATATGATATAAATCTAGTATTGAATCATTAGAAGTTACAGATATTGATGATTAAGAAGGATATGTTGTATATTAGGTCTGATCTGTAGGATTTTGTTCACATGTATGAGCATTGTATTTTGAGCATGTTGTAATCAGGCCTGTGTGCCGAATCTATAAGCTCGGATGTGGCCGACTATATGTGATCAATATTTCAGATAATGAGAATGTTTTCACTTTCATTTTCCTCCATAAATTGTGTTTCTTCTATTGTGTTACTCTTGCTGCATGGTTTGGACTGTTCTCTTTGAGGACCCTCCTTACCGTGACTACACCAATTTCTTAGTTCAAACTGATTAGATGGATTTAATCTAATTATCGTATGTAAGGAAGTGAGCCTTCCTCTAAGAAGTAAGCTCTAGGCAGTGTGCCTGAAAGAAAGTGCATTCCCTTTTCATTATTCATTGTACTTCTAATAGGGTATAATCTTGTGGACTAACATCCACTATGGTTTTTTCCCTAATAGGGTTTCCACATATAAAATCTTGGTGTTCATGTGTCTCTGATGTGTTATTGATTTATGCTTGCACTGTTAATTATCAGATCTAAGATTAAAGGTTGATTAAAGTTGAATAAGTTTGATTTTGGTAACAACTGATTCACCCCCCCTCTTAGTTGTCGATCATTGTTTTGCCAGTAATTGGTATCAAAGCTAGTTCCTCTGAAGAAGCCTAATAACTTGAGGTGATCTAATATGGCATCATATAAGAAGGATAGTCCCAAATTTGATGGTACAAATTACTCTTTACAGAAAGTTAGAATTGAGTGCCATTTGAAGTGCATTGGAAAACCTTTTTGGAAGATTACACAAAGTGCATATACTATTCCTCAAAATGGTCCATCCTTTGAAGATGAGATCAAGCAATAGGAAGCTAATACTAGGGCTATTGAAGCATTATTGAGTGCTTTGGTAGATTTGGAGATGAAAAATGTGATAGGATTGAAGATTGCATATAAGATCTGGAAAAATTTGGAAACATTGTACATGAAGGAGATGCACTAGTGAAAAGTGCTAATCTACAAAGTTTGAAAGGAAAGTGGGAAGACATGAAGATGAGTGAAGATGAGAAGATCGTCTCTTTTTTTGAAAAGATAAATGAATGGGTGATGAGCATTAGATGTGTTGGTGGAACCTTTAATGAAGAAGAAATTGTAGCTAAGATACTAGATCTACGAATCCCTCCTACAAAACAAGATCTCATGCTATTGATGAACTCAAAACAGTGACAAATGTGACAAGAGACATGCTGATTGGAAAAATTATTGCCTTTGAGTTAAGTGAATTTGGTGAATTTGCTCCTAAGATCGAGTCTGCATTCAAAGCTACTATATCCAGAAAAATCCAATAGAGATACAATCTAGGAGATAGTTCCAAAAGAAAATTCAAATACGAAGATGAGATGAAAAAATTGAATATGAAGAAAGAGAATGAGAAGAACTGGAAGCATTGATTGTGAAAAGAGAAGCCAAAGGTCATGGTAAGTACAAAGGAAAGTTACCTATCAAATGTTTTTCTTGTAGTAAAATAGGTCATTTTACATCTAGATGTCCTGAAAGAATTTCTAAGTACAAACCTAAGAAAACTATATTTCAAAGGAAATTCTATTATGCTGAAGAAGGTGTAACTAATGAAGAATATGATAAAGAAACTGGAAATGAAGATGAATGGGTATTCATTTCTATCAAAGAAAATGGCTAGGTGTCCACTGAATCTTTTAGTAATGTGAATGTTGAGAAAGCTCTTGCAACAAAAATTGAAGAAAAAGATGAGTGGGTATTTGACAATGGATGCTCAAATCATATGACTGGTGACAAAAGAAATTTTGTAAGCTTGGAAGACTATGATGGTGGTGTTGTAAGATTTGGAGACAACATTTCTAGTGTGATTTGTGGCATAGGAACTATTTACTTTGGTGGTAAGCATAGTACTAATAATTTTATTTATGTAGAAGGCTTAAAGAATAACTGGTTAAGTGTTGGACAGATGGTAGACAAGGGGAACAATCTTCAATTCAAGGATGGTAAGTGTAGAATAAGGGGAAGTTCTAGAAATATGATTGCTTCAGGTACAAAGACAAAAGGTAATATCTTTCATTTGAGTGTTGCTAGTGAAAGTTGTTTAATTGCTCAGATTGATGTAAGTTGGTTATGGCATAGGAGGTTGTGTCATGTGAACTTTTATAACATTGTCATAATAATCTCTACTCAAGGAGTCAAAGATCTTCCTAGGTTAGTGAAGCCTACTAACACTATGTGCAAGGAATGTCAAATGGGAAAGCAGACAAGAAATTATTTTTGGAGCAAACAATATAGCTCTAATGGAGTACTAGATTTGATACATACTAATTTATGTGGTCCATCTAGAATCAGAAGTCTACAAGGTGAATGGTATTTTATGTTTCTCATTGATGATTATTCTAGAATGATATGGGTTGCTTTCTTAAGAGAAAAACATGAAGCATTAGAAAAGTTCAAAATTTTCAAAGCTATGGTAGAAAATGAGATAGGTCGAAAGATCAAATGCCTAAGGTCAGACAGAGGTGGTGAATTCACTTCCTAGGAATTCAATTCTTTCTATGAAGTGCATGGAATCCAAAGATACATATCTACTCCTTGGACCCCTCAACAAAATGGATTTGTTGAAAGAAAGAACATAATTGTTCTAGACACTGCTAGAACCATGATGCTGGAAGAAAATGTCCCTCCTTTCTACTAGAGAGAAGTTGTAAGTACTACTATGTACACCATTAATAGGGTGAATGTCAACAGTAATTCTGGTAAGACACCTTTTAAGCAATGGTTTGGTTATAAACATACTGTCAAGTATTTCAAAAAATTTGGAAGAAAATGTTACATCAAGAGATATGATGATATAGGGAAGTTTGATGCTAGAAGTGATGAAGGAATATTTTTAGGTTACTCTAATAAGATCAAAACTTACCAATGATTTAATAAAAGGTTGAAGAAAATGGTTGAAAGTGCAAATGTCAAAGTTGATGAATATATTGTTAGACCATCCAGATGTAGTAGATATGATTCAAATGATCAACATGATAATACTAACAATGTAAATAATGTTCAGACACATAATCAACTTCAGATTGTTTTGATGAACCAAGAGAATCAGGAAGTAGAAACTAGCAAAAGTGTAGAAGAAAGAACACAAGAACAAGAAGTCAGAGAAAATCCTAAAACTCCCAAGTATGTAAAGGGAAATCATTTTGGCAGTTAGATCATAGGAGATAAGAGAAAAGGTGTGAAAACTAGAAGAAGAATTTTGGAAGAGTACTGTCTAATTTCCAAAGTTGAGCCTAGCAATATCAATGAAGCATGCAAAGATGAATATTGGATGGAAGCCATGAAAGAAGAACTAATGTAGATAGAGAAAAATGATACATGAGATCTTGTTCCCAGACTTCAAAACAAAAATGTGATTGGAATCAAATGGTTGTTTAAGAATAAGCTGAATGAGCAAGGTGAAGTGGTCAGAAACAAAGCAAGATTGGTTTGCAAAGGGTACTCACAGATGGAAGGTATTGATTTTGAAGAAAATTTTGCCCCTATTGCTAGAATTGAAGCTGTAAGATTATTTCTTGCTTATGCTACTTTCAATAATTAAAAAGTCTATTAGATGGATGTAAAGTCGACATTTCTAAATGGTGAGCTAGAAGAAGAAGTCTATTTTGAACAACCAAATGGATTTTAACTTACTAAAAAAGAAAATATGGTATGTTGATTGAAGAAAGATCTATATTGACTCAAGCAAGCTCCTAGATCTTGGTATGCTAGATTGGATAAATACTTGTTGAAACTT